>VXBT01011265.1:0-24915 GCA_013400235.1 Oriolus oriolus
GGCCGTGCCAAACCAAAACAGCAAAATACCACTTTTTAAAAAAAAGTTTTTAACAGTGGGAGATGTATGTTATTAAAGAATTATTCTTGACAGGAATACAAATTATGACATATTTCAAGTATCTGCATAAAGACTTCTTCCCCTGGTTACCAACACTGAACTTTAAGGTTCCCACTCCCCTACTTTTTGTTCAAGAGCTCTGAAGGGATCGTCATTCATTAACTTTACCAAACCCGTGGAATGGTTTTCCATGAGCTAAAGATGAATAGTAGACATAATTATTGCATACTCTGGAAAAAAATAAAGTGTTTGAAATGAATGGACAGAAAGGTATCACAGTAAACATAATGATTTCTTCTCAAAGAGGAAAATAAGTATACTGTACCCCTAAAATTACAATTTCTGCTCTGTGTTGGCTTATGTGGGGGGGCTCAGGACCTGTGTGGGCTGGCGTTGGCCCCTGTCTCCTTTTAGCTTGCCTTAATTAGTGTCTAGCGGCCAAGTAACCATCGTTGAACATGTTGGAGTTGCAGCCCTCTCAGTGCTGAATGTGAACAAGGGCAGAGGCTCTCAGAAACTCCCAGTGTGACAACAATGGACACTTACAGGTAAGGATCTTGGGAAAGATTATCATATACCTTCCAGGCTTTAGCTGGGAAACCACAAAAGCAAAACACATTGGGACATTGGCGTGTATAAAACAAGGTGTGCCCTGTCGGCTTCAGCAGTGAAGACTTTAAGACTTAACAGCTGTCCAAAAGTATACAACACCTCTCTGCTTTCAAGGAGTCTGAAGTCTCAAGCTTAGGACCTGCGATGAAATCAAAGGAGTAACTACAGTGGAGAAAAGATTGCAGGTACTTACACAGGTACAACTTGCTCTTCTTGAGCAAGAAGCTTCATCGTATTATTTATGAGGCTTCACACTATTATTATGGACTGCAAAGCGTGAGCATTGCTGTAAATGGACTGATAAATATCTGCTTCATTTTGATTAGTCTGTTAAGAGCTTAATTGGGCTCAGAATTGTTTCCTATTTATAGAATACCATTCCTTTTATTTTAGTTATGATATAATAAACTCATCCATTCTTTATATGCACTTGCACAAATTAATGTGCACTTTGATGCAGAGTTAAAAGCTTTTCTTGACAGATGGGTAAAAATATAAACTGGTTGAGTTCATTATATTTTTGGTAGAGTAATTAATCATTACATTAATGGAATTTGACATTGTTATATCCTAGGCAGTCACTTTTATCTCTGTTATCTGTTGAAAATGAAAGAGTCATAACAATCTCAAGGGAAGGTATACTTTTAAACCTACTTTTTCTGCATTATTTACACGACTGTGGATTTGTGATTTAAAGATTCCTAGAGAAGAAGGCTATAATTATAAAATATTACAGGTGATTAGGTTTTTAAAAAAATCAGAGAGCAGCTTGCATGCTCTTTTCTACTAATGAGAATAATTATCCACTAACACATCATGGAAAAATAATCTGGGGAATATATTTGAAGAAATACTATAAAAGAGAATCCAATGGTCTAATTTGGATTTTAAGTACTAGAGTTGAACTGCAGGTTGTCAGATATATGAATACAACTGAAAAAAACACTATTGTTTTATTAAGAGAGAATGAAAGCCTAATGGTCTTCCCATGAACATTATTTCATTAATATAGTTTTAACACACTAAATTTCAAAATATTTTTTCCTCTACTGCATGACTGGTTCTGCTTATGGAAGACTTAGAATATTTGTTTTTCCTTTTACTACATTAGAATTTTGACAGGCTCATAAGTTCCTAGATCAATGCATTGCTTCATTATTCATAACAAATTAGGGAAATACGAAAAAGAAATAGTTTTCTTTTGCCCAGTTTCTCCCTACAGTAGATAAAAACTGTGATGGAATGACTTGGCAGTAACTGGAAACTTCTAAATTAAAGAAGAAAATAAATAGAGTAATGTCATGTATATCATGCCTTTAAGCCTGCAGGAACCAGTTTGTTCAATAGTTGATTTCTTTCAAAGAGGTTTTTACTGCCTACCTGGAGGTTGGTCTAGACTTAAAGCTGCAGCAGGCTCTTGTGCTTTAACTTTTCACTTCATTTCTCCCATCTAACAATGTGAATATTGCCTGATATTAAGCAATTTTCTGAAAAAATTATTATTCAATTATATGTTATACAAATATTTGATTAAAATTTTAAAAGTAGATTTTTTAAAGGAAAAAATCTAAAGAAAAGTTATTGTAAGCCTTCCAAAATACAGAGAAATCTATCTACCAAGAGCACCTGAATTATCCTATGTGGGACTGCATACTTCAGTGTAGTCATAGTGTCCCACTTCAGCATGGAACAAGGAAAGAGTGAGGTGGCTTATGGCATAGTAAAAAGACCATTATTGCATTTCCAGACCTTTGCTTTGTGACTTGAACTAACGTTGAACAAAGAATTCCAATGTTTCCTTTGCATAAATTTAAAACAGGGATCTAGAAATAGCAGGGAAATTCCTGGGCATGTAAATTTAATCACTTTCCACAGCTGCAACTGTTGTGCAACTCTTTTCTCAACAATTCTCCTCCAATTTGTTACTTATGCTCTCTGATGACTTTTTATCTGGTGGCCATAAACTTATTTTCTAGATGGAAGTGTTCATGGCCAGTGTACACACATTGGTACTTAGGCAGATGCCATTTTACTCCTTGTGCTCTACTTCTTTCACAGCTCTATTTCTAGACAACAGTAAGTTCAACTGACTTTGATTTGTAAGAATAATTTTTTTCTGATCCTTTTGCTTAAGGTGTATTCTCTAATATAGGGTGATTCAAATTGTTTCCAAATTTCCTTCATATTTCTTAAAAAAATTGGATTTTCATATGAAATTAGGTGAGTTCTTAGTGTTTTGAACATGTCATTAGTATTTCTCCGTGTAAAATTGGCTCCCTGTTTGATCAATCATTTTCGGTACCTTTTCTTCTTTTCCTTTCTATCATATCTAGGCTTACAAACCTGAACAGATAACAACAGGTTGTTGTTACTAGTACTAAAATGCATGATATTGCCCTTTGAACTATGAAATTTCATTCTGTTTCTGTCACTCTGATTCTTTTGAGAGTTGTGTTCTCCTAGGCAGCTTAGTAATTTTGTATTTTGAAATAATTTTGTGTCATTTTTCTTCAGAAATTCCTCAATTGCCTTATCATTCTTGGGTTACCATCAATCTAGTCCAATGTAGTTGTCAAAAATTATTCAGTTAAATAAAAAACTTCCATTTCAACTTGGCTTAGGAGAAAGTAGAATTTTGTGCTATCTGAGTTAGTAATCTAAATATACACCTGGGTTACCTCAATAAAAACTCAATAAACTCGATAAAAAAACTCAATAAAAATCTCTGCATGAAAGAAGTTTGGAATGCCAGATATTTATCCGTAAAAATAAAATAAAAATTAAAAATATTAAAAGAAAATTGTATGCAGTACTGCAGCTGGACATAGTGCACAGAGATTTCCCTGTAAACAGCTTTCCCTGTAAACAGCTTCTGAGTAGTCATCATTTTGTCTAAATGAATTCCAGCAAAAACATTGGAGGGGAGGGGATTTTTTTGCACAGGAAAATCTGACATTTTGCTGGTTCTATTCCTCTGATGTCTATTCTCTAGTGTATTTCTTAGCAGTGGACGTGTATCTAAGGAAGGAATATTTTTCAACCGAGTAAATGGATACAGCTCTAATCAGTGCATTATTTTACAAAGCAAAAAAAACACAGAACGATACAGTAGCTGTGAGAATAAACAGTACCACATCTTTTAAGAATGTGTGTAATATAGCCAATATATTACATATAGCAAATAGCAGAAACCAACATAAATCGACTTCTTTTTTTTTATTTTTAAAATTCTGCTCAGTGACAAAGTTTCTTTTGGCAACCGCATTTACTTTTGATAACTATTTCATGTACTTACACTGGCTAAGAAGTTATTACTAAATTCCAATGAAAAATAAAGACAGGAGAGACCCTAAGATGGAAGTGTGAAGTATCATAATGCATGTGTGTGCAGCACTGGTAGTAAACCCCACAGATATGCCCATCTCCAATGCTATATACCCAACTGTCAACTACTTAATTAATATATTTACTGCTTATAAAAAGCGATATTATATACGCTTTGCTTTGAAGTTTAGTTGAGTGGATTTTTGAATACATGCACATATTCATTTTTATTTCTAGTTCTTTGGAGCTTTCAGTTTTGTTACCAGAAAAGCTAGACACAATTGCCATGGAGGAGAAAACAGGAAAGCATAAAGAAAATTATTAACTGAAATGAAATTTTTGAATTGTTACAGAGCACTACTTTATTGTTGCCCATCAAGTAAATAGTTTACTTGTTGCCCAAGTTTGTTTCAATTATTTATAAAAGAAATTACCTACCCATTATTAAGTAAAGCACAATATTTCAATATAGCCCAAGAAGAGATACTTAGGACTACACTTAGGAAAAAAAAACCCAAACACAAAAGCGTTATGGCATGAAAGATGTAGTGACTGATTAGTTTCTTTTGCTTTTTAGTTAATGTTGGCCCTTAACAGAAATATAATTAAATATTCTGGTTCTTACATTGCTTTCTACCACTAGTAAACAATTCCTTAACTACTAAGCAATCTTTGAGATATTTATGATTTTTATTCCATACTTCTTTAAAAGTGTTTCAGAAAGAGAAAAATACATTGTTCAAGAAAGTAATTTTGTACTCTGCGTTAGAGAAGACTTTGAAAGTTATTACATTCTAAATAGATTATTTATTGCTACTTACTCAAAAAATTACCAATTCGGCTGTTTTCCAACACATAGGCACAACAGCTAATGAGATAGAAAGAAAATAAAGAGAGCAGTATGAAAAATCTTGAGAATCTGGCTAATCATTTAAACAACATGAAAGTTATGTTGAATTGGAATGCTTACACCAGCCAGAAAACTGAAGTCCTCAGCTGCTATAACATCATCTATGGATACTGCTCCATCAAGGAGACTAAAAGAATTCTTTAGTTTAATAGTAGAATTCTGCTGCTAATGTTGGTTTTAGTTATCATTTAGGCAAATGCTGTGACTCTTTTAAAAAACAGATGTTGTTTTATTGTTTTTATAAAAGAACACGAGGCAAGCTAGTTGTAGGGCTTATTATCATCATCTCCTTTGCAAGGGGAGACAACCCCTTCCAACAGAGAGCACTGCAATATATTAGTGAGTGTTATGTAATCTAATCATATGCGGACTAATAAAGCTCAAAGATTTTTAATTAAGGCAGTGGTTACAGTGTGGAGAAATACATAGACTGTAATAAAGAATCAGGAGTAGATCCAAGCAACCCTTCTGAAAAATGCAGCTGTTGTACAGTTTTTGTGAGAGAAGAAATATTAATTTGAATCACCCTTTCCTTTGCAATAGCACAACATCTGTGAAAACAGATTTTAAAAGTGTTTGTCTTGACCAAAAATTCAAAATGGGGCAGAACCTTTATTCGTCTAGTATGAACACAGAAATTTGTCCTAGCTTTGCATGTTTTTTTCCTGCTCCAAGGGGTAGGCACACAAAACTGAAATGTGGTTTTCTCTGATGGCAGATGCCAGCAATCATACTGATAAAAACTTCCACATGGTAATTCTTACCTAGTCTTATAATTCAAAGTGAGTATATCAGCATTTTTGTATTTTGTTTTGTTCTAAAAGATGCTCTCCATTAATCAGGACAGTACTAAAAATAATGTCATTGCAACGGAGAAATCTTTAAGTGCGCTGAACCTTTCCCTAGCCAACTGTGTGGCATTTGTAACAGATAACACAGCTAATGCGAGAAAACCACAATGGTGTTCTTAAAGGAGTACAAGATGTTAGACCATATGTTCACAGACATGCGATGTGCCTTGTCATGTAGGTCATTTTGTTGCCAGGAACACTGTCATAACCTAAAGACAATATGAACTAGAAAAATGTGTTTTACTAAAGGATACTGAGAGACAGAAACATTTCTTAAATCTCTAATATTTAACTGGCAGTTGAAAGTCCATTTTCACCTATGATAAAAAATTGTGGTAGAACTGCTTGGAAAGAGATTTAACAATATCTTGTTTCAAGTGTAGCTAAATGTGCAGATAAGTGTATATCAGCCAACTATTTTTATTTACAGAAACCTATCATCTCTGTTCACACTGTGTAAAATTTTATTGCTTACTTTCAGGTGTCCGCATTCAGATGTGTGTGAACAAGTAAGAACATATGTGTAAGCATAAGAGAAAAAATTTCCTGTTTCAGGGTATCAATACTTGATTGTCAAAATATTAAACACCAAATGGAAATTGCAAGAAGTATTTTATGAAACATTCAGCCAGTGCAAGTTTCTTCCTCAAAACAAATTTCTTGTCTCTCTCTTTTTGCTTCCTCTTCTGCTAAAAGATTTAATTCCCTTCATGTGGGAAACGTATCCCAAATATCTTTAAATGTATAACCTTAAAATGCTGTAGCTGTATTTTTAAAAAGAGAAATAAAATAAGACAGAACAGATGCAAACCCCAAAAACCCCACAAAACCCCTATATAAATGGTATGCTGAAGCTATGTATATCTTCATATATATCTATTAACTATAGGGATAAAATGAGGACTGAGTTAACTAGATTAGTGAAACCATTGTTTTTCTGTCTATGTTTTATTATAGTTGTATAATATTTCTAGAATAAGAATTGTACTAACAGGAAGTAATATTGTTTTGCTCTAAGAAAGTAAAAAGAGAAGAACAGACAAAGATAATCCTAACTGTTTTTACAGAAGGTATTGCAATCCAGTGTAACAGTTTAAAAAAAAAGAAGTAAGAAGGGAACATAGCCAAACAAAAACAGTTTTAAAAGTGTTGTGGGACTGCTCTTTTCTGACAGAATTATCACAAACATTTCTGGGTAAATGCTTTGTTCTCCCTGAGGACAAAGTTATTGTCTGCATATTTACAAGTACACACATTTTACTGCTGACTCTGAAAACTAAGCTAGAACTATCTGTAAAAGGAGAATGCATAATAACTATACAATCCTGAAAATATTCGAGACTGCCTGCATATCAACTACAGGAAATGCATAACATTTTAAAATAACATTTATGAAGAGAAACTGTTCTGAGAATATTCTGTACCTGCAGAACTATTTCTGATACTTAAGAGATGCTTATTGTTTTTTGTTTAACTGACAAAATTTTTTATTACTGTTTTCAGAAAAACCTTAGGTGTAATGGCTTGATATAGTTCAAATTTTTTTCTATAAATTTGGGAAGCTACAATGCATAACAATAACCAACATCAAAAGAAATACTGATTGCTTTTTAAAAAAAGGGTAATGTTTTTATTTACTGCTATTGTAGTGATGAAGATTATCTCAATTAGAAAAATATGAACATTAAAAAATAATATCATATACTATTATAGTAAATGAAAATCATATAGAACTATTAAATAAGTTTTCAAAATATTTTTCTCAGTGAAACATACTCTTCCTTTGATAGAACTTAATTTTTGAGTGTGCTCTTTTCCATTCTAACAGAGTACTTTCCTAGAAAATACTTCATCTGTACTTTTACTTCAGCCTATGCAATTAGTCACATGACAAAGTCACAGTGAAAAAATTAGTATTTATGCATGAAAAAGAACACATTTATTTTTTAACACTTGACAAACCCTACATTTCATCAAAGTTTATGTCGTAGCACATAAAACAGTAACTCTCTAATTAAAATTCCCCCCAAATCCAGAAAAATACCAATTTAAAATTATGCGAAAAGCATATCTGTAAGATTTTTCAAAACAGAATAAAATTTTCTAAAAGTTACTAGAGCATGAGTATCCCTGTGTATTTACAGATGAAGACATGTTTCTACTCATTTGCACATTGCCATCTCAGATAAATGTATTCCTGATGCACACAGTCACAGTGCAGAATTTTGTTCCTTTTCTCTCAAACTGCCTCATGAAGATTACCATTTTTATTGAAAAGAACCAGAGTTTATGCATAAATTAATGACAGAGTTGTGGAAAGTTTCATCTACTTAGAGGACAAGAATGATGACAGCATTTCTGACAGTAGCTTGACTAGCAATCAATTCACAAGAGAGTTAGATGACTTTAGAAAGTGATTTTTGACTTCAAGGTCATTTTAGCTGTCATGATGGTTGAACAAGCTGTCTCACGACTTTGACCAATGACTTCTTAAGCTGCAGGTCAAAGCTGGATTTCAAGGCTTGGACCAAAAACTGTCGCAGTTCTCCCCTTCTCATACACTTGACTCTTCAAAGATACTTCTGTGTTGTGCAAAAGGGGTTCCCAGGAAGCTAGACATATTCTGTGTATTTAGCAAGAGGTATTGTAAGCTACTTGAGATGCCACTCTATGGAATCTAATACCTGTCAATAACTGACCCAACCCAGGCAATGTTCAAAGCCAGACTTGATAAGGCCTTGAGCAACCTGGATTAGTGTGAGATATCCCTGCTCGTGAAGGGGAGGCTGGGACTAGACCTCTTCCAACCCCTTAACATTGTATGATTATGATTAAATAAGACCTTACAGGTGATGAAAGACAGATGGGTATTTAAGCCTATACAGGAGGGCTCTGTCTAACACAGAATTTCTGTGTCATCAATTAACAGACAGATTTTAAGCTACGGTAACACAATGCTTAATAAAATCTAATCCTACCAGTTGATGGTTTTAAAATAAGTATGAGATCATTAACATGCACTGGAAAGCCTTGTTTAAGCCTTTCCTAAGCAAATCTGTTATGGAAAGCATTTAAGTAAAATGAAACAAATAGACCTCGTCCTGTCTTATGAAAGATACATGTGTGGTGGTTTCAGATTTTAAGTCCAAAAAAACATTACAAATATTACCTCTACAAAAAAGTAAAACTTGATCCTCAGATGACATGATAAAATAATTGTGACTTTATTTCCTGCTTAATGCTATTTTAGTATTTTCCAGCCTAGAGCATCAGGAGATGGCTATTTAATAACATTTCTTCACTTAGCATTGGCCTTGAAAAAGAATGGCATATATTCTAATACATAAAAAAAGTGTTTCTCAGTTTCACTGCCCCTTTGCTTGCTGATCAGTCATAGGTGTAAATTGACTGAAGGTGGACAAATTTTATCTCAGTCTCGAGGTCTGAAATAAAATATTAAGGGACTGGTGTACTGAATATTGAATTGTGATACTTGCCACTTCTATTTCTCCAGGACAGAACTGGAAGGAGACAAGACAGGCAATGTAAAGACCCACAGAGTGCAACAGATAGGATGGGAACACGGGTGAAAACAAATCTGGTGACTGGTCAACTACTAGATTTTAAAAATGTCAAACAGGTTTCCTGAACCCCTGATGAGGAAGATTTCTACAAGATGTGTGTGTTGTTTAACCTATTTTGCTCTCTACAGGTAATGATAATTATAACAAACACTCAAGCACACTATCATTCATTCTCATTCCTTTTTACAAGTCTGCTGTACAGCTACAGAACAACAAACTCAGATCAGCCATTATATGAGAACAGATATAAATTATTTTCTCAAAGTGCCGACGTATCCTCTCTTTTAAAGTGCATGAGTTTATGGATTGGTGAAAAGTATAACCTGGAGGTGAAGAGATTGAAGCTATTGAAGAGAAGAGTGAATTATCAAGTCAAGACAAACTCTCCTGTCTAGTCATACACACTTCCTGAAACTGAATCAAGAAGGAGTAGTGGTTGCTCATTTAGGTAAAACGAAGTGGTGTTACATATAAATATGCTACAATTTTATGGGTAATTTGCAGAGAGCAAGACTAATGCAGAAAGACTGAATGTCACTACTGGGAGATTTCAGGCTTTGGAAACAGATTGGTTTGTATGGTCTTAGGTGTTATGGTCAAAGAAGTTTTTCTTAGAACAATCTGCCTCCAGTTTTTAATTGTTATTACAATTGGTGATCGTTAGTTCTCTGCACCAAAAGCTATTTTGTCCTTACAGTGAATAAGTAGTAATGGTATAGTGATATCCGTACTTTACAAAAGCTGTTAGCTCATACATTGGTATGGTATGAACGACATTTCAAGTCCTTTAAGAAAAAAGTAGTAATACTATGAGAATATATTTTGTCTTCCAGAAAGAGGAAAGATAGTGACTTCTTAAGGACAAGGGTTAAAGAGTATCTCTTATAATTTGTCAATGCAATGGGAACATTGTCAAATTTTCTATTCCCTTGGTTTTTGTTCTTTGCTGTGTTGGTGCTGACAGGTTTTTTTAAGACTTGTTCAAACGAATACAGTAAGGAAAAAGCCCAGAGAGCTGTCTATATGTCAGATAGAAGACACTTGGTCTAGTCAAATCAGTAATTTATGATAATGTATAAAAATTATAACTTTTTTCGAACTTGATAGAGAGTGAAACAATAACTTTCAGAACTGGGAACTCAAGTTAAGTTTCAGAACATATGACAGATACTTTTTTTTTTAAAGAATAGTAATAAACTCAGCCCTTCATGTCTATGACATAAATAATACAGAAATATGACAAAATTTAATAATCCTTATAAAATAAACTTGTAAATACAATATAGTCTTTCTAATAATATATTTTAATAATATGTAAAACTTAATTTTTAGACATTTTTTATTAAAAGTATAATTTTTAAAATCCATGCGGTCACAAGAAACACATTTCAGTGCTTCTGCAGTAGTTCTTGCTGCTATCGTTCTTCAAAAATTCTAAAAAGTTATGAAAACATAAAATACTTCAACCAACCTAAACATAAAAGCATCATACGTAACATAAAGAAGTTATGAAGCTGACTTATCCAAGAGATAAGAAATATATTAAGAACTGCTTTCAGTAGTACTTCTGCAATCACCAAAGTAATGTCAGGAAAAAGAGATCGTATAGCCAAATTTTAATATTAGATTCTCAAGAGTTTTATAGTGTCCAAACTGGTGCACTAAATAACATGGTCCATTTTGTATATGACACTTTGTCTTTTATTAAAACAGAGAAATTATACCTGTTGAGAAGCCCATGTCTTCTAAATTTCAACTGAAATATAAAGTTCTAGTTCATCTGTGTTGAAAAAATGTTATAGTTATGTATGAAAGATATTGACTTTATGTGGTGAATGCTTGAAAAACTTGAGATTTTCATGACCACCATTGGAAAGTGCTTTCTCTTTAATAATAAATAGTAAAGCAGCATGTTATGTACACCTATTCTACTTACTTGAACACTCTGTCCACTCAGGGCAGGAAAGGGAGTGCAACATGACTGATGTCCTGTCACTGTAAGGCTACTCAGATTTTGAAAACAATGTATTCAAAAGGCCTCACTGCACTAACACCAATTGCCTGTGAGGATACTCCTTGAGGAATAAATTTCATTTACAATTTATCCAGCAACAATGCTATTAGGGATGAGGAGAAATTCACAACACCTGGAGTCCCATCAAAATAGAAACAAAACTCCTGTTAAACTACAAATATGTATGTTTTTCCCTTCTTTACAATATTCTCACTCACCCTGCCTTTATACCTGTACTGTATTTTAATGGATTGCTGTCAAATAAACTTAATGAGATTAAGTGACACATTGGAAAAAACAATTTGGTGCGTTTTTTCACTCAAATTCAACAAATATTAGGTGTATTGAAGCACCAGTCTGGTACTCAGATAAATGAAGTATTCTCTCAAAGCAAGGGTTAGTAGCATAAATCAATAAATTGAAACATGCCTTCCGTCTCTCTGTCAGCACTACAATATTTGTAATTCAGGGAGTATTTACCTTACAGATTTTAAAACCAAAATAGATCCGCAGAATAAGTTGAGCATATAAGAATGTTAAATATCAGGTTTTCAGAAGAGGAAAAGTCAGACTACTACATATTTTTCTTGAGACATGCTGCGGACCAAATAATTTCAAAGAAATTTACGCCATTTTTTTGGGTATTTATGTAGTGACCTAAAGTTTAACTGATAATTACTTTTTCAAATTATCAGAATAAATCCTTTTTACCTTCTTAATACTTTCCTTCACATTTTAAATTTATGAAGGTGAAATGGAAAAACGATGGAAAAAAGAAGTCTGTGCAACTGAGATTTGAATTTGCACTAATGACCAGAAAACTTCTTTCAGATGCAGTTGCAGTAGTCAATACAGATACAGCTGAGTCTATGAACAAATAAAGAATGAACATACACATGGTTAGAATGCATCCACACCGTATGTACCTTAGTGACCCAGTGATCAAATAAGCAGAACATGGACTCATTTTACTTGAAATCAAAACTGCTAGGGAAATAATAAAAAAATTGTATTAGACAGAAAGGATTATTAGTCAAGTTTTATAAATGTCATCAGTGTATTGGTCAACAGACTGCTCCCTCTGTTATATACACTTTGGGAATTTCTGAATATGGTTATGGTGCACTAGCAACAGTACAGCTCCACTGAACTGCAGATTCATATCGTCAAAAAGACATTAGAAAAGATCAACAACTTTTAAGTAGTAATAATAATAATAGTCACAAAACCAGCCGTGTTTATGAAACAAAGTGTTTCCAAAGATTAAGAAAAAGAGATTAAATATTTATATGAACAACAAAATAAGACATATAATCCACATTTATGTTTTAAAGGTAATGCTCCTTAGTTTGGCAGACAGCTACATTATCTTGTCTCTCTCATCAGTTTTTCTAATATTAATTTTAAGCTACCTTTTTTTTTTCTTTTGGAAATTTCTAGTATTTTGGTTTTAGTGAGATCCTCCATTGTTTCTTGTTTTTTTTCAAGTCTCCCCACTCTATTATGTGCTTAGTTGTTTAAATCTGAATTATTCTTTTCTCTCCTTTAGTGTTATACTGTTCCCCCAAAAACTCTAGAAAAACCAGCTGTATCTGTTCTTCAGATTCTGCTTTGATGGAAAAACTAAACTAGACTCTGCACAGACAAAGGTGTTAGAATTAAAAACCAGCTTACATAAAACGCAAGAACTAAACTCTCAAAGACAAATCTCAATACATGCAGCAGGAAAAACACAAATAATAAAAAGAGTCCAAAACAGAAAAATAATAAAGTAAAAGGATACAATTATTTCTTAAAAACACTTGAGCATTCTCAAAAAAAGGTGAAACTAATTATGTTTTGACTGAACCAGTCTGTATTGGGTGCAGGTATCAAGGTTTTGGTGTTTTGGGAGTCACTTCCATCAATCTGCCTTAAGTAATTTCAAAAACACAAGAAGTAATCTTGCTGAGGGAAACTATACAAGATGGAAAATTTCTAAATAGGAAAGAGTGAAAACAGACAATGGGGCAAGTAACAAGATAGCGGGAACATGAGAAATTTCACAGAAGCCTATAATTCTTAGAGTTGGAACAGGCCTCTGGAGATCACCCAGTCCAGTGGTCCGGATAAGGCAGTGTCACCCAGAGCAAGAGACACAGGAGTGCATTCAGGTGGGTTTTGAATTTCTCCAGAGAAGGAGGGAGACTCCACGACCTTCCTGAGCAGCCTGTCCCAGTGCTCTGCCACCATTACTGTAAAGAAGTTCTTCCTTGTGTTAAGGTGGAAATTGAGTTTTATTTATGGCTTTTGCTCCTCTTTCTGTCATTGGGCACCACTGAAAACAGTTTGGCACCATCCTCCTAACACCCACCTTTGAGATATTTATATGTATTGATGTGATCCCCTCTCAGTCTTCTCTGCTGGACCCTCTCCAGTAGCTGCTTTTGTCTCTTGTACCAAGGGGCTCAGAACTAAACACAGTACTCCGGATGTGGCTTTTTGTAAGTGATTATGACCGTGACTATCTTATTTTCCTGTACAATCCTAATTTCATCTGGAATATGAGAAACAAAAGATGTTCCAGTTTTTGCATCATTGGTGTTTGACTACTGTTAACTGCAGCAAACCACTACACTTCTCATATCCATAAATTATTTTCTTAAAAATATATTGATCAATTTTGACAGTTTGGTGTGATAAAAATCAATAAAGGAAATAAATATTGATTCCAGTTCTAATAAAAACTTCACTTTTGAATTTTTTGAATGGAGGTGAAATTTAAATGTTAAAATTTTCAGAATGGCTACAGCTTTCTACTAGTTTCTTCATCTAGTAGGTCTGACAACATATATACCTCTCTTTAAGAAGTCTTGATGGGCCGCATAAACAGGTTGTTAATGGCTCAGTAAAATCACTGGGTTTAATCCTGAAGTCTAACTTGATGAACTCAAATTGGTATTGATGTTTACTGAATGAATCCATAATTTTCCATTATGTAAAAATCAATCCCAATTTTCCGTGACAACGACAAATTTGTATAAAAGCTAGAGAGTTTCTTATCGAGATCAAAACTTTGTTTTATTCATTTAAACAAACTCCAATGAGAGGCAGGGGAAGAAAGAAAGAGCTAAGCAACTGTAGATTTCAAGTCTTGAAGCCATCAACAAAATCTCAATTTTTGGAGGAAGGGTAGTACAAGCAATTTACATTTACAAAAAGATGTCTTTCTCTCACTTTTAATCACATTCACATTCTAGTTTCCTGTAGGAAAAAAAAAAGTTCAGTTTTTGAAGGCAAGATATAATATTCCTGGAAAACTCTAGCTGAGCAGCTAGAACCAGTGTATTTGGTCAAGTACAATTACACATACTTTATTTGTTTTAAGGCTGATGTCTTTTATGTTAACGGAATAGAAGTGTCATTTGTGTACATTATTGAGAAATACCTGGATCCTGCATTGTATACTCCCTTTTTTCTTGAACCCTTTTATAGGATTCTGCAGGTGTGGAAGTGCAGACAATCAGTTCACAATGCCTAGGAGAATGTCAGCAAAAATTTCCCTTTGAGTGCAAGTGTTACAAGGAGCTTGAAAGAATACAGGAGGATGTTCTACAGTTGAAAGCAAACCTTCTTTTTATCAGGGGCCAGAGTTTTATTGTAGCATGAGTTTTAGAATGCTGACATTGGGTACAGGCCAGTAACATCATTCAGCTGAAAAATGCATGTCTGTGTTGATATCAAAAGGATGACATCAGACCATAACACTAGCTGAATCTCTAACAGAATTACTTTTGAGTGCTGCCATTATGCTGTATCAATCTCTGGTAATGAGTTTTTTTCCTCTGTTTAATCTAACACGAATTTTTTGATATTTCAGGTCTTATTGAAAAGTAAGAGTTTCTTGTCTTGAGGGGTACAAATGAAATTTTGATAATTGATCTTAAGAATATATATTCGTTGGAAATCTGAAATCATATAAAATAATACTTTATTTTATCATAAAAAGTAAAGATCAAAAAGTCTGTCTGGCAGGTACTTACTGATGTAAGTCAAGGCAAAAACTGGATTGTGATTTATTGTGAAAAGAGTGTCTAACCAGACCATGTAAATGTTTTCACTCATTGCCTTTTTTTTCCAAGGGAAGAGTATGGCAGATAATGCGGGATTAAGTCATTAATCCTAAATCCTAATTAAGATACAAATCTTAACATAAATCACAGATCTAAAATCAAGCTCCAGCTGGAGCTAGAGCAGCTGTGGGTGACTCTGAATGTCACAGAGCCAGCCTAGAGGAGTAGGAAGATTGTCATCAAGCAACTGACTTTCTCCAAGGATCTCAAGCAAATTACTTTCTCCAAGGATCCTCATCTGAATTCTATTTCATTTAATGGATTTCACAATTAAGTGGACTACTAACGACAGGTTTGTTTGTAAAAAAATTAAATCAAATGAAAAAGTCATGTCATAAAGAGAACATTAAAACCAATTTATTACTGACAATAGTTTAATGTTAAGTAACTTCCTAAAATGATACTTAGATTAATATGATGTAAGAACATAAAAAAATGCCTGTATTGGGTCAAGATCAGCCAAGTTCCTTGACACTCTCTCTAGCCTTGGCACAAGAATGTTGTTTTTAAGATCCTTCTCAGATTTCCGCGCTAGAAGGAACATGAAAAAGGAAGAGCCATTTTCTAAACTTTGTCGCCAACACTCTCTGGGCACCTGAATATTTTCTACTTTCTTCTACTTACTGGGAGAGGTTTTTTTTTTTTGTTTGTATGAAAAGGTGGTTTTCATTTACCCAGTTACTACCTCTCTGGAGCAGCACATTTAACTAGCTTTTACAGTACCCACCTCAGCTTCAAGGTACTAGGAAACTTTCAGGACTATGCATGGATGCAGCCTCAGTGTGTGTTTTGAAGACTGAAGTATAAAAAAATGTTAATTTTCTGATGGGAAGAAAATATACTTGGCTTATTTCTGGCGGCCACTGAGGGAATTGGCTACTCAAGGGAACATGCAGGAAGGACAAGTTTTATATATTTTTGGAGTCATGTTAATCTGACTGAACCTACAGTATTTGTGAGAGCTGTGAAACTAAAGATTCTCAGTCTCTGAACTTCCTGTGTGGAATTTGTTGCTAAATTACATTCATAAAAGATATGCTTTTAATTACCATAGCTTTAAATCATCCTTTGTTGCGGAATCAAACATGAATACACTGATGACTTAGAGATGCTAAATCTGCTGAACTGTCTTATACATAAATTTGCATTCATCTTCCAACCATTTTTTTTAATAATTCTGAATTTTGGAGGAATATCTTATGAAAAGAGAAACCATCTGAAATGCGTTAATGAAAGATTCAAAACATTTTCCAAGAAGGGAGGTGATGATATAAAAAGCCATCAGGGAACAGCAACACTTGCATCTCTATTTGTTTATTCTTTACCAAAGCTCACTTATTTAGATGCACCATCCATACTTATGCAGCTTTTTGCTCATTCATTTGTTCATTCACTACCAACAAGGGGCAGATTCCCCTGAACTGAATATGTGGGACAAGTGCTGAAATTTCTATTGCATGCATTCAGTTGACTGGAAATGTATGCATATGTGCAATATAAAATTTAATGATCATGCTAAATATTTAAGTGTTAGCAAAATGCACCAACACCTGCCTCCTTCCATGTAGAACTTGATGGCTTACATATTGCAATTCTTGTGTTTCCTAAAGCATATTTATAAGTAGCTTTTAATCACAAAGTAAAATTGAGCAATAATCACTTGAGCATTTGAAGTAGCTGGCTCTGTTTTTCTGTCATTGAATTTATATAAGCATTCCTGGTTTACTCTAATGTGACAGTAGTAACAGACCAATTCTTTTTCATGGTTTTCTCTTTACTTTTTAGACCTATAAGCGCCTTAGAATAAAGTAACTTGCTTTATATTAGATTAAATTCATACAACTGTACAGAACAATTCAAAAAATAATTACTAAATGTCTATATTAATGTATGGGTGCTAATTGCAATCACTTATTGAGAAGCATCTGCTAAAAGACAAGTCCTTTTAAGACAGCTCAATTAAAATACAGTGTTTGCCAGTCTTATCAACTAGTGTGAAAAATATTTTTTATAATATACATTGCATCTCTTGCAACATTACTTTATCTTGAAAAGCATTTAGTGAATGACTGCCTAGGACTATCTATGACTATGGAATTAAAGAATTATAGAATAGTTTGGGCTGGAAGGATACTTTAAGATCTTCTAGTCCAATCTCCCCTGCAATGTACAGGGACATCTTCAACTAGACCAGGTTGCTCAGAGCCCTGTCTAATCTGTCCTTGAATGTTTCCGGGAGTGGGGTCATCCACAACTTCCTAGGCAACCTGTTCCGATGTTTCACCACCCTCACTGGCAAAATTCCTTCTTTATATCTTGTCTCAGTCTACCTTCTTTTAGTTTAAAACCATTACCTCTTGTCCCATCACTACAGACCCTACTAAAAAGCTGTGCTAACCTTTCTTAAAAGCTTCCTTTAAGTTCTGAAAGATTGCAACAAGGTCTTTGTGGAGCCTTCTCTCCTCCAGTATGAACAACCTCAGTTGTCTCATTCTTTCCTCATAGGAAAGTTGCTCTATCCCTATGATTGTATATGTGGCTCTCCTATAGATCCACTCCAACAGGTTGATGTCTCTCCTGTACTGAAGTCTCCCAAGATGGAAACAGTGCTTCACTTGCAAGGTCTCCCCAAAGTAGAGCAGAGGAGTAGGATCATATCCCTCGATCTGTTGGCCACATTCCTTTTGCTAGAGGCTGGGATAAGTTTGGCTCTCCGGACTGCATGCATATATTCCTGGGTTGTGTCCTGCTTTTCATTGGCCAATACCTGAATTCTGCTCTCATTCCTCTCACACTTTGTCTTACTGAATTTCATGAGATTCACATGGGCCCAGACCTTGAGGGACCATTATCCAGGTCACTCTAGAGGGTGTCTGAGCCCTCACCAGTGTCAACCACATCACTCGACTTGGTGGTTTTGAGCGTGCACTCAACCCCACTGTCTAGGACATTAATGAAGACATTAAACAGTATTGGCCCCAGTGCAGACCCCTGACGAACATCACTTATCACTGATGTCCATCTGGACAATGAGCATTAACCACTACTCTCTCAGTGCAGCCATCCACCCAATTCTTCATCCACTTAACAGTCCATTCATCTAATCCATATCTTTCCAATTTAGAGAGAAGGGTTTTGTCAGGACTGTGCCAAAGGCCTCATGCAAATCCAGTTTGATGATATCCATAGCTCTTTGTTCACTGATATAACCAATCCATCATACAAGGTCACAAGGTTGGTCAGACAGGTATTGCCCTTGGTGAAGTTGGGCTGACTGTCTCAAATCATCTCCCTGTCCTCTATGTGCCTTAATATACCTCCTAGTAGGATCTGTTCCATGCTCTTCTGAGGCACTGACAGTCCTATAGTTCCCAAGGTCCTCATTTTTTCACTTTTTAAAAATAGGTGTGATGTTGCCCTTTTCCCAGTATTTGGGCAGTTCACCTGCATGCCATGGCTTTTAAAATATCATGGAGCATGTGCTGGCAACTACATCGGTCAATTCTCTCAGGACACTGAGATGCATCTCATCGGGTCCCATAGAGTTATGTACATTCAGATTCCTCAGGTGGTCATGAACTTGATCTTACAGTGGGAGGGACTTTGCTCCTCCAGTCCCCAATTTGGGATCCATACACCTGAGAGATATGAGAAGAGAGGATGACAGTGAAGACTGAGGCAAAATATTGTCAAGTGCTGCCATGACCTTCAGCCTTCTCCTCCTCTTTCATTACCGGTTTGCCAGTTTTCCTCATCAAGTGAATTATGCTCTTTAAACTTTTCGGGATGATGTGCCTGTAGACCTCCTACTTATTGTTGGTGTCCCTTGCCAAATTTACCTTCAGCCACCCTTTGGCCTTCCTGACCCCACCCTTACACAACAGGAAAATTCTCCTATACTCTTCCCAAGATATTTGTAAATCTCTGCTTCTACTCTGAAATGCCTGTGCATTATCTTTTTCTTGTTTAGTTTGGCCAGAAGGTCTCAGCTCAGACTGCCAGTGTGCTGTACTGTCTTACATGTGGCAATTGAGAACTCCTGCGTGCTGTGTTATAGCTCAGTTCTGCTCCCTTGTTGCTGAGGGCAGTTTCCCAGGGGTCCTATTGGATAACTGCTTGAGCAGCTGGAATGATACCATCCTTATCCTTTTAGCAGCTGTCATATAGTATATATCAGAAAATTATGTGAATTAATATAAAATTTACATTTATTCTAGTGAGATTTCATTCAAGGTTGAGAGAATTATAGTAATTTAAAACTTATGATAACAAGGAAATTTAAATGACACAGTGACACTCTTAGCCCATAAGGTCTCAAAGAGAGAAATTAATTTTTCAATCTTCACATTTAAGTATTTTTCAAAATTAATACATTGTTTATATATTTTCAATAAGTAGACACAATCACAAAGAACATTAGAAAAGACTCTAGGAAAAGGATATCACCTTTGGAGACTAACAGAGCCTACTCATTTGTTCTTGTTTTTTAAGGAGGGATAGAAAGTTTAAAGGAGGGTAGTCCTAGGCATTAGCAGTATTGAAACTTAGGTCTTACTAGTTTCTTTGCTATTACACAGATGGGATTTCCTGCTAGTTGAACTCCCTCATTTTCCTCTCCATTAAATTCATGGTGCCTGGATGTGCTCTGGAAAGAGATGCACTTCTACCATGAACTCTTAGCAGAAATTCTGTAGGCTTCTACTTTGGCCTCTCAGTCACTTTCACTGTGTATGAGTATGATGTAAAGTGGGCAAGAGCACCATTAATTAGGGAGACACTTCTTGAAGCTGCTTACTGAAGGTGAAATCCTAACTCAAAGAAGTCAACACCCAATTTAACTGTTCTCTGATTAACTAATTTGCCCATGAGAATCTGTTTGTGAGCTGTTTGTTCCGAAAAAAATAATGCTTTTATATTCTCATGCTCTTGCAGATACTGATACTCAGAAAAGTTTATTTGGCAGCCTTGGAATACAAAAAAATATACTGGGGAAACAGTTACGAGTTAAAAAACAGTTAACAATTAACAGTTAAAACAGTTAAAAAATTAAAAATTAACAGTTAAAAAATATTAATATGAATATTTCTGGGGGTCAAATAATTAATACTAATAATTAATATTAATAATTAATGTTAATATTAGTAGGGGTTTAAATATATAAATGCCACTACCGAGGTCATCATTGTACATGTTTGGCATTAGCATGTTATGGAAATATTTGGCTATAAAACCAATAGATAAAATAAATAAAAAACCAAAAGAGGGTTACTACTTTGACAAAATGTATCATCTTAAAATAATAATAAAAAACAAGTAATTTTGCCTCCTTTATTGTGTTAGTTTTAATTTGGGGCAGTCATATTGATATTTAAGATGTCAATTTGAAAATGTGAAGTCATATCGCTATATACGCAGAAAATATTTCAAAAGAATAAGATACAATACCAAAGGTAAAATCTAAAAACATATATAAGTGTTATTTTACACTCAAGATAGGTAAAACCCCTAGAAAAGCACTGATATGAGTGTTTGGTAATTGTATGAGTATTTACTTTGACTTTACACACACCTGTAGCAATGCTGGGATGTAGTTCAAACTTTGTTTACATTAATGAAACAATTTCTGTCATCCACAGCTGCCCTGTGCAATAAGGAAAATGAATGTTCTCTAACAGGTTAGAATTCTGTTGTGCTGCTGCTGGTTCCTTATTTTACTACAGGCACAGTTCCTCAATTCTTCAGCTCATTACAGAGACAAATATCACTCAGTGACAGGTAACTTTTCATTCTAACGTGCTTATGCCACGGATGTCTGTGCTTCAGAGATATTCTGTTTTGCACCTGAAATTACTTTCTGTGTTACAGCTATGAAGTGTGATTAAAAAAAAGATACTGCAATTTAGATAAACCCCACTAAATGGCTCAACTGAAACAAAGCTGAAAATGAAGGTATAAATGGTTGAAGTGATTAACACTGTCAAGTTCTCCTGGGTCCTGTTAGAAAATGAAATAGCTGATGGATTATTATTTATCCCTGAACGTGAGTTTTGGGGATTTAATTAAAGATGTTCTATTATATTTTTCAAAGCCTATTTGAGGCTGCAAATCAAGACCTGCAATAACAGAATGTGGCATTGTTAATGGAAAAAATGGGTAACTAGAAACTTCAGAAATGTCCATCTTTTAAACTCTTTAATTTGGATGCTTGATTTTTTCCCTTTATATGAGTAAAAAAACCAGATGATTTTAAGAATGCCAGATTTTTTGTGAAAGGTGAATATTCACTAGCTATTATAAATACAGCTTTGCTCACTGATCATTATTGTTAAAGAAAGTATATAAATGTATCTTAAAATAAAAAGAGGAGATGTCCTTACAATACACACATGATCAATGCGCAAATAGGATCACAAAAAAGTTATTCATAAAAAGAGAAATTTCCTGAAAAACTTAGTATTTACATTAACAATGTTCTTCAGCATACATGAAAAACATAAGTACAAGCTAGCCAGATACACCATTTCAAGAGGAGAATGGACCACATTTTCCAGTGAAGTAGAAATAGAAATAAAAGTTCTGACTGAGTCTGAAGATCACAAATGATAGTTTTCACAATGTTTATGTATACAGTAATCAGGAAAAAAAGTGGAATATAGTTGAAATACAATGGCAAGCTCCCCTCATCTAGCTTAGCTAAACTAAGCCAAAAAGACAAGCCAACCAGCACTCAGTGCAAACTCTTGTGACCTGATTATGTGCTAGAGACTAGGTTAATTACTGCTATATCAGACAGAAAGTTAAACCTCCAACTGCAGCTCTTTCAGTGAGGACTAGGAGAAGTTTGTCTTTTTGATACATCTGTAGCTATAAAAAAAGGAATAAAAACCCAACAGTTTTACCTTTAGGGAAACACTGTGACACTGTTTTGTTGTATGAAAGAGAGCAAAGAGATTAACTGAGAAGAAAAAAATAATCATTATATAAAAGTGCCACATAAGGCACCCTAGTTGAAACATGTAGATTTTTGGTGGCAAACAGATAGGCCATTGTCATCTTCTATCAGTTATAAGGAGGTGAGCAAGGGAAGATAGTGTGGCCTGAAAACTGAGGAATCTCTTTCTCCACTGGCTCACACTTTTTCTCTTTCCACTAGGATAGTTGTCAGGATTCACTTTCCCTCATATCATGACGGTTTTTTGGAGGGATCATTGACATGGGGCATAAGTGTCTGGAGTTTCTCATGAGTCATAGGGAGACAGTCAAGGATGGATCTTCACCAAGTACTTGCTTTTGTTGAGCAATTGTTACACCTCCCAAAAATCTGTGTCAATACTACACTACATTGCAGACAAATTTAGTTAAAGAGGCGAATTTAATATCTGCAAATGTTTCTTATCAATTTGAAGGTTGGCTTGGCTAAAATGAATCTCACCTCAGAACCTGAGCTGTGAATCTGGTGCTTAGAACTAGCTGTTTATGTATGTGTATGTATGTATTTAAAAGTAGACAGCTACAAATGCATGTAGTTGATGATGATTTTTTTTTAATGAACTCTCTAAAGGATAGCTATATAGAAATTCTTGTTTGACCAGTTCAAATTTTATCAAACACTTTGGGCTGATGAATGTGGTCATATTTGATAACACTCACCAATATGCAGGTGTTGAGTAAACCACCAAAAAACTTTATCACCTATTTTGCACACCTTTTAAAGTATTTTTTAAAATAAAAATATAGTTTTGAGTTACAGTCTTCTAATATATAAAAAACTTACACTATAAACAAGAGGAGAAATTTTGCATGTAATGGAAGTCTTGAACAAACTTAAGTTATGTAAGAATAATTATTTGTCTAAAAACACAGAAAGAAACTAACAAAATATGTTGCATTATATTACTGTAACCAGTTTTCAGAAGAAAAATTAACTTATATTGACAAGCTAAATAATAAGGGAAAAGGCAAATAAGCCATATGTAGGCCTTTATCCAGCAAAATATCCCAATACACCAGGAGTCAAGATTCTTGGGACTGCAAGGAAGATGCACAGACAGCTCACTACCTCAGACCTCAGGAGAGAAGACTTTAGCCTCTTCAGGGATTTGCTTGGTAGAATACTGTAGCCCTGGGGGGAGGAAGGGCTCAAGAAGGATGGCAAATATTCAAGAATCCCCTCTACAAAGCTCAGGAATGATGCACCCAAGCGAAAAGGAAGTCAGGCAAAAATACAGGAGGTCTGCTTGAATAAACAAGGAGATTCTGGACAAACTCAGACACAAAACCGAAACCTGCAGGAAATGGAAACAAGAACACATACTCTGGGAGGAGTACAAAGAAACTGTCCAAGCTGATAGGGATCAGGTTAGGAAGGCTAAAACCTTGATAGAATTAAATCTGGCCAGTGACGGCAACAAGAAAAGATTCTAGTAGATGTATTGGTGATAAAAGTGAGACTAGGGAAAATGTGGGCTTTGTCTGGAAGAAATTGAGAGATCTGGTTACCCAAGGTAGAGAAGACTGAGGTATCTAATTACTCATTTGCCTTGGTTTTCACTGTCAAATGTTCCAGATACAGTGTCCAAGAGGCACAGGCGGGGACTGGAGAATGAAGAGCAGCCTGTTGTAGATCAGGTTCGAGACCATCTAGGGAACTTGAAGGTGCACAAGTCCATTCGACCTGATTAGATGCATCTGTAAGTCTTGAGGAAACTGACAGTTGAAGTTGCTATGCCACTGTCAACCATATTTGAGAAGCTGTGACAGTCAGATGAAGTTCCTAATGACTGAAAAAGGAGAAAGAGGACATCCGTTTTTAAAAAGGTAAGAAGGGAAGACCTGAGGAAGTACAGGTCGGTCAGTCTCACTTCTGTGCTTGGCAAGATCATAGAACAGATCCTTCTGGAAATTGTTCTAAGGTAGATGGAAAATAGGAAGGTGATTGGTGACAGCCAGCCAGGCTTCACTAATGGTAAATCATGCTTGAAAAATCTGGGAAAAGCAACTGACATAATCTACTGGTACTTGTTCAAAGTGTATGACACTATCCCACACAACATCTTAGTCTCTAAATTGGAGAGTCATGGGTTTGACAGATATACCACTCAGTGAACAAGGAATTGGTTGGATGGTTGCGCTCAAAGACTTGTGTTCAACTGCTTGATGTCCAAGTGGACACCAGTGGTGTTCCTCAGGTGCTATTATCGAGATGGCACCTCTTAACATTTTTATTGGCGACATGGGCAGTGGGATTGAGCGTACCTTCGGAAAGTTTGCTGATGACACCAACATGCGGAAGGGAAGTGATTCCATTCAGAGGGATTGAGGGGCTTGACAATGGCCCATGGGAACCTCAGGAATCTCAAAAAGGCAAAGTGGAAAGTCCTGAGCCTGAGTCTGGGCAATCCCAAACACAAATACAAGCTAGTCAAGGAATGGATGGAGAGCAGCCCTA
>VXBT01011265.1:25113-68529 GCA_013400235.1 Oriolus oriolus
ACCTCCTGGCCAGCTGCCCCTCGCTTTCGAAAAAGACTATAAAGGGACTTTCTGAATCAACTTCAACGAGATCTCCCCACGGATGCCAACGGATCTACTGGCCAGAGGACCACGAGGATTCCGCCTCGTCTGTTGGTAGCTATATCTTCCCCCGCTCTTCCTCAACTTTGTTTCTTTATAGCTCTCTTTCTCTCACCTCTATCACATAATCGTGTTGTTGGCACTCAATAAAGGTGCACTGTTTGATTAAAACTGAAATCCCCATTGTGTCTTTTGCACTCTGAGATCGGTTAATGAACCATCATGGTCTCCACTTGTCATAGCGGATCGTGACACCTGGTCATGGAGGTGATTCTTTCCTTCTACTCTGCTCTCGTGAGACCCCCACCAGAAGTACAGCCTCCAGCTCTAGAGCTCCCAACACAAGAAGGACCTGGACATGTTGTAGAAGATCTAGAGGAGGGCCACAAAGATGATCAAAGGGTTGGAACAGTCTGGACAACAGAAGGTTCTGGGGAGACCTTATGAGAGCCTTCTAGTACTTAAAGGGGCCTACAGGAAAGATGGAGAGGGACATTTTACAAGGGCATGTACTTATAGGACAAGGAAGAATTACTTTAAAGTGGAAGAGGTTAGATCTAGATCAGCAATAAGGAAAGAATTCTTCACTATGAGAATTGTGAAGCCTTGGAACAAATCTCGCAGAGAAGCTGTGGACCCTCCATCCCCTGAAAAGCTGAAAGCTGGATTGGGTGGCGTTTTGACCAACCTGGTCTAATGGAAGGTGTCCCTGCCTGTGGGAGGGTGGTTGAACTAGATGATCCTTAAGGGTCCCTTCCAACTTGAACCACGCTATGATTCTAAGTAAAAACTAAGCAGCACTTCAAGGAAACATTGTCGGGAGCTTTAAATCAGAGAAAGTTTTCAAGTCAATTTAAGTTAGGTTGATGGGTCTTATTTTTCTTGCACCATAACGTAACGTAACAAACAAAATATGAAGACATGATAGTCCTGTGTGTGTCTTAATAGTGAAGAGTCACAGGACATGGTTGAGCTTGCTGTGGCCCAGGTTTCTTCGTGCTGTTTTAGCAAGGATGCAGGGGCCAAGTAACTGTTGCTGAATGGGCTGGAAGTCCAGCTCTGTATGTCCAGTGGCTGGACAAGTTCTGAGGATCATTGGAAATAAACTAGAAAGGCTGTTGATTTAGCATTTTAAATTATATTATTAATGAGACATTTCTATTTGAATTTAAACAACAAAAATTGAGCAACAAAATTTGAACGGCACTTTAATGAGAAAATTATGTTAGTGTTTTGTAATCAGATCAATAATTGAGTTTTAATTCATAGAATCATAGAACCATAGAATCATTCAGGTTGGAAAGTCCTTTAAGATCATCAAGTCCCACCATCAACTTAGCATCACCAGTATATTCACCACTAAGCCATGCCCTCAAGTGCCATATCTGAATGATTTTTCAACACATCCAGAGATGGTGACTCTACAGCTTCTCTGGGCAGCCTGTTCCAGTGCTTTACCACCACTTCTGGGAAGATTTTTTTTCTAATATCTAATCTAAACTTCCCCTGGCACAATTTGAGGTCATTTCTTCTTATTCTGTCACTTTTTACCTGGGGAAAGAGACTGACGCCTCCCTTACTGCAACCTTGTTTGAGGCAGTTGTAGAGATCAATAATATCAGCCTCCTTTTCTCCAGGATCCCTCAGCCATTACTCTTAAGAATTCTGCTCCAGCCCCTCCACAAGCTTCATTATCCTTCTCTGGACTGTTGTAACTATATTACATTTTTTTGTCAGCAAGCGTTAGCTCAACTCACAATAAGTTCTTGTCTCAAAGTGTATTTTGCCAATGACAAGATTTTTAATGTAACTAGATGTAGGTATGAGAAGCACATGGAACTGGCAAGGACTGCCAGCTGCTGTACCAAAGAAAGGTGCTGATAAATAGTAAACTCAGTACCAGGTGAGTGCATTTCTTTTTACTCAAGATGGTTGTATGCCTGGGCTCAGGGCCAGCTTAAATAATAATGCAGGTGTTTAGCCTTGAAAAGAGCTCTTTCAATAAAATCTCTTCTAAGAAGCTGTACTGACCCCTTGCTTCTCTAGTCCTTTTTCTGGGAACTGATTTCAAGGGGAGGCTCCTGTACTTGCTCCCAGCTAGAGGGAGAGTCCTCTGTTCATCTATGTCAGTCCCTGGCCTTGTCGCTGCTCATCCAGAATCTGAAGCTGATCCAAGGGCTTGACCTGCCTTGTCACTGTGGACATGCCCCAGGATTATGAGGCTGCCAGTGATCTCAGTCACCATTATGGACCAGCTCAGCTGGCCTTGGCCATATGTATTGGCATCTGCCCTGCCTGGCCCACATCATCCTGTGGCAATTGGTTGATCCTGCTTTGCAAATCCATGCACCTTGTTGCTGCTTTCTGGAACTCAGTTGATTAAAAGAAACCAGGAGATGGAAAATGCTTGCCTCTCCCAAAGCAAGTAATAAGATGTATACTGCTTGAAAAGCTCTCTAAAAAATTTAGGGTTTAGTTAGGGGTGAACATGCACAAGGTCTTTTATTTTCTATTTGCAGTGCCTCTGGTTTCTAAGTAACTTTGTAACATTTTAATAACCAACTCATTTTTAGAAAGTTGGGTTAAGCCCTTTGGTAGCCTGGGAGAAAAATATTTACAGATGCCAAAATCTTGTGATTTATAGTGACCTCTGACACTCAGAGGTTCCTTCTCACAGGTAAATAAGATAAAAGACACCAATTCTGCCAAAAGTGTTACAGTTTTGCTGGGACAAAACACTATGAAGTCCAATGTGTACTGTTTATTGAGAGTGGTATTATTAGAATTGTTTCCACAATCTTTTTTTAGGCCTCCCACAAGTTTGGCAATCTGATTTAGATAGTATCAGAAACAATCTTGAATGCAGACTATAATCCAATAAATGATAGATAGATAAGGATCTGTTAGTTGCTGTGTTTTTCCCTTCACACACTCTTGAAACTTCTGATTTAACCTTGTAATAAATGTGAAGAAAAACTCAAGATATTTTCAGCTAAATTTTAATAATCTTTCGTGAGTATACATTCTGAATGCTGTTAAAACCTCGATGAACTGAAACAGGTTGTTCGAAGACTAGATAACACAATATAATAAATAAATATAAATAACATAATTATAAACAAACCAATAAATATTTAATTCAAACTGTAACTACAACAGTTCCAGAGAAGATTAATGATTCTATTTTGTATAGACCAGCCATGTAGTCATGTTAATGCATAGGAGGTTAATGCATAGAGCTGAGGCTTCTAACTTAGCAGAAGAATTTTTAAACTTCTAGGTATAGGGAATTAAGTACAGGAACTTACAGTGAATTCAAAAAGAGAGCAAAATAATGCAAAAAAAGAAACAACAAAAACTCAAAATGACAAATGACAAAACCCAAGAATCCCAAAGATACAGAAAACACTACATTCTACACCATGCAACCAGTACTTCACAACTTCTTACTATTATTTAGAGAAATATGAAAGATACATCAATGGAAGAAGTAAGCATGCATAACATTATGGACTTTATATGCAATTTTATATTTTACTTTTCTTTTAGAATTGTGGTGAAACCAACACTTTACCAATAAAAATCTTAGAATTGGTAAAAACAAGATATTTGATGGAAAGAGGAATGCAACAAAGTCTGATACTGGATCAGATGAAAATCCAAATTGTTTAAGTTTATAACAATATTTGGTAGATATATTCCCCTTATCTCCTTTCGAATGTTTATCCTAGAAGGAAGTGTAACACATTTGTCGTTAGGTAGGTATTGTATTTCTCATTCTGGTCATTCTAAGGGCATTGCTTTTTCAAAAGACAACGTTATTTTTGTTAGGAAAAAAAAATATAACTAAACATTGGTAAACTTGCATTATGACTAATTTATTCCCATTCCAGTTTATCCTTCTATTAATCATCAGTCTCTAGTGGTCATATCAGATCAGCAAGATATGATTACAAGGGAAGTTTTCTCCAGCTTGAAAATATTTTGTTATTTTTTATAACCATGCAAATACAATTTAAATCCTCCAAATCACTATAGCTGTAAGTTTATAAGTAGCATAATAATAACAACTAAATTCTCAAATTAACTATTCAAATGTTCATTATTCTCCTTCAGGTAGAACTCTCAGGAGCACTCAATACGAACTTAATGCTGCTTCACTGAGCATCAGGATGCCTCCATGGGAGCAGTGTCAACATAGACTTAAGCACTCCTGCAAAATATACTCTATAACTTAGAAAATATTTTGCTGAAACACACATTGAACTCAAAGCTCTGTGCTTTGAGAAATGATACAAAAACTTCTCAGACCTAGGGAATCTTTCTAACCATCTTGTCTGAACTTCTACATACCTCCAAAGAGTTTGATTCCTTATTTCCTGTATCAAGCTATTGTCTTCCAATTAAGGTATAGAAATTTATTTTATAAACTCCCCTTGTCTTGGTCAAAAGGCTTGTTTCTCATACAGTATGCCTCATTCCTTAGTAAACTCTTCCATGATAGAATTTCCCAAGAGGTCTGCTGATAAGACTTTGTTTTCATCAAAGTCTTTCTCTGTCAGACAGTTTCTCTAAATCAAATACTATAGGACATTTTCATGTACACTCCAGATATAAACTTTCTTTACTAAAGATAATGCTACAAAACCACTTATAAAATTTTTGTTAGCATTTTGTTAGTTTATAACACATCTTTCATAATATATAAAAATAAAAGAGTTTAGTACTGTTACATCATTTCAGATAACACTGTTTTAGAAATCTTGCTGGCTTATTGTGTTATATAATATTATTTCTCATAAAGTGTGAGGAATCTCATGAAAGGCTGAATCATTATTAATGACAAAAACAGCAAGAAGGAGTTGTTTCCTATTTCACTGATGAACAGAAACACTCCTGATGCTGATAACTACACCCTCACCGTTATTTAAAAACATAATACCAAAGGTTTTTTTTCAGTCCTAATATTCATGTGTATTTGGAGCACACATAAATGGAGAATAGAATTCGTGCAAAGACATTAAAAAAAAAGTAATTTAAAAATTACTACTCCAAGCTACTTTTATAAAAATGCCAAATTTTTCACAATGACAGGTATGTGAATTCTTAGAAAGGTAGAAGAGAAATTTGGGTACATCATTAATCAATAGTGAGGTGGACTTGTCTTGTATAACACACTACTCTTTTTATATGAACATTTCATTAAACTATTGCATGCAAAAATCTACTTCATGAAACAAGACAGTTGCAAAGTGAGGGAAGCAAATTTAAGAGTGCCATTATGTATTTATTTTAAAGTAAGCTTTGCATGAGAATGAGTATCCTTTTTAAACCAGCACTATAATTGGAGAAGAAAATATACCTTTAACCCAGGCTTGTTTATTTTTCTAAAAGTATATTCAGGGGTGAAAAGGCTTGCAATTAATTATATCCAGCTGTTATCTGTTGAGCAATTATTCAGTATTTTCCAATATACTATTCACTGCCCTTTGTTACTGGAAATTATTCAAATTTTTCTCTGAAGGCAGAACAATTAACTAACCTATGGAATTTTCTAAGGGTTTTCTTGTGAGATCCTAGATCTTTACTAATATTAATTAGCAGCTCTTCAGAATAATCTAATGAGATGAGGCAATATAAATGTCATTTTACACAAGGGAAACTGAGGCAGAGAACTTATAGTCAAAATTATAAGGAATCAGCTAATTTTAAATGATTGATTTTTAATGCCCACAGGTTTGCTTTTTTTGTCGTAGAGCTTTATAGTTCTGTATAGGTTCAGAGAAGAGCTGTCACTAAACGCATTTGTCAGGCAGATGGCTCACACTTCTTCAATTTACACTGTAAGTGTTTTGTATTGTTAGCCAAAAGATAAATACAGAATTAATCATCCTTTGTGAAAAGTGTGATTGAAAGACATCAGTGTGTAACCGAGTGCTATCCATGATAGATGCATTTACACATGCTGAACCAGTTCAAATTTGGGTTTTACAGGAAACATTAACTGACATTTTTCAGATTGTGGGGCTTGACTTTCCATGTATGATACAAGTAATACCTTTTAGAATGCACTAAATGTATATAAACCTGTGACAAAATATTTGCCTTGTATGCCTTTTAATCATGGATGTTTTCCTTCCAGGACTTTCTAACCCTCAAACATTTTCAGAAGTTTTAGACGGGGTTTAAATTCAATCTGGTGACAAAAAAAAAACCCCAAAACAATCATCTCCTTCCAATATAGAAGTAATTTTCTTCAGATTTGCTCTCAGTTAAGGTCAAGACTCAGTGTTACATTTTAATAGGTACAGATGCTTTTGCCTTGCTCTAGGAAACCTAGAAATTTAATTTTTTTCTCTCCCTGTAAGACTCTTAGATTATATTGTGTCTTCAAAAATCACATATATAAATCTTTTGATTCATATAGAACTATTTTACATCATGTTGTAGTCAAATTCCTGTGTCATAGGATCCACAATATTACCGTCTTTGGAGTTCCAAATGATAGTAGCAATAGTATTTCCATCACTGAATTCTTCAGGAAGGTAAGATTTAAAAAAATTTCTATGGAAACTATATAGGTTTATTGCATGCAGTAAATTAATCAAATGCTTTGTGTAGGAGGAGAATAGATTTTATTACATGTCAGGTCTTTGAAATGGACAATTTAACTTCCACAATTGTATGTATGTATTTAGTTTGCTGAATAACATTCTGGAGCAGTGGCTGATTGCTATATTAGCACCTTTGGAACTTCATAATGTCACTATGAATTTTCTAGATACTTAAAAACGTTAGACATTCCCAAGATAATTTATTTGGGTAAACAAGCATTTCCTAATGTAAGACAAAAAAGGAAGAAAAATGTTATATTATTTATTTATATATTTATGAGCTTTCCACTTGATTTCAGAGAAAGACCTAATTTGTGGACTCTGAATATGTCATTATGTAGTAAAAGAGAGAGGAGATAAACCAGGAAGTAGGGCTGTACATATTGTCTCACTGTATCTTTAGTGGATGTGCATTTTGCAGGTTGTAGAATAAGCTTACATCCATGATTTCACTTTTTTGGTCTAATCTGTCTTGCATTGCTTTAAAATTTTGTATTATTTTCTCTTTCTTATTCTATAAATTATTTTCCTACCCCATTTTATTTTCATTAAAATCATTACCACTGAAAAATTACATATTATGTCCACAAAATATTTTCCTGTAACGCTTTTGGTGCCTACATTTTAAAGACATAAAGGAATATATTCCAATTAAAAGAAGGAGGTGCAAAAACTTGATTAAAAACACCCAAAGTGTCCTGGAAATAGTTTTCTTTCCTGTTAGTGACTTCATGTTCCCTGATTTATCATGTTTCTAATACACAACACATGATAGCAGAAAAAAATGATGCTGTTTACTTCCTATTAAAAAGTAATAGAAAATCTGGTGTACCAAAGTGTATGTAACACTTTTTTTAATGTCACACATTTCAACCTAAATAGAATAAATAATGACAAAAAGTTTTCACAAATTAAATATATGCACATTAATAAACTGAAAAAGCATATTTTTATATACTAGATGTCACAATTGCTCATTTATATGTTAAAAGAACTTTTATGTTTGGACATAAAACATCTTTTTGATTAATCCTATTTTGAAAACACAGAAAAAATAATTATGGGATGAGAACCAAAAATTCCTGTTGAGATAGCGAACCCTCTCACAATAATGTTGGCCCTTGGAAGAAAAAAAATATCAAAAAAAAAAAATCTTAATGTGAAATATAGTTATAAAATAAATTCTACATCGCATGAAATGACTGAACAACTACCCACAAAACCCGTCAGGCCACAAAAACGTAACAGTTGTTTTTTAAAGGCTCTGCCTTGAACCAGGTATAAGGAAAGATAAATCCCATAGAGTTCTCAATGGAAAAATAGTGAAGGAAATAAACATTTTTTTAATCCAGTGTGAATGTTCTTCTTTACCAAGTTTGACTGCAGAATGAATGTGCTAGCCTTCTAAAACAGAAATGAGTATTTACATGTGTCTTAAGTAGTGATAATGTGTAATCTATTCTATCAGGTTTGTGTCTTCAGTACAGGAAATAATGTATAATTATTTTATAAAATATGAATTAATTGTGGCTCACCAGCTTGGAAAATTCAATAAATTAAATTTGCTATATGATGTGTTATAGAGTGACCAAGCAACCTACTTGATTTGTTACTTTTACTGAATAGATGGATTTACATGTTATTTTGCTGCTTGTTTAGCTGAATTTTAGGAAATCAAAATCATACATTGCTGTAGATTGAAACAAATGTGCAAAGTGTTATTAGGAGAATCAACCACTAAATACTTTTCGATACTGTTAATGAAGTAAGAAGATATTCTTTAAGTATTAAGTCTAGAAGCTTTTCTACATTTAAGGATGAAAGTAAAGGATTACATAACAGATTGCATAACAGATTTCTACATTTAAACTTTTTGTATTTCCTTGTCTACTTCAGACAAAACTGAGGTAGATGGTCAGTGTGGCATGACACTTCACAATTTTGTTTTTGATCCATTTCCACCAGCTGCAGATATATCTCACAGCTACTGGACAGGAACACTTAATAACACAGACAGAAAATTCAATTTCAAGAACATTGTTGCAGCAACAGTGGTGAGCAGAACAGCAAATGAGAATAGGAAATGCAATTGTTAAACATTTTCTCTCCTTCAAGAGAAAATTTGCTGTTTCCTTTACTAAATTATCAACAGATCTGCCTCATTATCCATGGCTGTTATTTGTAACTTATGTCTCTGTAACCTGGGAAAATATTAAAGAACATTGTTATATTTAATCTAGTGTCATATAATGAACCCTAAGTATGAGCCCAAACACTAAGGTGCAGCTCCTGAAACTTATGACCCAGAAAAGATATCAGCTGCATACTAAGGAAGATGGGTGTAGTGCAGAAGAGAACATGGATTCTTTAACTACAATGCTTCAAAGAAGTCAGAAGCTTCTTCTGAGAATACAGGGCAGTGTTGGCCTTATTGCTGTTGTTAATTAGAAGGGAACCTTAAGCACAAGAAAAGATGGTAAACATGATGGAGACAGAAGAAAATTTATTCCCGACACCTAATGATACAAACCCAAAAATGCACTTAACAATTTTTTGATCGTGACTGGGCCATGGGACTGTATTTTGATGACTTTTGTAGTGTCATTGTTTAGAGAACAAGACCCAGAGATGGACTGTGTGTAGTAGTGAGTGAGAAAAGAGTAGTGTGCTTTTGTTATAGATTAATCATAAGGAATTTAAGCAGGACAGGGAAAGGATGCAGATGTCTCTCTTTAGCATTGAAGAGAAGAAACAGCTAATACAAGCATCAGGATTTTGGGGGGGGGGGGGGTGGGGGGGAAGTTTAATTTAAGAAAGAAAAAGGCAAAATATCTTGTCATAAGGGAGATCTTGCACATTGCCCCAGGATGAAAGTTGAGAGTTGCAAAAGGCCTCTGTAATATAAGGAAAAGCAGGAGGTGAAAGTGGTCAGCACAGAAATGATCACTCAAGATTCAAGGAAGAGACACATGAGAGAGAAAACCTGAACAAAAAGGAGAGACCCTGCATTGTTAAACTGAAACTGGATGAGATGGGAATCAGCGTCTTACTGAATATTCACTGCTGTAGTAAGTACACATACAAATTGATAACATTTTAGGGCCTAGTAGAAGTGTACTGCTACAAGAAGTAGAAGAAGAAGTGGTAAGATTAGTCAAAAACTGAAGACTGAATCAGAGAATCATTGAGATGGGTCAAAGTGAGACATTTCCAGATACATTCAGCAGTGTAGCTCCAGTACCCTTCTGGACCCCGCCCTTACATTTCTCTCTTCAAGTAAAAGAACACTAGAAATCTAACCTGTTGATTTAAATGTTTGTGCATGTAATTTAATTACTAGTTTACTAACTGAACAAAGTGAAAAGTTTGATTGGGGAAGCTCTAAATGAGACCAGTAGAAAATAATGTCCATTTTTATTTATTTGTACTTAATAGGAAATGTAAAGTAAGTCTTTTAACAAAAGATTTAGCTTTTCTAATATCAGTTTGTTACACTGTGAATTAAAGTTAAGAACAAATAAAAATGAAAAATATGCAGTAGCTGGTCTTTGATTTCAAAGAAGCACAATTCAAAAATTAGGGAAATATCAAAATTTTGAATGAAGCAAATTTTTTTCTCCCATATAATGCATAAATTCTAAAAGAAATGCATTTTCATCTATTCATATTAAGAATAATAGAAACTTGCTCTCACACCCTCCCTACTCTTCGTCCCATGACTAGAAAATACTTAGTGGAAGCTTGTTTTCTGTTGAGCTAGTCCTGATTTGTTTTATAGCCTTTATTCATGATCCTATTTTATCTTTCCTCTTTTCCTTTACAGATTTAGATTCTTCCTTATGATCTTATTAGATTTTATCTTTTTCTCTTTGGTGAATTTCTCAAACATGCTCAAACTAAATTGAGCTTTGGCATTTTAGAGTTTTAACACCATGCTCATGATAGAGAGTGTTGCACACATTCTCATAAGAGAGGAAGTTCAACATTCTCTTAAGTAGTCCCATTAAAGGTTAGAATTCTGTTAAGATATCATAATTTATTTTGAAAATTGTAATATTGGTAACTGAGATGTGTGAGTTTAATAAAATATTATTTATTCTCCATGATTTTTTAAATACCGAGGACAAAGCGTTGGTCATCAGTGGTGTGTTTTCTTTGGTGACTATCCAGTCATTCTTTGACTTCAAGTTTCGGAAGCTAATGTCCTGTTAATTTCCCCCTGTTATACCTCACAGTATTAGGTATTGAATACTAATTTCAAATAAATTACTTTTGACTTGGAAAAAAAATTACTCATTAAATAAATTTCTTTTACATAAGATGGAGTTTACAATCTTATAAAAATGTGATATTTGGAGGCTATAAAATTCCCTTATAGAACTACTTGACATTTGTAAAAAGAGGAAGACAGGTTGACAGAAAAAAAATTAGAGAGAAGCAAAATGATAGTGAAGAATATTTTGGCCAGCAATCTTTATTACAAATTATCACTTTTACGGCTTGAATATTACTGAAGAAAAAACTCACCAAGGAAAACATCAGAGTAACTAGTAACTTTGTCCTGTAAGAGGTAAATTCCATCTAGTTTGAAGAGTTTTGCAAGTTAAGAAGACATGCTCAATATCCAAAAAGTGAACAGTTAAAATTCACATATGTGAATTTCTCTGTCTTTTTCAAACCTTATAGCACAGCTAAAGCTGTCCTGAAAGAAATATGAATCCATTACACAGGACACCATTAAATATATCTCATTCTGTTTTACTGCAAGACTATGTGTGTTTGCACGTATCAAGAATTTTTTTCTTTTATTAGCTTGCAGTATTAAACACATTTCAGTGAAGACTCTGAGGTGAATTGCTCCATCAGAAAAGGTCTGGACCGAAAGATCACACTGCAGGGAGAAAGAAGCAAGACCTTGAAATTAGTGGTGAGAGAGGTTCTCAAGACCCAGGAGTGGAAAGTGCTGAAGCCCTAAGAAGCAGTTCTGACTCTTCTGCACAAGCCAGGAGAGGAGCAAGAGCAGACACCCTGTAGTGATTCAAAAGCAGCCTCTGGTGAGCATGAGTGACCAGGAGCAAGCTGAGCAGGGCAGGCAAACAGTGTGTGGTGTGGCAGTTCATGTGGCAGTTTGCACAGTGAGGGACCACTCACCCACCAGCACTAGAGGTAATTTCAGTTGGTAGTCACCACACCCTTGGAAGAAACACAGCAATATTTTCCACTTTATGGCCAACCGTGTCCACAGCACTAACCAGAAAAGATGTGGTGACACGAATGAAGTGCCCATGAAAACTTGCAGTTGTCCATGTTACAGTCTACAGGGAGCGCCAGAGCCTGGTGCTGGAGTGGAGCTGTAGTAGAGGTAACAGCTGTGTGACCAGGTGGTTAATCTGGTCTGCCTGGTGACAAAGCTGAGACAGTAGGTAGAAAGGTTAAGAAGTATCACGGACTCTAGAGATGAGATAGAGTGATGGAACTGTGGTCTGGCTCCACTGAAACAGCAGCAGACACCAGAAAAAACCTCAGATCTGAGTGTCCTGCATCCTCCCCCTGCTCGGCTGAAAGGAGTGGATAAAAAGTGTTGCAGGCAGTGACGCTGGGAGAAAAGACAGGCCTGGTCTATTTATGTATGGCTTCGTGGCCTTAAAGCCATGTGGGGGAGGAGATATTATAGCTCTTGGCAAGTTGTGGAATGACAGACCAAGATTAGAGGGACAGAGTGCTTGTGAGGGCACCTTGCTGGCGACTCTGAGATGTGCTAGTCACACTGGACCATGCTTCAAGTCTTATGAAGATGAGGAAGGGGTCCTGAGGTAACAGAAGCCAACAGGGAAATACCAGGGAAATATCTCAAAGGAACTAAGGGGTGTTCCTCTAAGAAGACAACATGTCTCTCAGTCCAGCTGAGATGCCTTTACACCAATATGTGCAGCACAGGCAACAAGGAGGAGGATCTTGGAGCCACCAGAAAGTTATGACCTTGCTGACATTATTGAATCTTGGTGGGACAAATCTCTTGCCTGCAGTGCAGCTGTCAAAGGCACAAGCATTCAGAAGGGGCAGGCATGAAAAGATAGGTGGAGGGGGTGCCCTCTATACCAAGAGCTTATTGACAAAGACTTCTTGCTCCAGCTCACAGGCTGTCATCCTGTGAGGGGGTTTCAACCACCCTGACATCTGCTGGGAAAGTAGCATGGCAGAGGCAGGCAATCTAGGAGACCCCTGGAATGCATGGAGGATAAATTCTTAAGCCAGATAGTAAACATACCAACCAGAGGGGACACAATACTGGATCTAGCGGTCACCAGTGTACGAGTTAATCAGGGATATCAAGATTGGAGGCAGCCTGGGCTGCAGTGATCATGCATCAGTGGAGTTTGCAGTCCTGAGGGATATGTGTCAGGCAAAGAGTAAAATAAATGTCCTGAACTTCAGGAAAGCAAAATTCCAGCTCTTCAAGGACTTAGTCAATAGGACCATCCTGGAAAACTACCCTCACTGACAAAGAAACAGCTAGAACACAAGAATTAGCTATGCACAGGAAAGAAAACTTGGGCAAGAAAGGAGACCAACATGGCTGCGAGTAAAGAATGTCTGGTCAAACTAGTGGGCAAGAAGCAAATGCGCAGCCAGTGGAATCACGAACAGGCATCCTGGGAAGAGTGCAGGGACTCAGTCTGGTTATGTCAGGATGGGATTAGGAAGGCCGAGGCAAATCTGGAGCTGAAATTGGCAAGGGGCCCAAAGGACAACAAGAAAGATTTCTACAGGTATGTCAGTCAGAAAAAGGTCAAAAAAGGCTAGCCAGCGAGTAAAACCAGATAAGAAGGCTGATGTAATCAAAAGCTATTTCACCTCAGTCCTCAGTGGCAACTTGCAGAAGCTAACGTCGCTTCTCACACCTCTCAAGTGGGTTGACCACAAGACAAGGACTGGGGCAACTAAAGTCCTCCCATTGTAAGTAAAATCATGACTACCTGAGGAACTTGAAAGTATGTCAGTCTATGGAACAAGATGAAATCCATCCTGGAGTCCTGAGGGAATTGGCTCATGTAGTTGACAAGATAGGCTCGATGATATTTTAAAAGCATGACAGTCAGGTGTAGTCCTAGGTGACTGGAAAAGGGGAAACACTGTACCTGTCTTTTAAAAAGGTAGAAAGCAGGACCCTGGGAACTACTGAGCTGTCAGCCTCACCCCTCTCTCTGGGAAGATCATGGAACAGATCCTCAAGATGTATAAAGGCATGCAGAGGACAGGGAGGTGATTCATGACAGTCAGCACGGTGTCATTAATGGTGAATTTAATCAACATCTTTTTAAAAATAAAAAGGTATGTATCATAAAGTATTGGCTATTTTAAATATTTTGTCTTCCTACTAAATTCTAAATAAACATTCTGAAAAAGTGCATTTAAATTGCATTGTCCATAAAAAAATACATTAGTTAAAAAGAATTGAAGTCTAGGAATGAATGTTTTATATTAGATGAACTTTTCGTATTATTTTTGTCTGTATCAATTCATCTACTAAGTCTTTTCAAAGAAACTGAATATACTGACATCTACACCATTCAATCAATGGCTTTGTGACAGAACTATAAATACCTGAGTAACAAGAGTGGGAAGGGAGAGACTATTTGTGGAAACCAAGGATTATGGCACATCTGCAATCACCTACAACATCAGCATTCATACAGTAAAATGGATGATGATAAAAAACATACACCTGAGGGGAATACATTATCTAAAGCTAGCATAAGAGGCATAAATGTTTCATTACCATGGAAATGGTGCACAGTACATGACAGCAGAAAAAGTCAGTTGAGACAGGCAATTTTAATTTTTATTGATAATATGATCACAGGTGTGCTTTCAATCATTTCACCACTTCAGGTTTCTCATCAACTGTCACTAATAATTTCACATGACAAGCACAATGCTCTTGTGACACAACAAATGCAACTTGGAGTTACTTACAATGCCTGCTGACTGGCAAGCCACTGTCTCTACTGTGAGGGCAAAACTCCAGAAACCCTTTTTATTTAGTACACCAGAGGTCTCTCAGCCTCTCCATAGTGCACTGTGGCATTTGTGTTTTATGCAAAGTATGGCTGATGCAATCAACGTAACTAAAATTTAGACAGTGCTTGTCAAAAGAAACAGTGCCTTCCGGGTGAATGTAGGAAAGAGGCAGGACAGGACTCAGAAGGACTATGAGAGAGACATATGATCAAAAACCTCAGATCATTTAGGGATGTATCATTCAACTGAAAAGCAGGATAATCTTAATCCATAAGGCTTTCTGGCTCACAGACTCTTTCTGCTTTAAATTTCAGAAAATCTTAACTAAATTTCCTGTATTGCGTGCCCCGCTTTAGCTCTAATTATACTGCTGTGTCTGAGGTCTTGTTGGTGCCAAGAACACTCGATTCAGGAAGTAGCATTCATGATTGCAAATAAATACTGTATTGTGAGAACACAAACAAAAGACAGTGAAATTGCAAACCCAGTGCATTCTCAGTTTCACATACTATTTAGATAATGAATCTTACATATGCCTGAATAGTGCTTTTCATCAGAAAATTCATATCTCACTCCTTTGCCCTGTATGCTTCAGATGACTTTTAGAATGAGGAGTTCTACAAAACACAGTTAGTATGAAAAAGGTTTATAATTGTCTCATTTAATGTATTTTTCCCCGAAATCATGCCACTATTAAGATACATTAGTAGCTTTTGAAAAGAAATAGTATGGGCAAAGTTAGAACACAAATTTTATCTGAGTCCAATGATAAGGTCTATCAAACCAGTTATTTCACCATAATATATGTATTAAAATTAAAACATCATATGGCATTAAATTGCTAATTTTAAGGTATATTTCCTATATAACATTTGTGACCATTACAACTAACTTAATCAGAACTCCATATACACAATAATATTATGATTAAGCATAATAATAAGACAATATTCATATATAAAATATTGTTTGCATTAATATGAGTACTTTTTTTACACTAAGGATGTCAGAGAATTGTTCTAGAGCAATTTTTAATAGGAAATGGCGGTCTTATATGAGAGTGACAATTAGACTATTACACAGTAATGCCATACTGGAGCCACTAATAACCATGAATAGAATATAACTTCTTGTAGTACAAAGTGCTTTTACATGTTATTTATAAAATATATGCTCACCTCTGGTTTCCTTAATTCCATTTATGGTTTTGTTTCATTTGTTTTGCAACTGCTTTTTGTTGTATCATTTCCATACTAAATTAGTATGAATCTGATAATTAAATGCAGCTCTCATGATATGAATTTAAGAAATCTAGAAGGAAAATTCCCAGCTTTCCTAGTAGTTATAACTGTTCCTCAGCAACAGATTTAATGACATTAGAGACAACATTACTGTCATTTTCCCTTTCTTAAAATATTTTACTTTAGGATGACTGTTGCAAAATGGACTAAGTAGCATTTAAACTGTTCCATTTCAGAATATTCAAATATTTTCTTTGTGCTGAAGATTATTGCCCATGAGAAAAGGATGAACAGAAGGAATCTATTCTCTTCTGCTTCCTATTTGCTTAGCACAGGTGTCAACCAAAGCATTAACACAGAGAACAGAAGGGATAAAATCTTGGCTTCTCTGATATAAATGGCAATTCTCCCATTGACTTTAACGGGTCAGAGTTTTTTTAGAACTGTTTCTGGACTCACAGTTGCCAGAATGTGAGACTCTACTGAAAAGTCAACTTTCTCCACTGTGTGAGATGACGGCAGATTGGATGTACATGGTAGTCAGAGCAGAACATTGAACACTGACACTTCATGGCAAAGTTAATATGCTGTAGAGTGCAGAATGCTTCCAAACAGTAACAATACATAATTTACTTCTTTCATTTGACATTGTCTCATAAATTAAAGATAGGAGGATGATGAATTATAGTTTGCAAACACTAGAGCCAAGTAATCATTGTTGATTGCTAATAAACTACAATGATACCTGATTCATACAAATCAGAAGTTGTACTGCAGCAATAAATATCTAGGAGGGCACTGTACATTAATAACAATTTTTATGCTGTTTATTTGAATATCAATTTATATTTGCATAGCTCTTGGCTAGAAACTAGTGTGAAAAATATTTCTTCAACAGGTTGAAACAAATCAGACTGTTGGGAACTCACTTTTCTGCTATATTTCGAGTTCAAAACATTTACACTCTGCCATGATAAATTACTTTGCTTGACAAACACAGAAGACTAAGAGTTAAAATTAAATATATTGTTGTTAAAATTTAAAACCCTATTGAGATATTCATTTAAAATTAGTTTTACATCAACAATGAGAAACTTTGCCTTTTCCTTCATATTCATTACTTTCACAAAATTATTCACCTGTTTTAGCAAGGTAATTATAGTAATACTAGTATCAGAACTTCTATGGAATGGTATGGTTTCTGTCAGCTGTGAAGGTTACACTCTCTGTAGTGAATCCCATTGTCAAAGCTGCTAAAGGACGATTTACACGCACATAATTACTACAGTTGATCCAAATTCTACAGTAATTACAGTATTAGAATAAATGGGAACATGGCAGCACATTACCTGAGAATCCTCTGGCAGTAAAAAGATAAGTACAATTGCTGTGCGCAGCTTTGTTTAAGCCTTTTAAGGCAGTCTCCAAGATTCCACTATGTAAGTAGCAAAAGATCAGCTTTCAGACTCCTATTTTTAATTCTAAACACAATAGCTGCACATTTTGTGGCTGACTAGAGTTATTTGTGTTTGCCAGTATTTTTGAATAATGGACAGAGGTAAGGAGATAGAACAAAATACGCGAAAAATTTCTCTCTTCAGTACCTGAAGAAAAGAGTTCCAGTTGATGAAGTTCAAAACTACTCTTGCCAGCTTAATATTTGTTTTTAAATTTAAAACCCTGATTACTTTTTCTTTCTCAACTCCAGCAGTGTCGTTTTGTAGGGCCTACCAGTTCAGTGCAATTTACAATGGATCATGAAAAACCCTTAGAGGTACACATTCCTGTCTCCTTAAATTTGGAACTTTCTGTGCTCTCTGGAGTCTACTCTTGTAGGATGTCCAGGATGAAAAAGATTAAATCACAGACTATCTAGAATATGTGTGATTCAATTGAAATACTAGTAACTTTCCTTTTGCATAGGTTAGCCTAAAAATTTAATATGACCTGTCAAAATCAAGCCTGTTAGTACCATAAGCTTTTCCAGAATCTTGAATGTTACATTGCAAATAAAACAAACAACTCTCTTCTCAGCCCCCAAATCCCATCCCCCTTTCCCCCATCCCACTTTAAAGGAATAGTTCATTTAACATTTTTATTGTAGCAAAAAAAAAAAAATACCTTGCATTCCCCAGTCTAATTGCAGACCAACAGAACCTGCAAGGTAAGAAAAAAAAGTCTGCACAATTAGTTAATGAATACATATATGTACACACACAGGTAGACAAACTGACTGTTTTGGCAAGGAGCGAATGTGCTATCTGGTAGTGTAAGGATAGGTATAAAAGCAACTGAGCAGTCAAGTATTTCCTTCTAGATGTCCTGAAAAAGATTCAGAAAGCATAGCAGGTAACATGCTGACATTAAACATATATTGTTAGATTCAGATAATTACCTAGTCTTTTTAGGCTGACAGGGAATGGCCTCCCGTTCCAGGAGCTGCTGAATGTTTTAGCAGTCCAAGTGGTTTGATATTCATTTTGTACTATGTTTGAAAATATTACTGTATAATGCAAATGTCTTGAGTTGCCCCTATCTTACATGGAAAAAAGATTTCACTATCTCCAACAAGGTTACAAACAAAGCATCATGTCTAGGAAGCTTATAGATTTTTTCTGGCCTAGGAAAATCCTAGTCACAGATGAAAACTTCACTGCACAGCATGCTGGGGTAGTAAAGAAGGACAAAAGCGGTGATGATCTTAAAAGACAAAGAAAGACTATTTCTCCTATTGTAAAGAGCTTACTCTCTATTTGCATCTTTCATAAAGTAGGCTCATTTTTATGATCCTTAATTATTATTATTACTTTTCAAGTCAAACTATGTGAAATCAATCTATGTTAAAGAAGCAAAACTTTCCAAATTTTAAGCAAATATGATGATCATACAAATTCTAAACACAACGTTTGTAAATATGTATTCCCATCAGTCCCTTTGAAGAGGTCTCTGGTATTTAATTTCCACTTTCTTGTTTTAGGAATTTGTATTAAAAAACCAGCCAAAACCAAACAACAACTCCAAGAAAAACGACTTTTATGAAAATAGTAGCACCAGGAATGAAAGTGTCAAACTAGTGATCACATATTTCCTGTATGGAAGATTGATTATGATCACTTAAAACAAGATCCTCAGTCCCTAATTTATTTTCCATTATGCAGCAGTACAGAAAATGGCTAAAGACTTTTCAAGATATAAAGTGACATTTAAGAATCCACAAGGAACTAAAACTGCTCTAAAACAGAGTATATGAAATCTAAAAANNAAAAAAAAAAAAAGGGCTAGGGACTGTCTTACTACAGGAAATTCAACACATATGATCCAAGATTTGTGTTTCCACCTCCCTGTGGAAGACCAAGGGAAACACATTCTAATGCACTCTGTTGTTTGCAAAATACACCATGGATGCCACGCACCATGGAAAGATTAAATGTTCTCTAGAACCTTCACTGCAAAACAGAGGGCAGTACTTCCATAGTGTTTAATAACACACAATTCTATATTTGGGATTAAAAAATCTACCCATTGGGCCATTACCAGGAAATTTTAAGAGCGTAAATAGCATCTTTCCAGATTTATCAGTTTTAAAAAAGAAGACTAAAGAGCAAAGAGAGCATGTAAGGGCATTAATGGTGTCACAGTGCCAGGATTCTAGATTAAAACAGGGCTTGCAGGTTTAATTATAATTTTCACATAGACTATGTCCATAGTGATGTTTAAATCTCTTATTCTTCACAAAAACAATAAAGGACATTTGGCATGTGAGGCAGGTCAAAAGAGTACCAACTATACAGACACAAACAATTGCAAAGTCCTTGCAAGCCCTTTGCCATGGATTGCTTTGTTTTTATTCCCATTTACAGAATAATTTTACTCTCCTTCAGAAAGCAGGTCATGAAGTGCTGACTGTATAATAAGAAAGGGAAAGCTTCATATCTATGTATGAATATAGATGACCTTTAGAGGTCTACATAGAGAATGTTAGTCTTTAGGGTCACCCTGTTGAATGATTTAAGGGATATTCGTACATAACTCAGTCCTTTAAATCATTAGCTGAAACACATTATTTTCACATGTACACATGCACTCACATATGTGGCATCCAAGGCCACTGTGATTTATTGCTCAGTCAGTATCTGAATTAATGTAAAAAGTATGCATAAACAGAGCCAGAAAGATTTTCAATGAGCTTAGTAACAAAGTACAGTACATATCCAATAGGGAGAGAATGAACCATAAATCTCATAATGTCTACTTGTGTTAGTTATGAAAGTAATTTTCTCATGCAGTCCTGATCAGAAACATAAAGGCAAACTAAATGAAAGCTTCTGGAAAGAAAAAGCTTCATGTAAGTGACACTTCGTTGAACAGTCAGTGGGAAATCACAACTGCACAGCATCTGTTTCAACCTTGCAAATAAAATTAATTTAAATTAAGTACATAAATAACTTGCTATGCACATATCAACGTAATCAATAAGCAGCAGACTCCTAATCACAACTGCCATTAAGATTTGTAGGGAAAGATAAGAATAAAGAGATAATTGCAATCAGAAAACATGCTGAGTGGAAATAAATTACAGTGAATTTTAAACAGCGTTAAAGAAATGTTCAGAGGAAGTTTACTGCAGCATATGAAAAGCCCCAGAATATGAGGCCAAGCTACATCTTCCTTTCCTTGTCCCTCATCACTTCTCTTCTAATGTGTGAAACTCAATTCCTTTTCCCTTGCTGACTTTGTTTATTGCTCTAAACAAATATAGACCTAAAGCTACCATCAGTTTCAGATAGATTATCTGAAAGAGAAAGCTCTCTCTAAAGACTCATCATTCTTTTTTTTACTCCACACTGCCTTGTAGTTCTCTCCTAGACTATGTGTCTTCCAACTTTTCAAACTATCTTTTCTTGCACACAACTTTCCTATTCAGTGTTTTGCTCTAAAATTGCTTATGAAAGAGCTCTCTGCACTCATTAAGAACATCCTTGTTGCTTGGCTTTATGGTATTTTTTACACCAAAAGTCCACAGTATCAACTCCCTTTAGGTTTGGGTACTCCTTTTTCTATCTCGTCTCCCCATACACCTCTCAGATTTACCCTTCTTGCCTTTAGGTGGAATGGCTAACATATGCTCCTACCCTTTGCCAAAGTCACTTTTCCCTTCCAATTCTCCTCTGGTATTTCTTTCACTTCTGTGATGGAATGTGGACTTGTGCTATTCATAAAGGGTATTCTGAGGAGAAAGCCTTACGTATGAAAAAAGGAAACATCCTCAGATTTCAGGAGATGCAATACTGTTCCTAACTGATTGCTAGTTTTTCCCTGCCTTCCTCATGTTCTCTACTCAGATTTCATTTTAGGTAAGTAAATCAATTGCCACTTTTGCTCCTATCAATCTCCTATATTACTGCTGATTTTCTTATCTCTTTGACCTTCTATCTTCTTCCTCTATTAGATAGTGCTTTGTTTCTTCAATACTAGCCCTCATATTTTTCTGTTCCACCAAATTATAATCCACATCTTTAGTTTTCTGCATCTTACTGGTGCTATTTAATTAACCTTTTTTCCCTAATGGTGATGTTTGGCTTTTCTTTAATTTCTTCTCTACTCTGTCCTTCATTAGGACAGTAGTTGAGGGTGACAGAGGAAAAGGAATGATGAAAATGAACCTTTGCCTGTAGTCATGCTTTATTAACAACGGGGAAAGTGAACCTTTCTTCCCAACTCAGCCCAAATTCAGGTTTCTGTTCTGATGTAACTGCAAAACAGGAAGACTAAAGTATATAGCTTACTCAGAATTGCATATATTTCAATACCAATGTAATGATACGTCTATATATACAGTTCTTTCCCTGTAATTCCCAAAATTACAGGACTCACAGAAATAGTAAACCTTCATTTCAACAAAGTAATTTTGGTCTCTAGAAGTTCCCTCAAATGTCAATACAGTGTTCTTTGTGCACCCTAAATTTTTTAAGTAGCTCAGGGAATTCTGATTCTAAGAGAAATCAGGATAAGTTCCTCTAATGATTTCTGCTTGAAAAGACAGTGACTTGTGACATAAACAATTGGGGTGAAATTCTTCCCTTGATGACTTATCACTCAGGGATGCTAATGACTTCAGTAGAAAATATGGTTGAGCATCCTAGGGTACAATTTGCTTCCTACTGTTTTTGTGCTTACTGAGATTGAAGATTACTCTAGGGAAGATACTGTATGTGAAGCAGAGAAACCAATTTTGTCTGAAAAAGATGTTGATGGATAAAGAATAAATAAGCGAAGAATTTCATGCATATGCAAATAAAGAGCTTAAGCTAATGTAAATATATACATACATGGTTCAACATTGTAAAAACTGTGGCATGTATGCTAGAACCAATCCATATGCTATCATCACCAGTGGCATCTGCTAGAAACTGTAGTGCTCCCAGCAGCTTGAGACAAGCTGTGACACTGAGTCAAGAAGTGTGAGATAGAGGTAATGAAGAGAAGGAAATATTTCTAGCAGAGTGAATACATTACCACAGTCTTGATATTGGTGTATGGCCCCTAAATATCACTTGATGCAAACTAACAACTTTCACTATATGACATCAGGGGCCTAAAATTATGAAGCTATTTTGATATTATTTTTCATGACAGGAAAATTTGTATTGGAAATTAGAAAAAATTTATTTAGCACTGATTCCTGTCAGTGTAAAAGCATTTTTAAATTGTGCTCCTGGGACTTCCCAAGCACATGCATAAATGAAGACCTACTACACACATTTAACAGATATAGATGGATTCTGTGCCAGCTAAAATATTTCATAATCTGAAAACTCAAACACACTGTACAGTTACTAATCAAAATAAAACCAAACCAAAACCAAAAAACCCACCTGCCTGACCCAAACCTCTCTGCAACCAACAGCAAAAACCCCACAAAGTATAATGAGAGGCATTCTCAGTCCACTGAGGAACAAGTGTATTCCATAGCTCCTATTCTGTTCTGACTCATTACAACGACATATGTATAAAGGAACCCGCAGGTTACCTCACTGTCAAAAAGAACAAGAATACAGACAGTGAGGAAGAGAAGTGGAACAGGTAAAATGTGAATACCAAGTTATTTCCATTGTTACATCATCTCAGACAAATGTAAACCCTTACTTGCTATATTTTATGAAAGTAGATGTTACTTCCTTGAAATTTTTTATTAAACTGAAAGGCAAGATATGTACTGCTGAATTCTTATTTCTGTTGGTCAAATTAAATATTTTCATCAAATTCTGTGTTCAGACTTTGCTGGTAAGCCTCTAATATTTTTATTTGAAATTGTTTAGTTATTTTTAAATAGTAGTACAAAGTGATATGCACAAATGTAATGCACAAAAATGTGCTATGTATACACACATTCATATATATATACATACATATATTATATATACATAATATGCCAAAATATATAACAGAACCTCATGGGGAGTTTTAGCTCTCTTTTAGCTTTATTTTATCTTAGTTAACCTTAAATGAGTGGGAAATGATAATAAATTATAATAATGCACAACTTCTTCTCACTCTGTCAGAATTTTAATTCCAACCTCTGCCAAGAGCCATCCCGCAAATGACCTACTAAAGAAATTGTTTNTGGGGAGTTTTAGCTCTCTTTTAGCTTTATTTTATCTTAGTTAACCTTAAATGAGTGGGAAATGATAATAAATTATAATAATGCACAACTTCTTCTCACTCTGTCAGAATTTTAATTCCAACCTCTGCCAAGAGCCATCCCGCAAATGACCTACTAAAGAAATTGTTTGCAATTCCAGTCATTCACTAAGCAAGAATCATGTAAAAGGAAAGAGATTTCTCCACGTGTCCCAAAGCACATTCCATTGGCAGAGTCAGGAGAGAGATTTTGCTGTGTGGAATTGAGAGATCACACATTAAGGGAGTACAGGAGAAAAATACAAAATAGGTAACCATGAGTTTATAAATACTTACGACTTGTCCTAAGGTAATAAATATTTAGGACATAAATATGATATATGACATGCCCCTTCTCTTCAATGACTAAAATCTGGCCTACAAAGGGAACTCTCTTTGTAAGCACTACATAATCTCTTTATGCTAGCATTATTTTGTGACATACATATGCCCTAAATAGTACCTCTTAGAATATATATAAGCTATTATTGTCATATGAAGAAGAGTCTTTACAGACAAGTGGGTCAGCCCTTACCAGGGGCTCTTCACAGTGTATGCCCTTCTGGTTTAGCACTGCAGCAGCATTGTAATTATCCTGCTGCTGATGGTCCCTAGTAAGGAAGAGTTAGAAGAATCAAGTTTTTGCATCAATTTTCCCACTCTGTATGTCAGCAAACAGAAAACTTTGATACACGTACAGGTTCCCAGGTGCTGGAAGCAAGGGGTTACAAGGAAGGATAGAAGAGTCCACATAGGAGCAGGTATTCTGGTGTGTGAGGGACCAGTCCTGGAGCAGGGAAAAAGAGTGAGGAGGAAGGAGCCACAGAGAGGAACTGTTATGAACTAACTGCAACATCCATTTCCCATCTCTCATTCAGGGGACATTAGGCAGAGGACTCAGAAATTAAGTTGAGCCTGGGAAAAAGAAAGGAGTGTGAGGAAAGATGTTTTTACCTTTGCTGTTCTTTTTTAATTTACTATAGATTACACTATTTTTTGCAAAATTTTTAGTCTGCGCTGCCCTTGAAAGTAATTGGTAAGTGGCCTCCCTGTCCTTGTCCAAACCCACGAGTTTTTCCACCTTAGCTTTTTCCCCTTACCCTGTTGAGAGGAGGAAGTGGGAGTGTCTGGGTGCTGGTCTGTATGGATCTCATCAATACATCTTCCATAAGAAACAGCGTATCTCAGAACTTGGATAGCTTTTAAGTTTCAGCTTTATTAACCAGAGAGATACTTGGAGTAGTTTTGGTGCTTCATTTGCTGTAGACACTTTTTGTTACTGATAGATGACCTCCAAAATTTAAGGTAGGTTGGGGTCTTGTGTAAGGAATACAACTTTCTTTTTACTTTTGTTGGAAAGCTTGCAGAAATTCTGCAGAAAAATCATGAACACAATAGATATATAATGTTTTTTTACATTGTTTTTTAAAATTAAAAACTAATAAGTATTTTATTTTTACTATACACAGTTACTTTACTATTAACTGTTTATGGGCTTCCTACTTAGGGAATAAGAAGTATTTGCAAAAACAACAACAAAAAACCCAAAAAAACCCCCAAACACGCATGAAACCTAATTCTATAGACCAACATACTTTTTACTAATAAAATCTACACCGCAAAACAAAAGCATGAAAATGAAAACCAAGAGAAAAACTAGACTGAATCATCCTTTACTTGTGCTTCATTTTTAATAACATGCTAGCAGCAATATTAAAGGGTTTGTTTTTTTTTTTTATGTTAGAAGTGCTTTAATCCTTTAACAAAGCTGCTTACATGCACAAGGAGTATTGCAGGTTTACTGTACTAGGTACAGTTTCTAATACATTTACTTTTAGGTAATCAGAACTGGTTTGTGCCTAAAGCCAAGACAATCTTATGCGGTGTTTTTAGAATGAAAAATATAGGGTTTACTGTCTTTTTTCTTCCTTAATGATCCCAATCATTAACTCAAAATAGAATTCCTAGTTACACTGGTGCTGTAGAAGTATAAAGCAATTTCAATGGGAAATTTGAAGTGAAACTTACTGCAATAGCTGCTTTCTAGTGTAAATTAATTGGTGTAAATTAGAAAAAATGTCCAGTTACACTAATGTAAAACTAAAAATCAATAAGGCATAAAAAGTCAGTGTCTTTCCTATAATCATATTAGATTACATCCCCATCAACTCACAGTAAAAGAAAAGCACCTACAATTAATCCTCTATAAAATTATTTTGTTAAATATAAAAAGGGATCAATGCATAATAGTATTACTTAAGGAATTTGATTGTTCAAGGCACTATTTTAACTGTATTACATGTTTTTTGAAAAAAACATGTAATTTTGAGAAATTTTAGGTCTACTTGCCCAATAATTCAAATTATTCTAAGGGTAATTTGACCCATAGCATAGTGATTTTAAACCAAAAACTGGAGTTTTGAAAAACACATAGGACAATATAGTCATGTACAGATATTTGAATACAATTTCCACTTTAGCAATATTATACTTTTTATAATAATTCTACTAATACTTTGTAGAACTTCTATATTGCCCTTAAAAATATGTTTTTTAAAGTTGTTGACACAGGCTTTGTAATATGAAATGACAAATTCTTATAGATCTGATTATATTCTAGTTGTCTCTTTTAAAAATGGAAATCTGAATTATCGGTCTTCTGGATTGTGAAACCTTACAGCATGAAATCACAACTCATTTCTTGCAGGGAGGGTTGGATGTGCATTCGTACTAAATACAACATTATAACTTGACAGATTTTATTCAGTTGCTTGTATGGTCCCTGATAATATAAATTGTAAATGCTGTGGAAGTAATATTGCATATATGTTCAGAAAATATGAATGATATTCTAGGATATATTTATGAATGCTTTCTTAAACAGTTATATCCTGAGAGAAATGGTCAAACTTTCACTACATTCAAAACATCTACAATTACATTAACTTGCATATGATCATATAAGCAACAGTTGAGCCCCAAAAATTTTTAATGAAATATAACTATCCATTATTTTAATTTTTCTGTAGACATAACTGATTATTGGTCCTAAATGTGCATAGACTTTTGGATTTCCAGAAGGTTAAAGTCACTGGGGTGGGTCACTCGCATTAAGTCACTAGGAAAATTGGTTTGACATTGTTATTCATTGCTACTTCAATTCTTATTAGCACAATGAACAGGGAATGTAAAATCCTGGAAATGTATTCCTAGGTGCATCTTTTTTCTTTGTACATCATTCAGCACCAGAAAAATAAAGAAGTGGAATGGATGAGGTACAAGACTAAAATACCAGCTTCCATGTGAGAGAAGCAGAAACTGTAAGTAGGGAAAATGCACATTCAAATGAATCTTATTGACAGTGTCTCAGTCACACCTTGGAAGTATGTTTTTTAGTTGTAGTGATGATACCTGCAGTGTAATACTGGAGTCATTAATCCTGGAGTCTTGCTCTTCTGGCAAGAATGTGGAAATTCACATTACGTGTACTATTAAAGACTTTTATCATCTAATGATAAAAATCCTAGGTGTCCTGGTGCATAGTCAGCTGAACCTGAATCCACAGTGCACTCTTGCTGACACGAAGGGAAACTGTGTCCTGAATAGCATCACAAGAGTACAGACATCATATTAAGGCATGTGAAAATTTTGCTTTATTAAGCACTTTCCAGAACTGCAGAGTGGCTGAGGCAATGGGCAAAACCTGAAAAGTTTGAAGTTCCATCTGAACATAAGAAAGATATTTTTCTTGTGAACATAGTCAACAACCAGCAGAGGCTGTCCAGAGAGGGTGTGTATCCTAGATTCTAAGAGGTATTAAAATCTTTCCAGAACATATCCTGAGCAACTTGTTTTAACTATCCCTCTTCCAAGCAGGGAGTTGCAGCAGATGATACCCAGAAGTGCCAACCAGCCTCAGACACTCTATGGTTCTTCTTCTATGCATCTCCATACATTCTAGAAAAAGAAACAGAACAAGGCAAATACGCAGTCTTTCTCTCTGACATTCACTGAATTCCTTTTATTAAAGTGTAAAATTATCATGTATGCCTATAAAACTCCAGTAAAATAAATAAATAAATAAATCCTGAATTTTGGGCTGTATTAAATAGAAGTAGATTGTGACTGCTGGAAAAGCTGTCAGCAGTGAAGCCTTCTAACTTTCCCAGCACTTCTGTGAGATTTCTCTCTTTCTCTCTTTTCCCAAGCAAAACTATTATAAACAATTCTGGGAGTTTTTGTAAATTAATTAAGTTTTGTGCAGCTGCAGTTTGTTATCATTTTTGCTTAGAAAAATATTTTAGAATAGGTGTTGGCAGAATTAACCAATGAACTTGGTAGGTGGCTGACCAGAGGTCCAATAGCCTCTTGACATTTCTGTAAACTTCAAACGAGTTAAAGGATATAAGCCGCTTTGTAAAATAATAAAAAAAACTCCGCTTCACTTTACTCTCTCGGACGCTGGACTCTGTGTCGTCATTTGGGACTCTTGCGACAGTAGATGAATATCTCAGATATTTTCCAAGATAGACATCTAATATTTTAAATGTTCTTCAAGTCAAAGCTGGGAAGCACTGCAACTGCAATTCCACTTTTAAAATGTTGCAAAATTGGTTGTGTAAAAATGTTGAACATAGAGAAAAGGCATTTATAATTTAAAAGAAATGGAGAAAAAAGCCTCTACTATGAATAAAAGCAAGCTATCATTCTTATTTGTGTATTTCATCTTCCACCAGGTTCAAGCTATCAAATACTTTTCAATTATAGCTTCTGGGTTCTTTTATAGTCTGCTTTTCAATTAGTAAGAATGCAAACAAACAAGGATTCAAATTGCTTCTGTTCCACTGCAATGTATATTTTCTGCTACTCTTCCCACAGAGCTCAATTCTGTTTCTCAGTGAATTGTAGAATTGCAGTATTACATCCTCCCCTTTGATCTAATAGCTACTTTGTCTGTTCTGATTGACTGACAGTGCATGCAATGACCTTCAGATATAAAAAACCACTTTTTTAAAACAAGAATTAATTCAATGCAATTTGTCATGCCCAACTCAGTCTAATTTATTTCATATATACTTGCAAATCCTTTGCAGTATTAATGACATTATCTGTCTTAGTGTATTCATTGACAATGAGAACTGTTGTAAGCTTTGTGGATCTACTTTTAGAGAGACCAGGTGGAATGGTGAAATATATTTAGCAGAAAAGGAGAAAAAAAGAAAGAAAATGTGTGTGTTTATCTTCTAGATTTTCCATCTCTATAAAAAATGCTGAAATCAGTTGATTTAGTGAAGACTCTAAATGAAATCATACCAATAAAATGACACAATCATTTTCTATCACTCAGTTTTATCTAGGTTATGCTCTTAAAAAAAGCTAAGAAATTTTGAAAAAGTGTTATTCCAGTTGTGATGCTGTTTTCCTGAACTACTTTTCTAGCCAGACCTAATAATGAAACTAGAAACTTTCTTTACGTATGAAACTAACTGTAGTTGTAAGTTTAAGTTTCAAATTCTTAAGCTTGATAAAGCCATAGCTGAAAGTTATTTATTTATACCTACCATCAGTGTAATTTATGGATTTGCAAATAAATGTAAGGAATATAAGAAAATCTTGTCATTTCTTTAAAAATTCAGCAGAGCTACTTGATTTTGTTTGATATTTTTGCTAAAACAATTTACAAGAAATAAAAACCCAAAGCCATTCAGTAAGCAAAGCACATATCTGTAAAGAACAATAGTAATATTTACTCTTTAGCCAGAATACCAAAATTTTGTAAGAGTGTTCTTTTCAATAACCTAACATCTTCAAAGGAGAAGGAAAAATACAAAGACATGCCAAAATAAATAACATATTCAAATTTATGTATTTTAGCTTTACACATTAAAAAAAGTGTGGAATATAAAATACTCCAAGCCTGTGACTTTATTAATGTAAACTCTATCCAACAGCTGAGTTGGCAGAGGTCTAAATTTTTCACTTAGAAGATGGTTGGTCACTGGAACAGGATCCACAGGGAAGTGGTCATAGCACCAGCCTGACAGAATTCAAGAGGCATTCAGACAATGCTCTCAGGCACATGGTGTGATTCTTTGGAATCCTGTGCAGGGCCGGGAGTTGGACACAATGATCCTTGTGGGTCCCTCCAACACACTATATTCTGTAATTTTACGACTCAGTTCACTGTGATGTAAACTTCAAGGGAAGATCTTGCAGTGCCAGGGTATTTTATGGATCACTTTCTTCTTGAAAGACAGCCTATACCAGGATATGCTTCTTATCTACTGCTATTTTTGCCTGGTAGATTATCCAATAGCAAAGAATTAATCAGGCTGGAACTATACAATGCCACGTGAAGTAACACACATGTTACAAGTTACTAGTAATTTTATGTATCCTGTCTAGGATAAACTTATCCATATTCCATATATTTTATCTCAGATTTACTGGATTATGTGGCTTTTCAATTAACACTTTGTTGCAGGAGCAAAGCTTAAGAGACAAATTGAACAGATTAAAATAAAAATTTTGATCACTTAAACCTCATTTTGAATTTTGGTTTACCTCAGTTTGAATAAATGCAAAGGAGAGAAATTAAAAAAAACAGATCCTCTCTGACTCCTATGTTCCAAATATGGAGAGAATTGAAGCACATGAGAATAGAATGTAAACTTTATGTTGTGGAAAAAGGCACAGCTAGTCATTTGTCCAGTGAGGGAGATCCATAACATTGCAGATATAAAATACTTGCTTCTGGTATTCCTCAGTTTCGGTTGCCAAGGAAGGTAGAAAATGAGATATTAAGATTCTTCATTATATCATGCCAGGAGGAGAAGACATGAAAATTTTGTAGCAAAAATTAAGATAGGTTTCTGAAAAGATTAGGTAGAATAAAGTATCAAACAATGGTTACGTAGATTGCCATGGCAGGCCCAAGAAGAGGAACTTGTGGTAAGAGACAACAAAAAGAAAAAAGTAACCAAATAAATTTTCTATCAAAGCAGTACAGGCTGGAAGTATAAAATGGGTGTCTTCAAAATTAATTATACTAATTCTGAAATAGCTGAGAATAACATTCACATAACCCTTTTTTCATCTGAAACCTCAATATAAGATATGAACATCCCTTAAATCTTGTAACTCCTACCCACGCAGAACTCTTAACAGTGACTAATCCCACAAAGATTTTCTGGTGAAAAGGGATGATAAGCAAATATAAAAGGAATCATTTATCAGTGAGAAATACTACTGTAGTCTCTGAATTCCTTTATGCTCCTTGAACTGAACTGAGATGAACATTTTTGCCATCAGTTCATTTTTTTTCTTTTTTTTTTTTTTTGTTACTTATCAGGAAACCAGGCCCTGGGAGGTGATCAGTCTGTTTAAGCAGAGCATTGTGTCCACAGAGCCCATCCACGTCTCCCTTAACAGGAGGATGCAACATGTGCATGGTGCCTTCATCACCTTGGCAGCCTATTTTAGTCTGCTTCTACATCAGGAGGCTGTCTGTGCTCAGCACTGATAACAAAGCCCTATTGCTTTTCAGAGTGACAGGGCGCAGTGACATATCAACACTGGAAGTTAAGCGAAAAGCCCCTTCTAATTTAACTGCTAATCTGCTGAAGCTGTGTTCAAACCTAGCACACTTGTTTTCAATTAAAACTTTCTTTTAGCTAGAAAAAAAGTTTAGTCTGTGTCTTTGCCTTTTTGGGTTGCAGTCAAGTCAGAAAGGAGCTGAAAAGCTAGGAAACAGAGTGGAGTGTTTTTCACACAGCTAAATGTGAGACGTTTGTTTTTCAGATGGAAATCGCACAGAATACACTTTCTGGAAGCTGTTTTGTATGAAACTCATAGAAGGTTTGTTGTCAAAATAAGAATTTTCCTCTGAAGTAAGATACAGAACAATTAACATTGGCAAAAAATCCATTACTCAATGTTAATTTAAAGCTTGTGTCTAGAATTATTAACAGTAGAATGGAAAAAGTTTAGTACAAATTGTAGTGCATTTGGTGTTTGAGCAACAAAAGCAATGATTTCAGTAGATTTTTAAGGCCATACTGGCAAGTAATCAGACTCTGTTCCTAAGTGTTTTCTTTAGCATTCACTGTTGTCTCAACAAACTAACCTACAGCATCAGGTTTTTAGACTATTTGCAAAAGGAGGCCATACTTCAAAGGATAAAAAGTTGGTATTGCTTGCAAGAGAATGATATTGATAATGTTGATAATTGCTATGTAGTCCTTACCCTAAGAAAAGGGGGTAAAAACACTTTTAAGGGTCTCATGGTCTATGAATGAGGAGCTGCAGAAAAAGTTGAGAGGGAGCATGACCGGGATAGGAGACTGGAACTGATCAAAGGGATATTCCAAACCCTGGAACATCACACTCAGCACATAAAGGGGGAAGGTTGGCTGGGAGGGAACAATTGCTGCCAGGGGATGGGAGGGGCATCAATTAGCAGTATTGTAGGTCACTTGTTTCTCTTGTGTTTTTTTACTCTCTCTTCCTTTCCATATCATTCCTGTTACTTTTATTGTTATTATTAATTTATTGTTACTTTTTATGGATATCATTATTATAATATTTAGTGTTAACTGCATATTTTTATTGAAATTACTATTTATTGTCATTATTTTATTTTGTTTCAATTGTTAATTTATTCTTTTCCCAGACTAGGACATTTACCTTTTCTTTCTGATTCTCCTCCTCACGATGGGTGATTCTGGTGGTGGGAGTGAGAGGGTAGCTGCCTACTGCTTGATTTCCAATTGGGGTTAAACCACGACACAGTTTTGGACAATATTTAAAGCAAAATCTACATGAATCTGTGAGAAATTTCTAAATTAACATTTTCCTTTGAAAAGACAGCAAGTTTACTGGCAATTTGTCTCTTGAATAAAAATGAGTGATTATTTTTTTCTTTTCTTTTCTTTTTCAAAATAGCTATTACTTTTCTTGATTCCCATCAACACATGGAAAGTTGTTTCAGTTTGGCTGCATACCAAAATACTGTCTTCTGTGTAATCGTATGAGTCAACCTGCCATTACTTGATTGATCAAGACTTTGGCCTATGGAAAATAAAACATATGGCCTATATTCCAAAAAAACTATGTGGATAAATATAAAACTAAAATTAATGGCAGCTAGGACTAGAATTTTGGTTTATTTCCTTTATCTTTTTTTTTCTTTTTCTCTTTTTATTTTTAGATTCAGGTGATTGAAATGTACATAAAAATAAATAATATTTTGAAGTTCATAGTTATGCACTGTGGTGTTGCATTTGTTCCTAATGAACATGATAATGCCTAAAATTTTTACAAACCAAAGACAGGTAAAAAGAGACTAGTCATAGATGTATATTTGTGTTTAATAGCTAGCCTAATACAAAAAATCTCAAGTTCTTAAAACAGCTAAGTAGCTATAACACCATGTGCTGCATACTATATATTTTTTCCTCTGAAAATATTTTTACTTCCATCTAATTTTAAAATACAGAAGTGAAATTTATGCAGTTAGTATTTCATGAATTATTTAGAAGTCTCTTTCTAATATTCTATGCTAATCCAAATAATATACTTTCCTTTCCTTGAAATTCTGTTTGAATATGTAAATTCATCATTCTTAACAACAAGATAAAATAAAATTTCATTAATGAGTTACTTTGCCCCAACTTTTCAGATACAATTAGCATAGAATTGAGTAGAGACTGCCACTCCTTGAATAATATTTTCACTGTGTATCTTTGTTCTTGAGGAAAGTTTTATCAGGCAAGTGTCAAATTCTGTGCTCAGCACAATATGCTGTTCCAAATTTGTTAAATCAGTTTTAATCTGTTCTCTGGAAGGAAATTTATCTTAGCTATTGTCGTGTCCACCAGACATAGTGTAGTGGGTTTTTCTTACCATTATGTCAGCAAGGAAATGGTGATCATATGTTCACATAGGCCTTCGTAGACACTATTATATACAGTTCTTGTCCCTGGATTCTACAAAATGTTTCTCTTTCCTTTCCTCCCACACTGTTTTGAACATTCATCTATTTTCTTAGAAAATTAATACAAGTTTTTTTAGCAGTGTTTGGAAGTGGCTAAGATGTTTACTATTTATTAACTGTAAATATTATCTCTCTCTGCATAAACATATATGTATGCATGTATAACAGCATAAATTAAGGGAATTTATTTTAAATCTTTTGGATTAACTTTATATATGCCAGTCATGCCTATGTGATAATTTTATAGGGGATGACAAGGGAAAGAAATATCCTAAACTGCACAATATGTTGGACAAAGGAGAGGCTGTACAAATCACACTTAAATTTAAACAGATTCACCAGATCCTGTGTGTTCTCAGAAGAGGAAATCCTTTGCAATATATGAGAAAAGTCCTTAAGTATTCTGATACAGAATTATTTTACTCAGGTGTATAAAGAGTTGATAGAGCAGTAGTAGATTAACACATCTGTGGCCTTACCAATATATCCTGTCCACAACACTTTTTAAAATCTATGTTGCATAGTGATGAGGACAACACTACTGTAAAAGTACCCATAACTGCTCTGTGCTAGCAACTATCCCTATGCTGCTTTCCCATGAGCCAGTTAAATTGCCAGAGGGGCTAGGCCTCACTGAAATGTATAAAGAATAAGCCATTCTGATGGAGGTCATAGCTCCACACAATATTTTGTCCTTCCTATGTGATGTTAAGCTGAATGCAATGTGAATCTGTTTTTAGACAGTCATAGGGTGGTCTCACTTGGTCTTAGCCTTAAAAGGCCCAGTATGTGAATTGTATCTTAGAAGCTGTCTTCGTTTCATCATCCATTATAGTTTCTATAGTCCATGAGGGGTAAATTTCTGTGAAAATTTCTGATGACAAGCTGCAGGATTGGCTTCCTAAAAGGAATTTTAGTTTTTGCATTTGGTTGTTCAGTGTTAAATGACAATTTGCCAGATGATGTAAAAACTGAATCTTTTCTATATTTAGTAAGATACAAGTCTGCTTAATGAAACATAAGTCTGAGACAGTAATTGAGTATTCCATAATGTGTTATAAGCGAGCAAAGTGAAATTGTCTGCAACCACAGTACTCTGCTGTTTGTATTACAACTATTAACACTATTTCTAAAGAATGAGCTGCAGATATTCACAAATATGTAAAGCATGGAGCTGGTGTCTCAAGGGTAAAGTCTGTAAGCTCTCTGCAAATCAGGTGCTAAGGTATTTCATCAAGTTATGACCTTTTTCAGTGTACAGTTCTCTACACATACAAGCACGAACAATTTCACATAATTCAAAGTCTCTATAGTAAGTCAGAGGAAAGTGTGAATGGGAAACTATGATGAGTGAAATTATAAGCATATAAACAAAAGAGGACTAGAAATGACTAAAAGCCTGATGACTTCTCATGACAACAGTCAAGTAAATAGTGTTTTAGAAATAGGATCTCAAAGGTACATTTACTGCATGCTTTTAAAAACTATGTATTAAAATTTAAAAGCAAAAACCAGCCAAATAAACAACAACAATTCTTTAAAGGGTTGGGGGCGGGAGACAGAAACCACCTTGCAAAATGTTTTTTATTTTGGGAGATAAAAGCATCAAGGTCTTGTTGATTGTACAATCTTACATAACTGACAAATGCAGGTTGTTTTAAACAATAAAGCCTCCAACAAGGTGGTACAGCCGATAAAGATCTAATGATTCATTTGGGATAACACAGTTCAAGTCTTAAAACTTGTGATCATATAAAATGTGTGATCTCTCAGCTCCTTCTCAAAATCTTAAATAAAGTTACATGGTTTAGAGGCCTATTCTCTAGACGTTATCAGATTAGAACCTTGTACCGGAAACCATAAGACAGAGAGTTAAAAAATATCCAGAACTCTAGTTATTGAAAGCTTTTTGACATACATAAATCTGTCTCCCTTCAGAATGCAGGTCTAATGGCCAGTTGCATACTCATCCTACTTTGAATGATAATGACCCATGCATTTCTTTTGCTTCTAGTACTTCTTGAGGTAAAGACAAAAATTTTTTGCCTGAAACCCTACTCATTTCTCAGCCACTCTCCATGTACACTCTCAATAGCCCATGGGTGACCTGTGCAAATCTTAGCAGCTTCATTTGTTCTACTGAGCAGCATTTGAAAGATATCTCCAAGAGTATTTTGAAGTAAAAGTTTTTAGTATGGGACTTCACAGACTCAAGGTATTTCCACATAAACTCTTAAACATGTTGATTTATGGACTGTGAATCTGGAATATGCTATTAGGCTCAGTATAAGACCAAAGCTTTGTTCTGGCAATTTACTGCTCTTCCTAATAAAACTGAAAAATAATTTGCTGACAGCAAACTGGTGGCAGGTGTGCTTTACTGTTGACAGCTGCATTTCTGACATGGATCACAGAGAAATTGTAGTGTGCATGCTAGAACATCTGGAACATTTGATCAGATTTCAAGATCTAATTCAAATTGGCTGTCTATTATAATTTAAAAAAATAAAGGAAAAATAGAATTATGGTGCAGTGTTCATATAAGCAGAAGAAAATATCATTAAATTATTATCTGAAAAATATTTTTTCTAAGAAAAATAAAGCAGCAACTATTCAATGAAGTACCACTGGATCAAGGTATTTATTTACACTTGTATAATTCTCAGAAGTGCTTTGCAAGACTGACATTAAAGAAATGCAAGACAATAAAAAAATTTTAAAATAGTATGTTGATATTGTCAATATAGAATATGTCTCATACAGTAGATAGTTTTCTGAACTGTATATTTTTAAGACGGTTGAAGTCTCTCATTAAAACAGCTGCTAAATGAGAGGATCTGAATTCCTTGAGGCATGTGTTGTTTTAGAAATTTAAATACCAGATTACACTGAAAGAAATAAACCTCAAAAGCATAACCAAATGGTAATGTCTGTCACATGATGTTTCACCTTCCTTTTCTTAGTAAGTTCAGGCTTTCTTAGGTGCAAAACTATTGTCCACATATTGATGAGGCTGACAGCTGGTCTGGGGGCCTCACAGAGTCAGACCTGAAACCAGTCAGAATCTATCCGTGAGAATTTTACAGTGAAAATTTTGCAGCTTCAGTGAAACCCACAGAGAAGGCCAAGAAGATAATCAAGGAGAGAAGATGTTCTGGACACAAGGAGAGGATGTCCTTGTTATGGGACATTGAGACTGTACCAGAAAGAAGTTGTGGATAATATGTAGCAACTATACTTTTGCTTGTATAGCTAACTGTTTTATTACCTGAATAGTCTTTGTTTGTTAAACAGCCTTGTTATTGTTCGCTAAGCAGCCAATCTGAATAAGCCACAGCCATTGTGAAAAGGGTATAAGAATAGCAGTAGAGAAAATAAAAAAAACCTTTTTGTCCCTCTCGACTTTGGATTACGGCAAGTGTGTGCTTTTGTGTCCACCTCAACCAAGCCACAACATATGAGCAGCTTTTGCAAGATGAATTAGAATGTAACTGATTCTGTTTCAGTGTTACACCAGTCAGCACTCGGGAAACTATGAAAATTTCGTCTGTCTACATGACGTGAACAGGCCCTGGAGCATCTATCCAGTCTACTGGTAAGCTTTTGAGAGGATTTTCTTGCTCCACGTTAGAAGTTTACAGAAGTTTCCACTTTGTTTACTTGCATATCACAAATCAGTCAAATGGCACCACCCCTGCTACACACAACTCCGGTTAGAGTTTAAAGCACAGCAAGAGTTTCTGAGTACCACAATGTAGTTGCCTCCCTCTCCCTTCCCTTGCAGGCACAATCTCTTTCCAGCTGCTGCCATATCTTGTTCAGTCCTGTTCACTCTACTGCTGTGGAGTTACAATGGCACCCACTCTCCCTAGCAGCAGCAGTTCCCAGGATTTTAGCACATTTGTGTTCCTTGTGCACCTCTCATCTTCACCCTTGCTCTAGCTCTGCAAAACAAAGTTCAGTGGTGGGGATTTCATCTACCTAGGGGAGTTAGTTTCAGATTCCATTCGGTTTTGGCACTCTTCTACAGCCATAACAGCATTCTGGACTCTAGAGCACTAGCTTATCTGCTCTTTTGCAGTTGAAAAATCAGACCAATCTTGAAAGTAGATTAGCAATCACCTAACTGAGGAGAATAAAAATTAGGAAAAGAAGTGAAATGAACCTGTAGCCTTAGGCAAACAACTGCAAGAGTATGAATGACTAGAAAAACAAAACAATACAGTTTGGTTTACAAGAGCTCTAGATGTATGGAGAACTTCTACTTAATCTCTGTTTATGAAGATGTGCTTTTAAAGTCATTTATATGGAAACTATTAAATATGTAAATGCTGCACATATATCTCATCTAATAAAATAGATTCAGTGACGGCTTAAAGTATTCTCTGGTCATTTTTACTAGTGAAATAGGGCAGAAGAGTACCATGAGGCGCGTCTTTAAATATTTAATCTGTTTTGTGTTCAACCTATTTTGTTATAAATGCTTGCAGTAGGTGTAAGTGCAAAGAAAACTAGGTCATGTGTGAACACAGGAGCAGTGAAATCATAAGCAAGAGCAGATGAATGTGATCAAACTGCAAGTAAAAAATTCACTTATACTATATAACTGAATATTGTAATGTCAGTGCAAAGGACTAGGATGCTGTAACCTTGAGGTATCTGTGCCATTTTAAAGCCTTGAAGTCCAAACTAAATTTTGTGCTAAATATTTGTTATATTCTTCTTTTAAGATCTCTGCTTCCTAGTTTATGGAATAATAATTAAAATATCAAGGACTTTTACTTTATATTAAAGAAAATGTGGTGAGATGCTGGGACATGTTACCAAACTTGAGACAAACTGCATAAGGTTCCTAGCAACTCTGACTAGAACTGCAAGTTCTCTAGATGGAGACATTTAATTAAGAGTGAGCGAGGGCTTCTTGACTAGTCATTCATTCTACGAAATCAGGCTGACTTTGAAGTCATTATTCCAAATACTACTCTTTTCAAGTTTGTTCTGTAAAGACTCTACAAACACAATTTTATTTGGAGAAAAATGGCATGTTTAAATGGTTAAAAGACAGTTTAAATGGTTAAAAATCTGAGTACAATCAGACTTTTTCTCAATAGTTATAAACATTATACATCTGCAAGGTACCATCTATGAGAAAATAGACAATCTCAAAAAGGCTGCTAAAAAGCTGTCTACAGAAAGTACAACTGACATTCATCAGCTTTAGGTGGAGTTTACAGAACCCTCCCACTGTACACAAGAAGCCGGTTTGACCACTTGATGAAAGCGAATAAGCAAAAGTTTATGGGGCTTGATGACATGGACCCCAGGATCCTGCAGGATTGATGGTTGATGTAATTGCCAAGGCACTCTCCACAAAATATGGAAACTCATCATGATCAGGCAAAGTCCCCAGTGACAGGAGAAATGAAACACCATTCCTATTTCTAAAACAGGGAGAAAGGAAGATGGGGAATTACAGACCAGAGAGCCTTACCTCTGTGTCTGGGAAGGTGATGGAATAGATCTTCATGGAAGGAATGCTAAGGCACATACAAAACAATGAGACGACCTGAGATAGGCATTTCACCAGTTGGCAAATTATACCTGACCAGTCTGGTTGCCTTCTATGATGGAATGACTACAACACTTAATACAGGAAGACTGATGGATGTCATCTACCTAAGCTTTTGTAAGTTCTTAAATACAGTTGCACATGACATCCTTGTCTCTGTATTGGAGAGATGTGGATTTGTAGGGTAAACTATTCAGTGAGTAAGGAATTGGTTAGATGAGTGGAACCACAGAGTTTGGGTTAATGTCTGTGTGGAGGCTGGTGACTTTTGATGCCTCTCAATGTGATGTCTTGGGAGCATTGTTCTTTAATGTCTTTATCAATGACATAGACAGTGGCATCATGTGCACCTTCAGCAAGCTTGCAAATGACACCTTACTGAGTGCTGCTGTTGACACAACAGATGATGGATGCTATCCAAGGGACCTGGACAAACTTGAGCAGTATCACCACAAAAACCTCATGAAGCTCAACGAGTACAAGTGCAAGGTTTTACATCAGGGTCAAGGAAGTCAGAGACATGGGTAAGCCTGGGTGAAGAACACACTGAGAGCATCTCTGTGAAGAGTTCTTGTGAATGGAAGCTGGACATCAGCCAGCAGTGTGTGCTTGCAGTCCACAAAGCCAAGAGCATCCTGGGCTGCATCAAAAAGAATGGCCAGCAGGCCAAGAGAGATGATTCTCCTGCTTTTACTCTGCCTCCTTGAGACCATGGTGATCCAGGATTGGGACCCCAACATGAGGAAGACATGGACCTGTCAGAGAGACAAGGGTCACAAAATGGTCCTGGTGGATGAAAGGGCTGGAACACCTCCTCTATGAAGACAGGCTGACAGAGCTGGAGATTTTCGGCCTGGAGATGGGAAGGCTATGGGGACAACTCATTTCAACCCTTCAGTACCTGAAGAGGCTTCTAAAAGAGAAGAAAAGTGACTATATACACAGGCAGATAGTGACAGGGAAAGTGGAAATAGTTTTAAACTTACGGAGGAGATACTTATATTACATATTTAAAAGAAATTCTTTATTGTGAGAGCGTGGCAGAATGGTGAAAATGATTACTTGCTCAAAACAACTGAAGTGTGTGTGTGTGTTGTGGTGTGCCCTGATTCCCGCCCTGGTGCCCTGGACTTGTCCCAGCCAATGGTCCACTGGTTCGACTCTGCAAGGGCCCATGAACCATAAAATGGCTGCCCGCTCTAACATGGCTGCCCTGAGGCAGCTTGGCGGGAAAAGTTGTTAACTGTGGTGGGAAAGACGTGACACCCTCCATGTCTGTGATGGCCGCCGCACTCCCCTCCCCTCAGTTACATCATCCCTTCTGGTTGGCCCACGTTCGCCCTCCCCGCCTACCCTCCTCTCATTTGCTGTTTTGTCGGTTTCCCCACCTCTGTACCTCCCCTCAAATACTCTGTTACTTCTTGTTTTAAGTGTGCTCCACCCCAGTGCCTCTGTATAAAACCTCTTGCCCAAAGCTGTTTGGGGTTCTGCTGTGCCCTTCTCCTTCCATCCAATAAACCTGTTCCTATTCCCCTGAGAAGAGTCCCTTTCTCCCGTCTCTTCTGCGCCTTTGGCATCAGTGGTTGAGATGAGCCTCACCCAGAATCTTGCCCGACCTCCCGCTCTCCCTCAGCCTCCAACCTACTCCACTGTGGTGCGACAAAGTTGCTTGGTGCTTTCTCTTCACGAGCTAGCCCTCCAGGACAGCACCGCAGCATGTGTGTATGCAGGGAACAGGACAAAATCTGAGGAAAGTGTGACAGTGCACTGCTCCACACTCCACTTGCCTGGGGGTTTTAGTCCAGCTGTCAGTCACTGGCACAACTGGAACACTGGAAGCAACACCCCACCCTGGAGGCCCAATCTAGCCCCAGAGTGACCAGATGACTGGAAGCCCCACCTAGGGGAGGGGGTGGCTACAGGAAGCCAGAGCAAGTTGTCAACACTGGGAAAAGCGTTTGCTTAAGGTTAGAATCTCGAGAAAAGTGGTCTTCTGCCTTATGATGGGGTGGACATCTGTTCAGGAGAAAGTACCATCTACTACATTTTTCACAATCTCTATTTACATTTCTTTTCCTAATTAGTTCAAAAATACCTAGGAAAATAAACCTTATGACTAATTAAAACTAATAAAAAGAGGCAAAGCTAGACCAAAAGACATCCTGCTGGATGTGAAAGAACTCATTAGGAAGAAGTCTTTCTGTCATCTCTGCACTATCATAAAGAATCACATTCATGGTTTTGGTGGATGGGGAAGATACAGGCTGCTGTAATACCATTTCAGAAACAGCTTCTTGTCTGAGAGCATGTCCTGCCAGTGTATATTTCCTTTGATTTAAACCGTCTTGTGTTCAGGCAGCAGAAAAAAGTGAAACTGATACAATATTTTACTACCTTGTCCCAGTTTTCTTTCAGTTGGTTGTTTTTTGGGGTTCTTTTCCAGGCTATAAGTCCTTCCCAGATGACACGAGCCACTGAGGTTAGCCAAGATCTTGTTTTAGATATTTTTCATGGGCAATTTAGGGTCTTTCTTGCACATTAAGGATTGCTTAAATATATATTCTGCATGTAGTTGCATTTGGACGCTCTTACCCCACTATTTCCCTTCCCACACTGAAAACTTTAAGGTAATTCCACATAAACAGAAATATTGTCCTCTTCTTAGACTGGCACATCAAACCATGAAGAAAAAACAAGAAATTATTTAAAACAACAGTAACTTTCCTCCCATGGTTTCTGAAATTTAACAGAAAATTTAATTAAACTGGAGGAATATAATTATGATTATTCTTTTAAACTACAGATAAAAACCTGTGTCAAACATTATCTGGAGAAGGAGTTTCTTTTATTCTAAAGGGTGAAAATTTCCTAGGATTGCAGCATTTTTTACCATTTAAAAAAAACTAGAGGGAAAAAAATACATCAAAATTACAGTAATAATAGTCATAGCTCTTTAAGATACTTAAGGTAGATTCCATGTTTGAAATGTCTAGAAATGGATAAGCATAAGGGAGGCTGCAGAGTGGCAGCCAGAAAAGGAAAGAATTAAAAAAGAAAAGCAAACTCTTTCATATTTTTCAGTCAGCTTTTCTCCAGAAACTAGGGAGGCTTTCAGATGTGTGGGGAAGGAGAATATAAAGTCAAGATTGACATCTATGGAAAACTATGCAGAAATGTAATTTACAGGAATGACAAAAAGGAAATTAGAAAGATTAGCTTAAGTATTTCTAAATAACTTAGAAGATTAAATAGTGATTGAGCCTAGACATCAGCAAGAATTTTTTATGATGAGGGTGGTGAGATACTGGACAGGTTGCCCCAAGTTGTGGATATCTCTCTAGAACTATTTCAAGGTCAGGGGCTTTGAGCAATCTGTTCTGGTGAAAGATATCCCTGTCCATAGCAGGGTATTTGGACTTTGGTATTTGAAGGTCCTTTCCAACCCAAATCATTCTTCAAAAACTTTCAAAAATTCAGGCAGATGTTGGCAAATAATTGTATCTCAGTACAAAATAAAACATTTTGACCTCAGATATCAAATTCTATAGGTATTTTCTACATGTTACCGTAGATAATGCACATTACTGTAGCTAATAATATTTGCAATCCAAAATTACTAGCACATGTTTTGGCCAGGAAAGCAGTGAAGAAACTATTGACTGTGGAAAACTGTAAGAGTTCTTCCACTTACTCTTGATCCATTATGGGTCAACAGTAACAGATAGTGAGTGACAGTAGACAGATAAAGCCAAGGTGTTGGATGGAAACACTGCATCCCAGAAGCAACTTCTAGGAGCAAAGGCTATGAGATACTCAGGGACGTGAGACCATCACATTGTCTTGGAGATCCTCTTATTCTCTCTCCCTTCTGAATTTCTTTTAAAAGGTGGCAGTACAAACATCAAAGAACCTCTCAAAAGAATACATACCTCCACTCAACTCCTACCAATTATATTAACTTCAGCAAACATTCCCAGATTACTTTTATCCTAGATCTTCATACATTTAAAAAGAGGTATAGACGGAAGAAAATTACTTCAATTATCTCCTTATGAGCAGCAGAGTTGATATGAACTGATGCCTTAAAAATTAAGAGAAAAGTTTTTTTCACTTAGAAGTAAAGGAATTGCAAATGGTACTCTGAAAATGGCCCAATTTTGCTCTATTACAGTTCTATCATATAACCATTTACCTGAAAGAAGAAGAAGAAGAAGA
>VXBT01011267.1:2790-135081 GCA_013400235.1 Oriolus oriolus
ACAGCAGATGTGCAAGCACTGAATAGATGACTTACAGTTCTGTCTCATTAAGACTGACTTTCTTTATTTCAGTGGGTGTATTATGAGAAACTATTACAAATTCTGTGGAATTTCTTGAAGACTGTCCTATCCCTTTTGTGTTGATATGGTTGTATAATCCTCCCGTCTTTTGAAGCTTGAATCTCTGAATGAAAACGCATTTTGGCAACAGCTTGTGAATTACTTAAACAAGATTTTGATTTAAATCTGCCTGACAGCTCTCAAGTAATGTTTAAGCAAGAGAAATACAGACTACTAAATAGCTGTAAATGAAGAGTAGCTAAAATAAAGGAGCTAAGAGGAAGCAGTGTTTTGCTAGTGTAAGTGGGTATAACTGTCCTAAAATGTCTTAAACTTACATGCGTTGTATAACTTGTAAAACGGCTTAAGAGATGTGCTGTATCTATGGTGTGTGTACTCTGATAAAACTCCAACATCAGCGGTGTAGTGAAGACTTCTAAAAATAATATATAAAAGGAATTGGATACCATTTTCCTTGTCCTTTTTATTTTTTTGTTAAACATAGTAAATGCTGATAGCGTCACTCACTTCCTCCTTACTGTGCTGCTTGTGGTGGGATAAGCCCGATTCTGTTGTGTATCTTGTTTTTGCTTGATGATCACACTTGCTGGCCAAGATAGATTGAAGACAAAGATCTTGTTGTTTTTTTGGTTAAGAAACTTTTCTGAATGTGATTCGATAACTGACAGGTGGTGGACTAGCCAATTTTCAGAACAAGTCATGGTTTCTGTGTTAAGTCTTGGTTGTTTGGGTGTGTTTGGTTTTGACTTTGTGGGTTTATTTTGGTGGGTTTTTGTTTGGGTTTCTTTTTGTTTGGTTTTTTGCTTTTTGTTTTGTTTTTTTTTTTTAAGATGCTTGCAAGTACTGCTAAAAAGCTTAAATACCACCAAGTTTCTTGCTTCTGAAGGCTATGCCAAGCTGGTTTCAGGGAAGCTTTGAGTTTGTGGTGCTGCCAAAATAAGCACTCCTGCCTGGCTGCTATTTCAGTTTCCCTATGTTGGCCCAAGTGCTTGTGGGCTGTGTAATGAACCATATAAGAAAAATTGTATTGAAAGTGATCCAGTATGTGGGTGCAAAAATACTTAGACTGGCATGAGGGAGATCATCAGGAATGTGAGGAAACACAGGATAGGACACGTGGGGCTGTTTCTTTAAACTAGCAGAGCCACCTTATTTTGTGGAGCTGCAGCAGCTTCATTTGTAAAATCCAGATTTTTAACATGGCAGTGAAATAGTTGAGAGCCAGGCATCTCCTTTCAATTGTTTAGGGTGGAAAGCAAGGGAAAAAGAAGCTTGAGTGGATAAGAAGTGTGTGGATTAGAGCCCTGGCGTTTCAGGCACAGACCACGTTCCTAGCAGTCATGGTCCTCTCTTAAAAATGCTGGGTGTTAGTGATGACACTTTGTGTCACATTGTTGATGCACACCCTTGGCCGAGTGTGGCTCTCTTCTGAGAGAGCAACAAATGGTGCTTAGGAGCTCTTTTTCATTGCCCTTTACTCCTTGTGCCCTTACTTGACCTGGTGTAGCCACTTCCAGCTGGCCATGAGCAGGAAGAAGCTGTGGGTGATTTCATTCGCTGCTGTGAACCAGGATGTTGTAGGTGTGATGCTCCGAGGAATGTGTACTTTTTCTGTGGAAGTGTGCAGCATGTAGGAGCTTATTATTACAGACGGCTGTTTTCCTACATATAGCTGTGTTACTACCACAGTTCTTTTCTAAGTGAGCTTTAATAAAGGTTAATAAAATTTTAAATTCTTACATATTGTAAGAATATTTACACAGACAAAAAAAATCCCAGCTATGTGGTCTTTTCACTTCTGTTCCAAAGTATGAGTGTTGTTTGGATAAGTGGGTCTTGTGTGTCAGGGTTTTACCTATTACAATTAAATGGAAACAAAAGCTGCAAATAGTTATATGTTTTTTATTCGGTAGTTATGGCTTTCTAGTCAAAGTTCTTTTTTTTAAAAAACATTATATCAATACTCTTCTTAAAAAAATTAAATGGGAAAAAGGTAGCAGATATGTTTTAGCTGCCGGGGTTGGATATGGTATAGCCAGTGTCTTGTTTAAAAACAAAGAAGTGTGGCTATTTTTCACATTTGCCAGTTGCTGGAAAAGATTTCTAAGACTGCAGAACTGACTAACAGAGTTTGAGTTATGGTAATTTAAGATCTTGTCTTCTTCTTAGAGGTTTTAAAAGTGAAGTAACTATCTTGTTCTATATCCCCAGGATATAAAGACTTGTCTAAATTAGGATTTTTGATTTCAGCTAACACCAGTTTAAGTCAGAAATATAGATTATTTACGTATTCATTTAAAATCTTGGCCTGAACTTGAAGTTTGTATTGCTTTTTCTGTACTAGACTTCTGAATGCCTTCGTTACCCTTTACTGGCTAATACCATCTCGCCTTTTGTCTAGACAAAATCTGAAATGGTCCGATACACTACTGTGCTCCTTCGGAGACTCATGCTTGCTGATGATGAGAAGTAAAAACTTAATCTTAATAAAGCATATATTTTGTAGAAATTGGAAATATCTTGGTCACTACTAGTGAATGGTAAGTGGACTTTTGATAGCAGTGTTTATGAACACAAATGCTACATTTCTTCTTTTAGATGAAGAAAACACCTATGAACAAGTGTGAAAATGTCCTTTAGGAACAGTCAATGTCGTATGCCTTTGGATTTAATTAATGGAATTGTTGAGCTGCAGAATTTCTGGAGATCCAGCCTATCTATAGTGAACTGGAATACAATTCCTGTTTTGTTGCTTGAGTGAAATTGAAAAAGGTGCTTAATGTTGAGTCAGACTACAAATGTACATTGTCTTAAGGCTTGGAGGTAATTAAAAACTGAGGCCAGTGAAAAATTCATACATTTGAGACTGGTTTTGTTATTACCGTTATGCTTCCTTTCTGCGTAATTGTAAAAGAGCTAGTTTTTCAAGATGTTGGCTCTTGAGGCGAAATCATATATGTATGCATTTTAAACAAGAAGTTATACTAGAGTAAGGCTTCTGTAAATATTGCAAGAGAAACCTAGATTAAGCTTTCACTGTTGGCCTAAGTTCTCATCCCAGTTTGTTTTTTTTTTTTTTTTCCAGTAAGATAGCTCTAATGAAGTGCAAAGCTGTGTGCTAGAGCTCAAACTGGGCTAACAGTTTGCCACTGTCCTTTTTGCCTCCCTCTTTCTGGCTGCGTGCTGTTATTTGCTCCATAATCCAGCTCAGTTTGGCCCTTCATTAAGCCACTTTGATAACCTAGTTACATTAAAGTGGTTTCTAGGTATCAAGAGCTGGTCACTGGAGGACCTGAAGGCTGTCAGGGCTGTTGTGAAGGTGAGGATAATGAGTTACGCAGTCCTGTTACCAGGGCTGACGGAGGAGTGGTCATGTGTAGAAAGGGAGTAGGATTTACCACTTGGCAGTGGCTGGCCCTTGAGCTGCTCCAGTCTTGGTGTGCAGCATCACGGAGTCCAAGAGTAAATTTGCTATTTCTTATGTGTTGTCTTTTCATGCTAAACAGTTTAATGTTTGAACCCATTTGAGCAAAAGGGTGCTGCCTTTTAGCAGATGTTCATGTCTTTGACAGTCTCACTTTTTGTTCTATAGGGATCAGTATTGCTGAAAGCACAAATAGAGAGTTTTGAAATAATTGCTTCATTGACACCGACTAACAATTTGAGGTAAGTCTAGCTTAATTCTTTTTTAAGTGTTCTGATTGAATTCAGCTATCGAAAAATCAGTCTTCTCTTGCTTTCCTAAAATTTATGCTTGCAATAAGAAGCTGCAGTATATGAAACTGTCTTGTAAAGATCAACTGTACTTGTCATACATAGAATGCAAATAACTTTAAACTCAGATTGGGTTCTATTATAAACATTGTACATCTGATGTTTGGTTTGATAATTACTTGTAACAGAAAAAAACCCCCACCAAGTTTTGTTTTCTGTCGCTCTTAGAAAATTGGCATGTCTTAAACAGTTTTAAGGATCTAAATTTATGTTGCCTAAAAGTATTGATCCTAAGATTACAAGCCATTTTCTGTTAGTTTAATTGAACTTAATGAATTAGAAAATACCTTTTAAGTATAGGTTCTGCAAATTTGCTTTTTAGTGGAAGGAGCCAGTAAAAAAAGAGCATTCAACCTACTCTTCTTAGCCAAGGTAAATAATTTTTTTTCTGGGTTACATGGAAGGCTAGTTCAGGTTCCGTTTTTTCTGTGTTAGTTTCGGATGAGGTTACATCTCTGAGGCCTTGCATCCTCTTGTGGAGAAAGTCATATGGGGCAGGAGGAACCAGCTGATGGGGAAAAGTTGGTCTGCTTTTCTCTTTTGGGTTCTCTTAGATGTGTCTAAAGTCTCTGTAATTTTGTTAACTTTAAATTAAACTCTAATGTTGTTTTTGTCTTTACATAATTGAAATACCACCCAGGTAATGAGAAAGATTGTATAAGGTACCTTGTGACAGAAAGTGCTTGTTGTGTTAAGCTTACATTTTTGATACAGTAATTTTAGGCTTTAAAGGCTGTTTACAATACAAAAGGTAAATGTTTGATTTTTTCCATTTCTGTTTTAATTATTATTAAACAATGGTTATTAAGCATTCAGAGGCCTGAAAATGTGTAGTTACTTGTTCATAGTTTGTATTCAGGTTGTCTAATGTGACACTTTTTTTTTTTTTTTAAAGCTGGGCAATTTCAAAAGAAAATGGTAATGGGTCAAAGTTTTTATTAATTAGATTGGGGATTTTTAGCCACTGATCCGAAAAGAAAAGGAAAAGGTGTGTATTTTTTTATGGTTAGCACTAATTCTAAATATCTATTATGACTGTACATAAGAAGAAATGATAATTTATTATGAATTACTTCCTTTTAGTTCTCATTGATTTATAATCAGTTGTAGTTTTCATAGCTTAATTTGTGCTGAAGCATGTTGAATCTTGTTGCAAGCCATATTGTTTAACTAATTGTTAAAATCTTAAAGTTGGCCGTCCATTTTACATGTAGATTCAAAAGCAGAGTTAATCTAAAAAGATGCAGGATGGGCATCTTAAGCAGTGGAAATTGGATCAGAGTGAGTAGCTTTAGTACATGTGGTTAAGAGAAATAAGACCTGTGGGTCAAATTAACAACTGCTGGACCGAATACTTCGGGGCTTTTCTTTGCTCATGTAAAAGGTGCTTTGTAGAGGACTGTAAAGTCCTCCTGGAGAAATGCAAGGGAAACTACAAATTACACAATAGCTAGAATTTTGTTACAATATATTAAGATGTCCAGAGTTACATTATTCATGCCTTAATTTGCAGAAATGTTTCGTTTTCTGCTCCTTCCTCTCTCCTGCAGGATCTGCGTGCATTTGAATCTGGAAGAAACCTTTTACTGTTACACTTCATCTTTTCAGAGAAAGTGTGTACAGAGCAGCAATGTTAAATTCTTTAAAATGTGGTTGATCTTTTAATTTACTAATAAATGTACTTATATTGTCTCCAAAGCTCTTTTTGTTTAGCAAATGCTATACTACTTTCTAGTAGTGTCATTTTAGTATATGCAAATTTTGTTCATTTATATCATTTACATGGACTCTAAATAGTTGCTTCCATTTTTTTTCCCTCCTCTCATTGCTTTTCCTTTTGGGAAGGAATAGATCTACTGGCAAAAATGGGTCGATCTAATTCTAGATCACATTCTTCAAGATCAAAGTCCAGATCTCAGTCCAGCTCAAGGTCAAGATCCAGATCACATTCAAGAAAAAAGAGATACAGGTAAGTTGCTGTCTTACTGCATGAAAAGGTGATTTGGTATGTTCGTTTTTGTCTGGACAATGTTTTTCACTTGTATGATGCTGTGGCAGAAGTGAGCCTGGGATCTTATTTCATTTTAGGCAGTAGGTAAACTGCTTTGAGTGTAATTTCTGTTACTTTGGGGTTTTTTTTCCCTTTTCCTGTATCTCAAGATAACTTCAGAATGCTAATGGTTCTTCATGATTTCTGGCCCTTCTGTTTCTTCCCTTCCCCTTTAGATGATGTTTTCTTCATCCAGTCTCTTTCCCTGTAAAGTGTTCTGTATTTCTCATTAGCCTTTTCATATCTGAAGTAACTTAAGGCTTCAGTAGATAAGCTGTGCTGTATCTTGCCTTCTCAGTTGCCTTCAGTGTTTTCTTCATTTTACTTACTAGTGGACATCACCATCTCCCATAAAAGAAGTGGGTCAGCTGAATGTTTACTGCCTCAGCTGCTGCTATCCACAGACTGGCGTATTAAACTGGGGGTCATGTCAGTCCCTGTTCCGGGTTGTGAACTGTGGTGGCCAAGAAACTGAATGCCATGCTCCAGAGTGGTGATAATCCTTAGTAAAATGGCAGGGGAGGCCACTGAGGCTGGTAGTGTCTTAATCATGTGATGCCAAGTTTCACGGTCCTTAGCAGTATAGATGTGTTTATTATAATTAATATATTACAGACATAATAAATAGAGATTGTAGAAGTTGCTTTAAGACCAGGAGTCTGCATCCTTTACCATTCTGACTGCATTTGAGAAATCTAGCATTTCGTGTCAAGGCTTTTTTTTTTTTTTTTTTCCCAAATTTTTCAGTTGTTAAATGTTAATATTTGCTTTTTAATTTTAGTTCTAGGTCTCGGTCAAGGACGTATTCCCGATCTCGGAGCAGAGATCGTGTTTATTCTAGAGATTATCGCAGAGATTACAGAAATAATAGAGGAATGAGACGTCCTTATGGTTACAGAGGAAGAGGTAGAGGGTATTATCAAGGAGGAGGTGGTAGATACCATCGTGGAGGTTATAGGCCTGTCTGGAACCGAAGACACTCCAGAAGCCCTAGGCGCGGCCGTTCACGTTCCAGAAGTCCAAAACGAAGGTCTGTGTCTTCCCAGAGGTCCCGGAGCAGGTCTCGTCGATCTTACAGATCTTCCAGGTCCCCAAGGTCCTCTTCATCTCGTTCTTCATCCCCATACAGCAAATCACCTGTCTCTTCCAAAAGACGCGCGTCTCTGGAAAAGCAGGCAAAGAAAACTGAGGGGGCTCCTTTGCAAGACAGTCCCTTGAAAAATAAATCACAAGATGAACAGAAAGATACATTTGAACATGACCCATCAGAGTCTCTTGACGATTTTAACAAATCATCAGCAGCTTCTGGCGACATTTGGCCTGGCCTTTCAGCGTATGATAACAGTCCAAGGTCACCCCATAGTCCTTCTATTGCCACCCCACCTAGTCAGAGTTCATCTTGCTCTGATGCCCCTCTGCTTAGCACAGCCCACTCAGCAAAGGATACACCTCAACATTCCCATTCCATTCAGCATAGTCCTGAGAGATCAGGCTCTGGTTCTCTTGGAAATGGTTCTAGCCGCTATAGTCCTTCTCAGAATAGCCCATTGCATCATATCCCTTCGAGGAGAAGCCCTGCAAAGACAATCCCATCACAGAGTGCCCCCCGTGAGGAGGCTCGAGTGCGGTCGTTTTATCCTGAGGGTGGTGAACAGGAAACTGCAAAAGGTGGAAAGTTTATGAAAAGGTAAGAACCAAGTTATAAGACTATTGTTGCCTCTTAAAAATGCTAGTCTGTGAAAGAGTTTTGTCGAGATCATCACTACCTTGGAAAGTGCATTATGGAACACTAGTAATACTAGTCTGGTTGGAATTAAACTTGAAAGATACATATGCCTTTTCCTACTAAGGTGCTTCAAGGTCTTGACTGTTGGCTATTAGAGACAGGAACATGTATCCTTGAGGAAGAATTGGTTTGTGCTTTTCCTTTATGGTTTATTTTCTCGTACTCAAATTTTTTACTGTTAAGAAAAATCTTAATTGGAATAGTGCATCAGACTTGCTGGCTTGATAGTGAACTCTGTTCAGATATTTCAAAATTTTAATGCTTCATGTAGTTTGAAATGCAAATATTCGGGAAGTCTAAAAATGCTGATGTTGTGTAGTAATTTCTTTATGTTGACATAAACAGCATCAATTGGTAATTGTGTGGTGCAGTATGAGAACTTTGATGTCTTGAATTGCATTACTTATCAAAGAGAATAGGTCTTGGTATTCTTGGAATATAAAGCTGTTGATGAGAAGGAAGTTCAGTGTATATTTTCCAATGAATGTAAAATTCTTCAATTTGTTCTTAAAAAGTTTGACATATAGTAGCTTTTGAAAATTGTAAAAGTGTTACTGGCATTAGACTGTTGCTTTCTAATATGACTGGTGCTTCAGTGGATTTCTTATAAAATTAATTAGTGAGAAAAGTTGTGACTATGTTATATAGGCTTGATTGTAGGCTTTTAAATTAATTTGTCTAGTCAGTGATTTATTATGTAAAAAAAATTCTGCTTAGGAGATCGAAAATACCAGTTCTCTTGGATTACATGTGTTGGAGTTGGTGAACATATTAGAACCTGTGTGAACATAGCATACAGATAAGGCAGTGGCTGAAATAATAATTGATGTGTTTCTGTGTTTAGGAGAGCTGCCTTCTAAGGGTTCCCTGCTTGTACACAATATAGTGAATGCACTAAGCCTGTGCCAGAGTGTGGAATTATCTTAGTAATGTGCAGGATCTTGAAAACAATTCACTTTCTTTTATGGTACTACTACAACTCTTTCAGTAAAAGAAGTGCAAAAATGAATTGCGGTCTGAATTTTCAAACTTTGTGTGAATTTGATGGAAAAAATTACCTAGTGTAAGAGAATGTGAAACGTGGTACTGATTAAGAAAACAAACCAAGCACGTAGATTTCTAGGCATTCTACAGATAGGCATTATATTCTTCAGATACCTCCATTAGTGCATAAATGACAGTGGATACAGTGTTAATGGTGTGCCAAGCATTGCATGCTAAAATTAATTGCTTGGAGGAGTATATTTTCATCTTCTTCTTGGTGTGGGATTGACACGAAAGAGGAATGCAAGTGAACTGGAATGAATGCAACCCAGAGTTACCAGTGTCTTCTTTGCTATCCACAGGTACACAGATGAAGAGTCTAGAGTATACCTGCTTGATAGGGGTAATACCAGGGAGAAGGAGGCCCAGAAGGAGAGAGGATCAGAAAAAGGGAGGACAGAGGGAGAAAGGGAATGGGAGGAACAGGAAACTTTAGATTTTTTCATTGATAAAGAGACTGGGAAGGAAAAGTTTAATGACTCTGAAGGGGAGGACACAGAGGAGACAGAGGATTACAGACAGTTCAGAAAGTCTGTCCTGGCAGATCAGGGTAAAAATTTTCCTACTGCATCTCACCGGAATGCTGAGGAGGAAGGAACCAAATACAAATCTAAAATATCAATCAAGGGCAATAGAGAGAGCGATGGATTTAGAGATGAGAAAAGTTATAAGCTTAAAGAGACTGGCTATGTAGTGGAAAGGCCTAGTGCAACAAAAGATAAGCACAAGGAAGAAGACAAGAGTTCTGAGAGACTAATGATGAAGAAAGAAACTCAGTCACCTGAGCAGGTAAAGTCTGAAAAGCTCAAAGAACTCTTTGATTACAGTCCTCCTCTACACAAGAATCTGGATGCGAGAGAAAAATCCACCTTCAGAGAGGAGAGCCCACTTAGGATCAAAATGATAGCCAGTGACTCCCATCGTCCTGAAGTTAAACTCAAAATGGCACCAGTACCTCTTGATGATTCCAATAGGTAAATTATTCCACTTTACACTATGGTTCCCTGACTGCCTGCAGTGTTGTTCGTATTTATTTAAACTAGTGGTTTCTTTTTGTGTGTCTCTCTTGTTGTTGATGCTTTTTAGACCTGCTTCTTTGACGAAAGACAGGCTGCTTGCTAGCACACTTGTCCATTCCGTCAAGAAGGAGCAAGAATTCCGATCCATCTTTGACCACATTAAGTTACCACAGGCCAGCAAAAGCACATCAGAGTCATTTATTCAGCACATTGTGTCCTTGGTTCACCATGTCAAAGGTATGTATTTAATTTATTGTGCTGGATACGTACGTGTCTGACCAGTTCATTTAAGCCTATTTGCTGTTTCTAGTACCGGAAGATTTCAGGACTCTTCTAATGTTGGTTTAGCCAGACTTTCTTCCTGTTGAGGTATGCATGAAAATAATCAGAAAAATAATAGCCACAGAAACTAGGACAAAAAACCTGCAAGGAGTGTGGAGTATAATAGCAGGTATTCTGTGTTTCTGGATAAATTTTTGAGCCTAGGTAGCATAGAAAGTTTGAATTTCTGCAGTGTACTTTAAACATACTACACTGATAAATTTTTCTAATTTTATTTTAATGACTAATATACAATTTTATATTAAATGTTGCATTGGGGGTTGACAGATACCTTTTGACTGTAAATACAATGGCATTCCTTTTGGAGCACCCTAGAGGTCATTTCCAGATTCTTAATAGAAGGGGCTATTTTGCTCAGTAAGATTTAAGAAAAATTGTATATTAAATGGTAGTAAAATTCATGGTGATTATATTTTATTCCTATATGACAATATTTTCAGGAATTTCACTTACAGAAACTTGGCAGTGGCTAAATAAACCTCCATTAAATGAGTTATACACTAATTATTTTCTGGTATAGCAGTAGTGGTTGTTTTCTATAAACACCAAGAAAAGCCCTCAACAAGCCAAGCACAGCAAAAGTCCTCCCCCAAAACCACTGAAATCCAAACCTAGACCATCAAAGTAGATGTATTTCACTTAGGTCATATATCCTCTGAAGTTTTTTGATGGGAAAATAGATAGTTCCTAAAAGTCCCCTGGGGATGTCTGGAGTGTTCTTTAAATGCTGTTTTTCTATAGCATTTGCTTTATTTCGCTGGACTGTTGTCTTGCTGTTGTGTTAAATGTAACTGAGATAATACAAAGCTGGTGAAAGTAATTTTGCCGTATCATCATAGTAAAGGGGAAATGTGGAAATACTTAATATAGGTACCAGTTTCAATGAATCTGTCTGTAAGCATTGTTTTTAAGATGTGTTAGCTTCTAAAATTGCTGCAATTTGTGTGCTAGAAATATGTGCTGAAGTTCAGTTAAAAATCTCATTTTGTTGACATTATTCAGATTACTAAGGCTAAATGATTTCCTTCTTATTAAATTACTTATAAAGTAATAGTCAACAATAATGGACTATGATAAGTTTAGATAAAAAAAATTATTGGCATACCTGTTTAGTGTATAATGATTTGTTGTGAACGTATCTATTTATTGATATATGAAGAAATGTAAGACTCAATCCAGTGAGAGCTTCTGTAAATTTTTGCTTATATGGTACATATGTAGCTGTAGGTGAAAATAATATTTCTGGAACTCGTAACACGTTGATCACAGAATAGACTTTTTCTGTAAATTTTTGTATGTTGAATATCTGATAAATTTAACAGCCTGTCTGGTCAAGTTACTAGAATATGTACAGTTACGGTTGTTTTTGAAAGCAGAACATCTCTTTAAGTTTCAGATTTACTGTGGTCTGTGATCAGAATTTTTGTAACTTTTTTGACAAACTGAAGTTATGTTCATTATTGGTGTGATGCGACCAGTCTGAACAGCTCTTTATTAATGTAGAGCTGAAAATGCCCAGTGATGTTTTCTTTTTCATTGTAACTAGGTCCTGGAATGTGTTTTGAAATGGCAAAATCCATGTTACAAAAGTAAAATAGCTGTTGAAAGATACAGATGCCAAACAGGCAAAGTTGAACCTTCTGTCTTCCTGGCAAAAAATGGCATAAAAACAGAATTGCTAGCTCAAATTCCTGTGTTTGATGGAATTATGATTGAGGCACTACCCTTGTAGTGGCCGTTTCAAGTTTTAATGGTTGGTTATGAGACAAATGCTGGATGCCGGGCGGTAAGTTGATACAGATGTATGTTGACCTGTTAAGCAGATAGCTTGCTTCATATGTAACATTTCATAGCTCATGACTTTATGTATTTCTATATTACATTTAAACACATTTGTTGAGCTGGTTTAAAAACTGAGTTTCGCTGTGGCTAATTTAACTGTCTCTGAAGGAAGGAGAAAATTTGTCAGAGAAGTTGTCAAGTTTGCCAAGGTGCCAGATGCTTAAATGAATTTATTTATGTATAGGTGTGTAAATTGTATTGTTTATCATCACAACTTCCAATTAAGAAATTGTATTCCTTTAAGAACAAACTTGTTAGGTCATTCATGTAGTTACTGCAGTGTACATTACTTAAGTGTTTTCACTAATTCTTATTTTAAGTTAAAGATGAGATGAATGGTAAAATGTACTTGCTGCAAGTATTCATGACTCAAAAGTAATTTCACTTTCTCTTGTAGGCAAAGTATAAAATAACTGTTTAAGAAATTGCTGTTTCTCTATCATTAGAGGAAAATGTCATTGAAAATGAGCAAGTCCAATCAGCAAATGATGCTTGAATTAGATGTGATACAGTCATGGCATAGTAGACATAGTAGACAGTGATGCTGTGCGCTGTTACTTTGTTTGGGTTACAGAGTGTGTAAAAATAGGGAAAACGCCACATTTGCTTGTCCTGATAAATTTATTGAAAATACTGTGGGTTTTGCTTGCTACTTGCCTTTCTGTCAGGAGTAAAATACATGTCAATTGAATTAAACTAATGAAACAGTGCTTTTTCTATTGTAACCAACAGAGCAATACTTCAAGTCAGCTGGAATGACCCTAAATGAGAGGTTCACTGCGTATCAAAAAGCAACTGAAGAACACTGCACCCGACAAAAGAGCCCAGAAATACATAGGTATATGTTAACTGCATTTGTAGATGCTTTGTGTTTCAAATAATGTCTTCTAGTAGTTCTTTTGAGAACCCAAAATACTTTTTCTAGTCTGTATGAGGTAATTTGTATAATTGCAAAATACAAAAAAACCCTTCTGTAAAAGAGAACTCATCTGAGTCAGGTCTGGCTTCATCTGTGGTTTTGTGACAGATGTCTTCTCTACCTCTGTATCTCATTTGGGATATATTTACTTCTCTCACATGCAGTGCTCAAATATTGAGGGGCATATGTCTTGAAGATGAAAAGAAGCCCTGTACATGCATCTTTCTTCTTCAGTGTGAAATGTTCCATCTCATACTACTTTAGTTTTTGTGTGTGTTAATTTACAGCAGTTTTTTGAAAAATCTGAGAATCTAAAAGGTAAGAAGGTAGGCATGCAGATGTAGTGTCTGATCATGTGCTCTAGTTTTATGATGCAGTGTACTATATTTGTGTTGCATGTGAGGATACAGTATCCAACTTTATAAGTTTTCTTGTTAAGAACTTTTGACTTACAGCACACTGTCATAGGTACTGGTTTCTTGGAGGGGGTGGGCTTTCAGCTGGGTACATATACTGATCCTTTTGAAATGAAGCATTAAACATTTTTTGTATCTTCCAAGCTGTACTTGAAATGTGAAACATCAGTCTGCCTATTTTCTGTATTTGTGTTTTTAGCATACTTCACACAGAACACTCATTTTTAATTTTTAGTCTGCTTCTATATTCTGATAGAAGATGAGGTTTAGTAATGCAAAAAGTTTATTCTGCTGCAAAAATGCCTTGTTTGTCAGTTTTCTGTTGAAATGAAATGTCTGAGGCTGTTAAAAGTCATGTACGTGTACGGCAAGACACTGCTTTTATTTTACATTTAGGAGGATTGACATCTCTCCAAGTACCCTGAGGAAGCATACCCGTTTAGCAGGTGAAGAGAGAGTCTTTAAAGAAGAAAGTCAAAAAGTAGGTTCTAAGTAAATGTCCTATCTGTGCTTCTAAACTTTTGAAACTTAGTCTCCCTTTAAATCTCAACTTCACCTTTGTGTTTTCTGTATAAAAAACAAAAATAATTTGTATTTATTGTACATGGAGTACTTGCATTTAGAATTTTTTGTTCCTTTGAGTAAAACATGTGACCAAGAAGCTGGTTTGTGTTGCATGATTTTGCTATATTAATAACATGGTATGTAAGGTCAGGTCTTCTCCTATGCTTCCTTTATTCTTGCATGTTTCTTGACCACTAAGCTGCCCAAAGACAAAGAATAGGTTTGGGGCAGAGGGGAGTACCAAGATGGTCAGTGAGTAGTGTGGTTGAACTGCAAGGGTGCTTGTGCTCTGTTTGAAAACAATTCACCGGAAGAAATGAAAACTTATTATCTCCCCAAACCATGTATTGTGGTCTGTATCATCAAAAACTAGACACCAGTTGGCTTGATGGGAATGCTTGTTTGAAATTGAAATTCTCAGCTGTTCTTTTTTTAGATGTAGCCATTGCATGTAAAGGGCAAAGTCAATTTGTGTGCTGAAGTTTGTTGAAAAATAGGTAAATTCTATCTTTTTATTTTAACTGATGTACAACTTGTCTTTTCACTGATTCTCTTGATGGTTTATTTCAATATTTCGTTCCAAAATATATATTTGTTTACAGGGAGATAAAAAATTAAGGTGTGATTCTGCTGATCTTCGGCATGACATTGACCGACGTAGAAAAGAACGAAGTAAAGAGCGAGGAGACTCAAAGGGTTCCAGGGAATCCAGTGGGTCAAGAAAGCAGGAGAAAACTCCAAAAGATTACAAGGATTACAAATCTTACAAAGATGACAGGTAAATATTTGAAGTCCCTAGAGAGGATTTTAGCTTCTTATTAGTCTTTTTTAATTGTAAGCTTAATTGCTTTCAGTTTTCAATGTATAATGGAACATTTAATTTTAAACAATTAAAATTATTTGTTTTACAGCAAATATGTATTATCTGTCTTTTACACGGCTTATGGTGGATGAGGACAAAAACTTTGGAATAGCAAGCTAACACTGAAAAAAAAAATGACAAATTAATCTGTCCTATTATCCAGGCTACATCAGGAGGTTGGACTTCAATGCAGTACATTTCTATAAACAGTTTGTGTAAGAACTTTGGTTCGTTATGCTTGATTCCGCACTTTTTCAACTCATAACACCCAGAGTATGAGAATTTTACTGATACTTAGGCTTTAACATGGGTGAGAAGGGGAATTTCTAAATTTTTGTCTAAAGCCAGTGGGCTTTTTTAAGAAAAAAATGTTAGCATATCTCAGTGGATACTGTGTAGAAGTGGTAAGAATTACTTCAGGTATGACCTTTCTTTGAATAGAATGTTAAAATCTTGTAAATTGGGTCAAGTTAATACCACTATGGGGTTACTAAAAGTTTCGCTGTAGATTTTCCCTGCTTTGTACTGTATATAAAGTGAATTTTTACTTACGCTTCCTGTTTCCCATTTACTTTGACTTTGGTATCCACATTTTCTTTCACTGGCTAATTTCTCTACAGCCATCTATGTAGGGAAGCCCATACCATACCTGTCAACAGTGTGCAAACTGAACTGTCAAGTTACTGTAAAAGTTTACCTTGAGGGTTTTTTCCCCTTTAACTTCTGTTTTTCTGCCTCAGAAGAAAGGCAGATCTTAAAAGTAACAGAATCTCTTCATGGCATCAAAATCTAGAAAAGCTGTATTTACAGTTTGCAGACTGTTGCTTTCCAACTCACCAGCAATAATATGCATTTAGTGCACTTAAATGTGTCAGAGGAGGCTGGAAAGTGGAAATATACTTCGCCTTAATATCTCAAATATGTAACGTGTGACTCTATAACCAGAAGGGGGATAGTTTTTCATAAAATATAGAGACCCGGTTTAGTATAGCATGTTACAGACTATCTAGTATGTTTAAAATAGCACATAGTATATTTTTTTATTTTTCAGTAAACAAAAAAGAGACCAAGACCGTGCTCGGTCCTCCCCATCTTCCTCCCCATCTTCTTCCTCATCCAGTTCTCGAGAAGAAAAGGATTGCAAGAAAGAAAGAGATGAAGAGTTCAAAACCCACCACGAACAGAAAGAATACTCTGGTTTTGCAGGAGTCAACAGGCCAAGAGGCACCTTTGTAAGTTTTTCTCCTGTTCTTCCCCCAAGTTATGAACACTTCACCAATGGTAATAGTGTAACAAAGAAAATGAGGGAGTGTTGCAGTGATTCATGTTAGGCTAGACTTAGTCTTGAGTTCTTTATGTGATGTACCAAACTTGAAATACTGAGTTGTCGCACACGGACACGAAGGAACACACAGACGCCAGTATCAGGTGAAAGAGAAAATGAGCAAAGAGCTCCAGCCCAAAGGGCCCGCTTCTTTATTTTACACACTTCTAGAAAACCCCATGGATTGGAGGGTGACATTACCATCCCCTCAACCACATAGGTCAAAGGATAAATCAATCAAACTTCTCCGCCTTAGGAGAAAGTATGAAAACATCTCAGGCCGTTAGCATAACATGGCTTATGTTTACAGAAAGTGCGTGAGAGTTCTAACTACAGAATTAAAAACATTGAAGAACTGTGAAAAGCAAGGCAACACTGAGTCTCTTTTTTTTCCCCAGCCCTCCCCAGTAGCAGTTGAATGATATGTAAATATGCATTAGCATGACATTAGAGATCCTAGCATAAGGCTGGGGAAAATGATTTCTTGATTATTCCTTGCTCTTCTGTTATAATGCTGTTTCCTAACAGGATCTGAAAATTTACTGTTCTGTAAATTCTAACTCTTGGGTCCTGTTACCTCTTAGCTCCCTGCAGCTTCTGTTTTTTCCTCTCACTTTGGGTTTGGTTTTGCCCTCCTTTGTGTGTAATGCCTGCGACTTGTTAAATAGAGAATGGCACACAATTAAAAATCTACGTCAAACTTGAAACAGCTGTACTGAGGAGGTGGTATACTTGTTATTTTTGTGTTTCTTTGGCTTGGACTAGCCACTGAGCATGAAAGCTCATTGATTTACCTCTGGAATGTATTTAAGCATTGTGATTTGGAAAGTGGCATATTGACCACTATAGTCTTCAGAAAAACCTTAAACTTTCAGATTCTATGTTAATGTAGTTACTGATATGTAACTGGGAAATGTAGAAGCATTAGGAAAAACTAGGAATCCATAAAGGAGGCCTTGAAAAAGACAAGGAGCACTTTAAAACACCATACAACCCAAACCAAAAGAAAAAAAACAACTCACAAACAGACACCACACAGCCACCCTGCAAGACCACAGCAAAACAGACCTCCAAACCACAGCTAAACACACAAAAAAGTGCAAGTTCCATGTAGGTTGGGAAAAACTGTTTTATATCATAAATAGGAGTAATTTCATACTTTGACATTAATTCCTTAATGTAGCCTGTGACTAAGATCAAATAATGCTAAAATGCATTGTTCGGTATAAACGTTTAGTCGTGCATAAAATAAGTTTTGAACTACATACAAGGTTGTCTGAAATGCATGTGGCATGTGCCAACACTTGAGGCTTGAATCTTCCATCTAAAAAACTGTAGCTACCTAGAGGAAAATTCAAAGTTCTAAATTTCTGACACTAAAGGTGCATCATTTCCTCCTTTCTTCTTATTTTTTTATATAGTTATGCTATAGAACTATGTGGCATAAGTATATAAATCTTTGGATGGTGTAGGCATCAAATGTGACGGTCAGCACAATTTCTAGCTGTATAAAATAATGGCACGAACAAAACAGAAGTTAAGCAAAAGAGAGCTCAAAACTCCATGTCCTCTCAAAGAGATTTAGTAGGAGAAAAGTTGTAATTGGTTGAAGCCTTCCCACTTTATAAAACCAGATTTGTATGTATTGTGGAAGAGATGCTACTTTACATGCACTTGAAGTAGATGTGAACTGGAAATTTAATAGATTTCTCCTCGTTTAATTGCTAGTAGCCAGTTCTGTCTATGCAGCGATAACCGGTTAATGTTCTCTAACAACGTTCCTGGTCACACACAGGCTTTTGGAACAGTGTCTGAGCAGGTGAATGTAAATAGGCCAACCCTGCTGAGTCAGATCTCCTCTTCAGGGATGTAGCAGGCTTAGGAGGAATTCAGAGATGCAGCAGCAAGCAAGTCCAGCGAGAGAATGAATTATTTATTAATTTTACAATATCATTTATATATCCTAGTTCCAAAAGACCATTGGACAGTGTCCACACCTGTCCTGAGGTGATAGGCTGAAGCACCGTATGCCCATTTAAAAATATTACGTTACCGTACCAAAAACATAAGTGAAAAAACAGCAGGTGTGAGAATTATTTACAACAACCTATCTTACTGTTTACATAGCTTGCATAGCAAAGGAAAGTTCCCACAGAATCAGTGCAAGGAGATGGAAAATTTCTCTGCCTAGCAGCCTTTCAGTATCCACATAGGGATACATCTTGGATAGTATCGAAAAATACAGACCAGGCAGCATAGGAATGTGGTTGTAAATACAGGCTAATAGTGGCTGCATTCCAGTGAATACTGCTTTGCTTTTGGAGTAAATAAAATGCTTTGGTTGTGAAACCTTTTCCTAACAGGAAGTCTTGGAGAATGTAACATCTCCGCTATCCAGCAAGCTAATGTTAAATCAGCAATGCTTTTTCACTAACTCTGGCTGATACACAATTCTGTTGGATTCTAGGCTTCTCATACATAAGCATCATGAATAGTTTTGAAATACGAACACAGAAATAAGGATAAGTAGAATTTTTCAATGGCAATGTAATTAGTATCCATATCTGAAATAATTCTGTGTAGCAGCTCTGTTTAAGTGAGTTTTATTGAGAAAATATGTTCTTGTCTTTTTTTGTGGTGGTCTTTGTAATAAGCTAGCCCATGAAGATAACACCATAGTAGATTTTATGTCCTGTAGTTCTTTACCTGAAAGATAATTTGGTAGGGGGAAGCATTAAATAAAATGATGAGGAAAAGTGTAGATGTTTTTCTTGCAGGGAATCTGATCACAGGACTGAATACCAGGAAATGCTGATACCTTTTTTTTTTTCCCTCTTTTTTAATCCTGTCATAATTCTGTCTGCCCCCTGCCCCTCCCTCCCAGTTACTGTTTGTTGTGCCCTAATTTTGTAAAGCTGTTGGAAATAAAGAAAGCATGTTGTATTTCCTCCCTTGTACAGTTACTCTCTTGCTTTCCAAACAACTCTCCAAACAATTTTTTTGGTTTGTTTTTTTGTTTGGTTTTTTTTCCCCTCCTCCAGAGTATTGCATAGGTCTTATGAGCCTTTTGCAGATTGTTTTTCAGTCTGTTTGATTTCAGAGTAATTTTAAATCTGTCCAGCATAAATTCTGCATCAGAAGTTTCACAGCTTTGTGGAACTAAGTATGCACAATAGTTATCTTTTGAGTTAGTTAATTATATACATTTTTTGGTCTATGTTTATGAAACATGCTTATTTTTAACAAATAAATTAGTTTCCAGTCATGTTTTCGTACTATTACTCTGAAGATGCAGTTCTGTGTTTTTAAGTAAATAGTTTTTAGGTAAATTTTTCAGGAAATCGTAGTAACTGCAGTTTTTAGCAGTCTTATCTTCCCAAACTAACCTTTCTTCTCCCCTTGGATGAAGGACAGAAATTTATTTAATGTTTTCTACAAGCTAAGTATTTACATGCTGAGATAACGGTATGCATAACTACTTAGTGTATTCTGAGTTAAGGGTGTTTTTTTGCTGTGAGACTTTCTAGCCTAACATTTTAAAACCCCAGTAACTCATTATAAAGAATATTTAAGACACTCTTTTTCACTTCAAGCATTGCTGCTCTGCACAGTATGTACTATTAATTTTTTTCTGAGTAAAGAATTTACTCATTTGAAATGTAATTTGGCCCAAGGTACATTTTTGAATCTCAAATAAAAATGTTTGAGTAACACACAGTGGATATACTCCTTTGAAAACTGCACTGTTAGTATGTATTCTAGAATCACCTTTTCACAGTTGATACAGTTGACTCCATAAATGACCTTTCTTTTCCACCTCCGACAGTTTTGTCCCTATTTCAGTCTAGTTTTCCTCTTGGTTTTTTGTCTGTGAACAGCTTCAGAAGCTTCATGTGACCTTTTGTTCCAACATGCTGGTTTACTAGCAGTCAAATTTCTTTTCAGTGGTTGTGGGTGAACTTATGCCAAGAACTCAAATGTGTTTCAATTAAGTTTAATAGAATCATTATTTCAAAATGAATGCTTGAATATATTACTTAAGGTAGTGTGTGAATTTGAAAATGGTTTTCCACTTCAGATACTGTAATTAAGCACAGAAAGAGTATTTTCAGTTACGGAGAACTTGAACTCTACTTTGTGGTGTTATGTAAATGGATTAAATGACATCTTGGTTAATCAGTTTCGAATTAGGGGCAGAGGAAGAGCCAGAGGAGTCTTTGCTGGAACAAATACTGGTCCCAGCAACTCAAATACTACTTTTCAGAAGAGACCGAAGGAAGAGGAATGGGATCCTGAATATACCCCAAAAAGCAAGAAATACTTCTTGGTGGGTGTGGAGAACTCAATGTCTTATGCATGCTTTTGTTTTTTCAAACTTTCTACAAGCGTAGAAGTAGCATGCATGTATGGACAGGGACTGCAGTAACTGTGAGAGTATCAAGGTGGCTGTAGTGGTTGGTTCTGCTTGTCTTTGACCTTTCTGCAGCAGGCTGGCAGTAACTGAGGCCTGACATGGAAAGTATCTCCAAAACTTTCATCAGGGAGTGGGGAAGAAGGCAGGCTCAGACAAAATTTATTGAAACCAAACTTTAAACCAAAAAGACTTGTGCTGTGTTTTCCTGGATTTATGTCTGTATGACATTGGAGATTTGTCTTAGATTGGTCTGGAAGTCTGCAAAAGTGGAAGATCAGGAAAAGCTGACAGTATTTATGGATGTACATAGGCAGACTCTGTTATGAGCAGTTCTCTGCTCTTAGCTGAGTAGTGTGATAGTCATAAGAAAATCATCACAGTTTTGATGCCTTTTTCCCATCTGGATTATGAAAGGAGGACCCTTGATGTAACCACTCTAAGTAGCATAGTACAGTGAATGTGTGGCCTCTGCTTCAGTCATTTCCTTAACAATGCAAACTTTGAAGGATATTGTTTCATCGTTTAAAAATGATAAGTAGTGAAGATGAGACCTTCTCCTATAGTGTTAAGCTTGTCACAGATATGTTAACAGGTGACTAAGAAATAATGCAGTCACAATTTGGCTATTTGTGTATGGAGTTCTCTTTCTACACATATCAAAACTTTTCTGATACATAAACAGAGATGTGATAATCTATTCATGATACTAGAACAATCAATTGTAGCTATTAAACATGAATTTCTAAAAATATTTTAAATTAAATAAGCCACCCTTCAACTACTTCTGTAAAATTAAACTGCATTATATGGGTGTGATATGTGTTTAATAGTTCAGACTTCTTTCCAAATCACAAGTAAAAAATAAGTATGTTGAAGCAAGTGTACCTCACTGTTCTGAATTTAAACTTTTTTTATATTAAATAATGGTCTGTAGATTTCATGCAGTGTGTGAAATGATTGTCAGAACTTACCAAACTATATAAGGCTGTATTTGGTAGCAAGACAGCAAAATTAGGCTTATTAACCAGAGAAGCTCAACTATTGTTTATTAATGTTAGATTTAAACAGTTTAAACTTAATTTGCCCTTTGTTGTGCAGGTGAGGCAGGTTTTCTGAAAACTGCCTTCAGTTACCTCTTCTTATGAAGTATAGAGAACTCCCTCTGTGCTGAAGTAAAAGTAATTTTAAAAAACCCTATCACTTTCCTAGAGCAGCTTCTTTTAAAGTAACAATTTTTTCCCCCTAGTAATTCTTAATTCTGACTGAGTATAAGTTACAGACGAGTGATTTGTTACTAACATTTGCATAGACCCACAGCAAATAAGAGCTCTTAAAACAACTTTATTGTTGTGGTTTTAGTTACAGCATCATGCCTTGTAAGAATATACCTCATAATTACGATCTGAAGAGAACTTCTAAACAATTACATTGTTTTATACATTTGCTATAGACTACTAACATTAAGGGGTACATTTAGGAGGTGTCTAACCTTACTCTTTGTCTGCTGTTATTGTAGCATGATGACAGAGACGATGGTGTGGATTATTGGGCCAAAAGAGGAAGAGGCCGTGGTACTTTCCAGCGTGGCAGAGGGCGTTTTAACTTCAAAAAGTCAGGTAGCAGTCCGAAGTGGACACATGACAAATACCAAGGGGATGGGATTGTGGAAGATGAAGAAGAAACAATTGAGAATAATGAAGAAAAGGACAGACGCAAAGAGGAAAAGGTAAATCATTCAGTGAATTGCAGATTAGACAGTTCATCTTGCAGTATGCCAAGTTATTGGATGCATGTAGGGATCACTTTAAAAGGTTCTGGAGTTTGACTATTAACAGTTTACAACACGACTGTTTTCTTTCTTTCCACAGGAGTAACCTGGAAGAAAGCTGTAGCTGAAAGAGCAGCTCTTGCACCACCCACACATTTTTAATATGTTTTTTTGTTGTCAAATGAATGTAAGCATTTTACTTAAATTTTACTGTTGGAAAGTAGTTTAGAGAGATTGTTTTTGTTTTAAGCCTTTAGAAAAAATCATGATATAGTAAACTATGTTAATGATCGTACAGGTAGAAAGTAAAATATTTGTAACAACTTTTAAGAAATTTTACTGTTTGTTATATGCAGTGTAATTCTGCTTTGTCCAAATATATGGTCAAGTACAACTCTAAAAGTTTTGATTCTCCCCTATGTCTGTGTTTTATTCTGAAGTAAACTTACAGCTCTGCGCACCTGAAATCTTGGAGCAGCATTTTTTACTGATCACTACTTCTCTCTTGCCTTTATATAAGAATTGTAATTAAGGGTAGTTATCCAGTCACAGTATAATACAAACAGTTGTGGAAAATGGTGATTGTATGTTAGTTCACGGGAATCATATTTACATAGTGATAAACCTGGATTCTTACTCCACTCTGCAAGAGCGCAGCAAGAACTTTGCTTAAGCAGTGAAATCGCCACTCTTCATTAGTAGCCTAAGAAATACATATGCATATAAAGACTACGGTGACTTTCGAGTATATTCTTTGATAGCTTAATCATCAGCAGAGCACTTAACTTAAATTGGTAGCAGTATCAATCTAGCTTCTTTTTTAGCAATTTCCTTTACTGTTTGTTAGAGTTGCCTCTTTAATTTCTCTGTGTGGGCTTGCCTCTCTGGGTATGCAATCTGGCAAGAGTGTGTCAATCACATGTACACCATTTAAGTTAAAATGAGAGGGCAGGGCAGGGGCAGGTGGAAGAAGAGAAACAAAACAAAACGCCGCAAAGTTCCCTGAAAAAATAAAGCAAGATATGTGAAAACTTGAATTGGTAAAGATAGTTCATATATACCAGAAGTGTGAGAAACGAATCTTACTGTCTTCAACACTGATTTCTAATAGTTGTGCTGTAAGAATTTCTGTAGCCAAAGTGCAGATGTTAGTCTTTTTTTCCTCTATTTTTTCAAAACAAAAATAACAAACAAGCTTAGTTTTAGTAGTAGGTACACACTTAACCTCTAGAATGTTAAGGGTGACAGTAACGTACTTGAATTACCAGAACAAGGACATTCTGATACAAGAAGAGTACTTGGTTTTTCTTTCTCAAAATGCTGTAGATAAACTAAATCTTAATGTTATATGGAGTTAAAAGGGTAGTTCTTAGTCACCCCTTTGAATGGTGTAATTTCTTTAAAAGTAGAAAAAAAAAGAAAAGCTTTGGTAGAGTGTTTGTATTAAATACCTATATAGTGTATGCCCTCTTAGTTGCTTTACTAACTTAGTTGCTTTACTTACTAAGTTGTTAGGGAGCAGTTAACACCTGCCCTATCCAAATTAAACACTACAAGGCAGGAAAACACAGTACTGTCAGTAATCCTAACTGTAACTGAAGCAACTGTGTTTTAGGTTCTACTAGTTTGCCAGCAGCTAGGGGCTGTAGGGAATAGGAATAATACTTGCCTCCCAGTAGTAGTTAGTTAATAAAGAGTCATTCCTGCTTTATGTTTTAGAAAGTTTAGGCCAACCATACTATTGTTGCAAGATTTGCTTTTACATGTACAGTGTATCTTTTAATAGCTGTTTGAAATAGTAAACTGTGTATTCTTTGGTCTTTTCAGCAAAACTCACACAGACTTTGTGTATATTAAATTAGAATAAGCAAAAAGGGGAACAAAGCAAACTAGACATCAGGGGCTCAGTCTGTCCTAATGAAGTAAAATTAAACATCAGTCTGAAACTAACAGCTTGAGCTGTCATGACCTTAGTATGGGTAATTTATATCATTTAGGTCAAGTTGAAAGTGGGTTGTTGTGTGGGGTGTGTGGTGGTATCATAAAGCAATATAATTCCTGCAAAATGAGGCAGATTTAAATTTTGTACTTCAGCTGAATGTCCAAGGAGGTCTGGTAGAGATTGCTTTGGTAATGGCATTTGATCCTACAAACCTGTCTGTAGGTTAGATCAGAAAAATCCATCTTTTGCAATCCCTAATTTCATTATACTTTATCAGAAATGCTATTTGATTACAGAAGACATGATGACAGTCATTACCATTTCTTGAAATAAATTAATTCAAATTAAGAGATAATGTAGTCAAAGATGCAAGTTGCAGTCTATGAGAGATCTGTAAGAAACAAAGTGGGAGTGGAGATTACTTTTGTAATAAATCCAAATCTAGTGCTTCAGCAGTTACTAGTCTTTCAACATGAATAGTGAATTTTCACTGTGATAGGAAAAAACATTTTTTGAGGTTTTCGCTTGGTGCTACTAAGGTGGTTGCATGACCTGTGAATGGAATTTCAGTGCATTTTGCATTTCTCATGTTAAAAGGTAAAGGCCATCATTGATGGTACAGGGGGAAAGAAGTGTAGACATAAAACGTGTAACTACCTTTTGAATTCAGTTATTCATTCTGACTCACTGCTCTTCAGCAATGAAGCACTTTTTAAGGACACCACACGGAGATGAAGTGGATTCACAAAGTTTGAAGTTACCCCTGCAGTTCAGATAAAATCAGGCATGTATTTCACTAGGCAAAAAAAAAAAAAAGACCACCAACCAACCTGGAATCCAGTAGCTGTACTGTTAGTACACTGTGCATTTAGTTTCTTGGTTTGGAATTAAATCTCACATCCTCTTTCCTCCTAGGAACAATCAGCGTTACTGTAACAGTGGGCAGCTATATAAGAGTAAAGCTTTCCTGCATTTGTTTTGCTAGTGCTTTAAAAGGAGAGCTGTTCCTGAGCTTTGGCTCAGCTTCAGAGGTAATGGCTGCAGCATTAAATCTTGAGCCCTGTGTCACTTCTCCTTGTTTCTTAAAGCTGGCCTATCACAAGATGCTTTTGTTCAGAAGATCCTGCAGGTCCCTTCCGTACTGTTCAGAGCTGTGCTTGCTGACTTGAAGGGTTTCTGCACGAGTTCCCAAATGCACCTCTCATTCAGTGCAGCTGGTTACTGGTGCTGGTGCAGTGAAATTAAAGTGCCTCAGTTTTACTGTTGCTTATGAGACCCTGCCTCTTCCTGGCTTTGCAGTAGTGTTGTTCCCATCCCATTATGTTGACACTTCCCCTTAAGTAAGAAGATGCTGGAGGAGTAGGTGAGAAGTATGGGGCTGTTTTCTTTTTTAAGGCAGGTGCCTTAAACTGTTGTACAGTTTTTCAAAATACCCATTTAAAATGTTCTGCCCTTCCTCTCCTCAAGCTTAAACCTTCCTCGTTCCCCTGAACTAGCTCTATGCTGTTACTACAGTGTGTTACCAGTACTGCTCCTCCTTTGTGTTTGGTCTTAGAGAATCGGCCCACCTGACAAGTCCTGGATAACAGTAACCAGCAACACTGCTGTAGTAACTACAGTACTGACAGTAGTAACACCGACTGCACAGACGCGGGAAGGTGATCTCCAAACACTGACTGACTGCATAGCTGGAGGGAAAGGATATCCGTATTTCTTCTCCTGGTAGAAGCACTGTTAGCACTGCTAACCCTTGAAGTTTTCAATGTTTCTATGGAAAACAGCAGAAATCTTTCTTACAAAGATGAAAGAAGAGGTGCAAGATAAAAGAGCAAGTGCGGAATCCAAAGCCAGGTTTTGAAGTGAAGTCGGTGTAGTCATGCGTTATTGGGCAGCTGTTGTGTTGAGGATACTTACTGCATTTGTTTTAGATCTGTGAATGAGGTAGTTACGAGTTTGCTACATCGAAGACCTAAACCACCTCAGTTTAGCTCCTTGCCATTAACTTAGCGAGTTAACAGGCCCTGGTGCATTTCCTCTGTTGGTGCCTACTGTGTTCTACCTTCGCAGACGCAGAAGCTACGTTTTCTCGTGAGTGCAACACCTTGGTCAGTCAGGCCTGCGCGCTGGCCGCGGTGCGCTGTGGCCGCCGTCCCGCCCGCGTTCCCGGCAGCGCTCCCTGGGAAGAGGGCAGCGCCGGCGTTCAAACCGCTCCTTCCCGACACCCCCCGCGACGGGCCCGCCCTCGCTGCTCATTGGCTCTGTTGCAGGCACTGCCGACTTCCTATTGGCGGGGCTGCTGCGGTGCCCCGCCCCCAGCCGCGAGCGGCGCTGTGGGCTCCGGCCGCTGAGCCCCTGGGCGGCTGCCGCGGGCTCCGGCGGCGCGCGGAGAGCGCTGCGCACGTGCTGCGAGCGGGGGTGGCCTCTCCTCCCGCCATGGCGCTGCTGCTGGATCTCCTCCGGCGGCTGCTGCGCTACCTCGGCTGGCCGCACCACCAGGTGGGACCCTGGGGGCGCGGGGGGCTGCCTCCGCCGGGAGAGCCGGGCGTCTCGCCTGCAGCCGCTGTGGCTCGGCGGAGGGAGGGTCGGCACCGCTGGCGGTGGGGCGCCTTCCGCACCCTCCTTGCCCACAACCCGGTTTGTCGGAACACGCTGCCCGCACGTGGGGATGCGTGGGGTCACTGCCCTGACACAGCCGGTCAAAGTGGCTCTTTTTGCCCTGAACTGAGTGTAAGAAAGTCAGTAGTGTTGGCTGCTCGTGCTTTGCTGTTTTAAGTGAAAGGCTACGTGCCCCTTCCCAAACAGCAGTTAATCCTGTGTGTTCAGAGATCTGGGTAAGGTGCGGCGTGGGAAGCTGAAAGAGCGCGCAGATGCAGTGCCAGGGGCTGATGTTGGAGCGTGAGGTCGTGGGCAGCTCCTCAGGGGGGGCTGTCAGCAGTGAGGCGCTGCTGCAGCTTGTGGTTCTGAGACAATGCTAGCGTTATTTATGGCAAACTCCCAGAGTGTCTCCAGGAGCGCTGATTTGGCTGAGCTGTCCTGTTTACTTTCTGGTTCCGCTGTTGGAAGCTGTTGGTTTTTTTGGCAGGCCATGTTTTTTGAAACTCGCATGTTTGGCAGCGGTATCAGACGTACGCTCGGAACATGCCTTCCTTCGGCAGTCTCATCAGGAAGGCATTTCCAGCAGTTATATGCTGTCATAAGGAAGTATCAGGCCAAGGTATGTTAAATTTATTTCACTTCTTTGCTAATTGTTCTTTCCCAAGACTTATACAAACGCATGTAGTTAATTAAATGGGCACTTTTGTCAGTATCTCAAGATTTTGGCCTTTGTGCCCCTTTAAAATATTCTATATTTTGGCAGTATTTTAGACACTGTCTGTCATACCAGTGTAGACCTCTTTGGACTTTCAGCTTGAGAAGAACATTGAAAAGTTGGGTTAACCAAACTGCATTATATTTAATTTCCTGTAATGTGAAATAATTAAATAACTTTGGTTGTGAGAACTGAGGGCTTTGATTTTGCTTCTCAGATTCAAAGATTTCCAATTTTTAGGTCACATCTGTTTGCCAAAAAAAGGAATATGGGTCTACTCGAAGTGTTGTCCGTAGACTTGGGACAATTCTTTCCTTGGAGCCCTACCCCAGACCTTATTTTCAAGTAAGCAATTTATTGTCATATGTATACTTCACCTGTTTGTGTTTTCTTGTTTCTTAATTTGCTGATGGCTTTTCTGTTCCTTTTAGCTTGTACAATTGTGTGTTGCATCCCTTATACTCACTGTTTTCAACTTCCTTATAGCACTCTTTAAAAATTCCTTTTGCTGAGGCAGAACCTTTAGTATGTGCTGAGTCCAGTTTCCTTTCATACTGTTTTTTGGCATTGTTTGTTTTTAGTTTATTCAAGACCCAAGTCCATTGGGTTATGATGAACAAACTGCAGCTCCAGCTCCTGTGGCTCCATCACTTGCTGATGTCCTGTGGGTGGCAAATGATGAAGGACAAGCATGTACTAGACTTAGGTAAGTAAAAGTGTAAAAAGGAGTAATAGAAATAACTTTTGCCTCCTTTATGGTGTGTGATTTTGTGTTTAAGTTTGTTTTTCTTTTTTCCTAATCTTTTCTGGAAACATTTTTGGCTTTTGTGGGGGGGGCACTTCCTCCTTACTTGAAAATTCTTACTATGTAAAGCATTCTTTTCTGAAAGATTTCTGAAATTGAGTCTCCTCTTTCCTCTTCATAGTAGTATGTCAGGTGCATTACTGGTACTTCAGATGATTTTCACTCACAAAGTATTTTGTGAGGGAGAGAGCTGGTTGTTGTAGTATCCTGTAAGATTTTTCCTATCTTTATCCTTGTAGTTTACAACCTTTTTGATAAACTTTATAAATAGGAAAACAAGAAAAAATATTTAAATGTCTCCTTTTGGCTTTGATTTTTACAATGTCATGTGAAAGCCTTGATGGAAAGCCAAACATGATTATTTTAAAAATTTAAAATAATTTTGAATGTAGTTTATATAAATGTTTCTAGCTTTTCTAGAGGGCTGAAGGAAAATATTTTTACAAATTACAAAATATTTCTGGTACTGTGAAATGAAAAATTGTCCAGAAATTTGCAGACACAAATAGTATACAAGTTTTGTCTTCCTCCCCCACCTGCCCCTGGAAAAGAAATGTGAAGTTGTCTTGCTGTTCCTCTAAAGATCTGTTCAAAATCAGAGGATGAGTTAGAGCCAGAAGCAAGATTAAAATGTGGACACTTGTATTGTCTTGTACCACATCTGTATAGGACAAGGTAATTCTGCTTCATATTGGCATTTGTTTGTCTGTGATCTTTGTGCTGCTTGCCAGTAATAAAAATACAAGAAATTGATGAATTAAAATGACACGGTTTTCATTGGAGAAGTTGGATACAGTGTGTTTCATCTTCAGTTTCCTGAGGCATTATTGTTAAATTATTAAAGTTTGTTTGTAACAGCTGTAAAATACCAGAAGAACAAGAACATTGTTGAAAGGACAAAAAAATCCTGGCCTGTTTTGTCCTGCTCATGCTGCTCTTTAGCTGGTCACATTCACAGAACTATGGCAGTTCATTCTTTTGTTGTTTCCATTCTTTGCTCCTCCTCCTCTTTTGTTTCTGTGGGATGTTTTTCAAGAGCAGCTATTCTAGTTGGTATCTCTTCCTTCTCAAGCAGTGGTTATAGCAAGGGGTTTTTGGCAAATCAGAAAGCAGTACTGCAGGTCTGATTTGAAGTAACAGGATATTTAAAACAAGGGAAAAGGTCTGGGCTTTTTTCAGTTAAAGCTTAGCGCATCTTAAGTGAATCAGGTAAATTTAATTTCTTTCCATGTTTCATAATGAAATTCTTGGTAGTTCGATTTTATACTTACATTTTAAGTTTATTTCTGCTGGCACAGACTTGAAACAATTTTTTAAATTGAAACCTAAGACATATAGCACAATTTTCTAACGCTGTCTTTGGTTATAGTAGCTTACAGAAGATGAGATTTCTGTTCTTTAAGTCTGTATTACAACATATTATTGTCAAGTACATTTTCTCAAAGATTGTAACTACTTTCTGCTTGCAGTGTTCATCTTAGGGTTTGATAAATGACTAAAATTTCTGAAGCCTAATTAAGAGATCATTATTCTTTGACTCTCCTGCCTTTCATATTCACATGGGGAGAAGGGAGAGACACTTTACAGTGTCAGTCTAATAGTTATTGAATAATGACAGCTCAATCCTACTGTATGACTTTGATGTTTAATTATCCCTGAGTGAATTATCTGACTAATTCTTATGATGACTTTGCAAGGATCTGCATTGTACTTGAGCAAAGGGAGACTTGAAACATTTTAGAAGTTACAAGTAGTTAAAAGTGTAGTTTCCTTAAATAGTTTGAACAGTTAGGTCTTGCTGAATAATGATAACTTGCTTGAACAGCCTGAGTTGTTTTGAGGTTTCCATTGTTGGCTGAGCCTTTTGAAACTGTGTCTTTTTTTGCTTTGTAGGACTGAATTGAGGAGAAAAGAGAAAAGTACAGCTCCTCTTGACCTATATCCATCTCCAGATTCAATACAGAGCATTCCGAAAAACAGTGCACAGAAAGACAGTGTTGATCAAGCAGCACTCCAGAAAATTTCTGCACTTGAAGATGAGCTGACCTTTCTTCGTGCTCAGATTGCTGCAATTGTTTCAGCACAGACCTTGGGAAGCACTCCCTCACGTAAGCCCTTCTGGGTTGAAGCAAACCAGTGTTCCTTTTTTTGCTTTAGAGCTTGCCATGCCTGATATCAGTAGAGAACATCTTTAACTTTTCTCCCTGAAGATACACCAACTAAATTTACTGAATATAATATTTTGTTTTTCTTTTTGCTATTTGGTGCACTTTCTCCCTTCTATTTTCCCTTCTATTTTCTCCCTTTCTATTCTTCTGCTTGCCAAGTTCAAATGCAATTGATCCTAGGCTTGATACGCTTTTCCATGTTAGTGAAGGAACTTAGTAACATCACTATCTGTAGGCTACCAATAACTGTTTAAAAAGGTACAGATTATTGATTGTCCCTTTGGGGTTTTGCACTGTTTCTAACAAGTTATCAAAATAATGGGTAGAGAAAGTATTCTAAGTCAGTCACGTTGGGGCTTTAACAAAAACAAATGCTACAAACTGATGTGTCCTAGGTAGTTGGTTTCTAGTACTGTCTCACTACTATCTTGTGACCTTTTTTTCCCCTTAAAAGTTTTGAGTCTCGATTGTCTTACTTGCAGACCAACCCCACTGTGGTTGCTGAAATACTTGGACTGGTGCAAGGTAGTTACTTTTGTGTGGCATTATGAGGCACTTCTGTGATTCAGCTTTTCTGTTGGGTCTTCCTCTGTCTGTTCTGCATTGCACTCAGTATTCCATTTTACATGTTTTCTGGTTATTTTTTGCTTCATACAGGTTATTGTAACCTCTAGACAATTGATCACCATATGTAGCAGCAGGCTGCTTTGCTGATTTATCTAAGCCTAGATTGAAGACATAAGTAGAGAAAATAAGAGCAGCACAAGACACCTCAGATTCATTATTTCATGTATTCTGAATTTCTTGGTTTGAAGTAATGTTCTTTGTTTTAATTTTGGTTCTTCTGTGTTGTACTGTGCAAGGTGTGTAAAAAAGTGCTTTCAGGGGGGCAGTCTTATCTTGACTTAAAACTGATTCATCTTCAGTGTTAATATATGTTGTTGTTTTTCTTCTCTAACTGTATCCAGAAGCCTTTAGAACACTCAGCACTCCAGATGGATTGTATCTACTGCCAGCCATGACTTCTACGCCACTGTCCGTCTCTCACAAACATTTTGTAATTCCCTCGCCTCCTCCACTTCCTTCTGCTGCACCATCTGGTGTTGATGCTAGTAATTCTGCACTGGAACTTATAAAACAACGCCGAGCTGCAAGAAACTCTGATTCAACTGCAGCCGACAGTACTGATCACCAGAGGACAAAGAACATTCCCAGTATGATGGATGTTTTGAAAGACCTAAACAAAGTTCAGCTGCGAGCTGTTGAGAGGTAGGTTGGATTGGATGTACATCTCAGCAAGCCAAGGCTACGTAAGCATCAACAGCACTTCAGTAGTACCAGAGAACGCCAATCATTTCAAGAGCAGCTACTGCTGACAAACTGAAGTTGGCAGCTTCTGAGTTCACAGTGTGGAATGTAAGATACTCGTGACATGGCTTTTAGGTGCATTTAAAATATGCTGACTATCACAGCATTTAAAACTACTCTGCTGCTTTAGTAGGCAAATCTCAAGTTGGTGTGGGGAGGTGAGAGGCTGTTTACCAGGTTGTATGCATGGTCACAGGAAATTGATCTGAAAAAATAACCCTTCTGGATTCACTGTGAAAGGCCAAATCCTTGGGGAAACTTTGGAAAACTACTGTTAGTGTACCCAAAATATCCTGATTCAATCTTTGAAGTGTTAATGAAAGCATGTGCTGTATCATTTATTGAAAATGTCTCATAAATTTATGTTTCAATAGTGCAGTTCGACTATAAATATTTTTAGTGGTCAGCTGTTTTGGTGGTAAGTGCAGCTGACTTGGAACAAAAATATTTTACTACAGACTGGAACACCTCTTCCAGTCTCTGCTGTGCTAGGTGTAATAGAGATTACACTTTCAGAGTTCTTTTCTGAACTTCTTGGGTAGAAAAAGTAAGAGAAACTGAGATTATAATGAATATTTGAAGCTCTTACTGTGGGAAGAATGTCACTTGGCAAAACCTACTGCATTCTAATTTCAGCATTTTCTTAACTGTGAGCTTTATCCCTGATAATAACTAGCACAAAACTTGGGCAAATAATTTACATGCAAATCTAAAGCCTGTATTTATGTTTTTGATGACATTCTCACAGTAAATAAAGCAAATATAAAGTGCACTTAGGTAAACCTTTATATATGTTTTCTTCTATATAATTCCATGTATGGTGAGTGAAGAAAATGACATGTTCAGTTTGACAGTTTTAACATGTTGCGCAGGGGCATAATTAGCAGGAAGTGGTAGGTTGTACATCCGAAATGCTTTCTGGATTTAGGCATCTACCTGTATTCTGAAGTAGAACTTAACTGAATAATGAATTCATATTTTTGAGGGAAGTAGTGATGATCAAAATTGTTAACAATCTTTCTGACAGTAGTTTAATGGGTGCACTGCAAAGGGAAGTCCTCTGTTTGCAGAAATTAAAAGCCTAAAGATCCCAGTTTCTACCAGCCAAGCACCATCTTACACATTGTTCAAGTGCTCTGAGGGCTTGTTTTTGTAGGAACTGTGAACTCACTCCTCTCAGGTTTTGTGTTTAGCAACATTTACTGTAACTGCCAGGCTTAGAACTTGGTGTTGCCAGTGTGCATTATTAGGTACAAATCACCAGCCTGGAGACAGCACTTTACTAGCAGAAGTCTGAACACCTCTAGATTTTTCCATCCTGCTCCCCCCAGATATCTCAGTGGTTAGTAAGTCTTCTTATGATTTATTGTCTTGGACTAGTCACTAGCTTCCACGTTTATGGTAAGTTTTGGGGTGTAGGTGCTGTTTTCATTTTTGAATTAAAATGAACCTAAAATGAATAAAATTTAAATCAAATTGTGTTCACAGTGATTATGAAATAACTTTAGTGGGACATTAACATGCTTTAATATAACTTATGAATGACTTGGTGTAAAAACCTGCAGTTTTGCCTTTTTTTTGCTCATTATTTATTTCCAATACTTCAACACTTTGTGTTGATTTACTGCAGTTTTTCTTCATGTAACAGCATCAAGTTGTGTTTTCAGGCTAAGAATGTGGCTGACAAGTTGTTGAGTGTAATTGTATCAGTTGTATTTGGTGAATTGCTTTAAAGTTACAGCAGCATTATTTGTGTAATCAGGGATTTATAGGATAGGGTGTTCGCAGAGCTTGTGTCTCTGGATTTTGGATCACTCAGCACAGGATTAGGGTCAAGAGACAGTAATTTATTTTTCTTTGTTTTTAGGTCTCCTGGAGGTACTCCTATTTCTAGACCCAAAAAGAGGCAAAGTTCAGATTGGGATCCGGTTGCTCTACTAACTCATGCTCTAAAGCAGAAGTTTGCACATAAAAATTATGATGAAGATGATTCCCTGGACAAAGAAAATCATTCTTTTGATAGCTCTTCATTTTCTAGTCCTGAGGTGCCAGTGGTATGTTTTTATATAAAAATGTGTGTTTGTATTCTTAAACGGACTGCTGTTTTCATGGATAGTTGCAGGATTTTCACAAGCCTAGAACTTCTCTACAATTTTTTAATCCATCAGCCTAGGTAGTCACTTTCTTTAAAGTATAATCAAAGCAGAAAATCTCAAATTATTTTGGGTGGGTTTAGACTGGTAAATGCACTTCTAGATGTGCAAAGAGAAAACGCTTAGAAGACTGATTTTAAAAATTCAGCTCATAGTTGATTGAACTATGGACATTAGCTTGGTGGTACCTGGCAGGTATCCATGCATAGAAACTGTGTGTTTAAGTAGTTATTGACTAATTTTTCAAATAAGGATGTTAGGAAGGTACAGAAAGGTCTGACTAATACACACTAACTGTTCAGAAATGAAAATAAATGCACAGTCTGTAGTATTTTTCTTTGAGTGTAATTTCCACACAATTTGAACCTTTATCAAAACTGAGTTGTGATTCTCTTGTAAAGCCCATGAAGAATGCAGTTTTTCCTAGGAACAAAAAAGTGGTAGGCAGAGCCTTTGGACTCAGGTGATTCTGAGCAGTGATTTCTGTAGATCAGCCTGTGCCAGCTACCTCAGCTTACACAATCCAGCAGTGCTGTTGGTTGGTTGTTAGGCATGTCCACAAACCTCAGAACTGCTCAGATGAGATGGGTAGAAATAGGTGGCACTAATTTAAACTGTCTCTCTACTTAACAGTTCTATCTTTTTATGGTAAGAGTGACATAAAAGATTTGGGCTGTGGCATTTCTTATCCTAATCAAGGGAAATAGTAATGCAGAACATATAATGGAATTCCAGACATTTTTTTGGAGGCTGATCTTATGTGTGACTAGCTGTATGGCTGAAAACTTGAGGAAGACAAATGTGTGTGTGTTCCTCTTGCTAGCTATAATTATTTTATTTTATTTTATTTAAGTTGCCACAAGGATTTTCCAAGCATATATTTTACAGACTGCAGTGTGTCAACAGTTCTGGTGCCGTCTTAATAAATTTCTTTGACTTATTTTCCCCTAAGGGAAAAATTAAAACATCTTAAAAATAACCATGCTGGTATTTTTGGTGCTGTAGACTATTGCTCTGCATAGCTAACATGCCTAATTCTAGATAAAAAGATCAAAAATAGCTCCTGGAACAGCTCGTATATGGAATAGCTTTTGTTCCAGGATCTGACAGCTGGATTATAAAGTCCTGGAAAAGAGACTGCTTAACGCCAGCATGTTCAGGAGTAGATAGAAAAATAATGGAGTTTTTCTGGTTAAAGCAGAATAATCTTACGAGTTTGTAACCAATCCTCTAATTGTTAACTGTTTAGTGTTTTGAAGAATAAATGTATTTAAACCAATTGCACAGACTATTTCATTCTTTCTATGTTTAGATAAGTACAACAACTCTTCCAAAATGTTTTTCTTGTAAACATCTTCTAATTCAGTTTCTTGGGTATAGTTTTAATTCTATCCCTGCTCCCCAGGTTGGACGCTGCAGTCTGAAGCCAAATGCAAAACCCAGCCTTACAAGAACTGATGAAGTTAAGCAGGTACCAGCCTGGAAAGCAAGAGCACATATTTAGTGGAGACTTTCAAGGAAAATTCAGTTTGTATTAAGTGGTGGGTCCACTTTGAAACTGCTGTACGGTGCTGTAACGCTTGGGTGTTGCAGGGTTTGTAAAATTGCCTCTTCCTTCTCTTTGGTTTCTCAGTAGCCAAACTTGGGAATGTGATGCTTTTACAAGAAGCACAGAACTGAAAGAAGGCTTCCATTGCTATGGAGCAGTGTCTTTGGTACCTGGGAAATTCAAGAAAGCAGTGTGCGTGTGTGGGGAAAACAAAAATTTATTGCTGTGGGAGCTGAGGTATATGCTCTGTTTGCACTCCAGTGTAACTAACAAGGAAATGTAAACTTCTTGTTAGTGTGTTGTAAGTACGGTATATAATAGTAATACTTTTTCAAGAGAGTGGCATGGTTGCCTTGGTTTTCTTTGCAGTTTGCTGATGCAACTCCTTATTCCATGTGCAAAGTGTTTTCTAATTTATTTTGAGTCAGGACATGAACTTTCATGTATGTGGAACTTTGTGCTGTAAGTAACCTCAGGTCGTCTATTAAATGCCTGTAATATGAGGGCATTGCTTTCTGAGGTGTAAAAAAGACCTTGTAGTGAGATCTGCTTGCACACAGTCTAAATTCTGTATGTAAGTAAATACTAGTTCCTATTCAGCATGTGCATCCAACTCAGTTTTGTTCACAAGAGCTTATAAAATAAAATTTTCTTTATATCGTAGATGTGTGTGGTAGTGGAATTTTGTGTTGCAGACTCCTTTGTATCTTAGGAGCTGATCTTATTAGACAAGTTCTTAAATTGAATTATCCAAAACTAATTAAAGAACAGCTTATATTTTTTCCTGCCAAAGTACTTAATGGAGCCACTTACTTACAGATCTGTTGTGTCCGCTGCTTACAGTAGCTGCCTTCACTTCATCTTTTGTCTAAGAATCCTGATGTATAAAACCCAAATTCTGTCAGACTGTTGGATGTGTCCCTTGTATCCCATGTCTCTTCTATTTCCCTGCTCACTTAGATGGAGTAGACTGGCAGCTGCATCGTCTTCTACTTCTGAATCTTATTTGCATAGTTGTAAGAAATTAGTGTGCAAATACCATACTTGCATTTTGGTTTTTAAAATTACCTTTTTGACTAAACTGCAGCTTAAGTGACTTGGTATATTCGGCTTCTAAAATTAAATCCTCTAGGTGTTTATTTCTTCTGGATTTAGTAATTATTGAACTTTATAATACTCTCCCATTCCTTGATTGGTCCATAACACTCTGCCCTTTGCTTTCTTCCAAAATACGCATTTGCTGCTTTCTCTACCTAAACTTGGCAATTGCTGTGAAATCCATACAGAATATCCAGCTCGGCCCCATACTTTTAAATTTTACCCCTTCCATCAAAGCTCCTCATTTATCTTTTGTCTGCTGCTCTGGTCTCTGCTGTACAAGGGCAGCAGGGAGCGACAGTGAAGGAAGTCCACGCAATGCCTGCTGAAGAGGACATGAAGGCACGTGAGTCCCAGTGAGCATAAGGGCTATGAATTGGCTCCCTCTTACTTGGTATCTGCTGTGTGGTGAGATGGAGCAAGTTATCTCCTGGTTTATATCAGCATTCCTAGATCTAGGGGATTTTGGGGTTTGTGGCCATGCTGTTGTGACAGAATTCCATCCTGTTTGTCATTCTTTGAGAGACTGAATTGTTTGCAAAGCCCTGGATACTATAGTTTCTCTCTGGCATCAGTTGCTTTATGTGACCAACAGTTCTCTTCAGGAAGAACTATTATTTTAGACTACTTTTGCAGTTTTTCTGTTCTCCCAAGGGTTCATCATTTAACTAGAAATTTGGCCAACAGGAGCAGATTGCAGTGAGAATTTTGGCTTTGGAAGTGTCTTCATTTTAGAAAGGACTTCTAAGAAATTTCTCAGTACCTCTTAAGACAATTCTCCAGTGTCAGAAGCACCTGCAAACTTTAGTGAGCTGTGTGACCCTTCTGGTTGTTGGATACTCTCTGATTTTTGTCATTCTGATGTGAATTGTGCAGTGATACAGTTTATAGCTAATCTGCTTCCTTAGGGAAAAGAGTAAGTCATGAGCCATGTGACTTCTTTTCCCCACCTACACATGTTATGAGAACAGATTCTTTATTTTATTCCAGTAGTTCCAGATGTAAAGAAGTCTGTGGGTGGCATCTGGTAACATCTGACAGTTTTCAATATTAAGTTCCAAAGCTTAGGAATAGTTAGTAATGAGAAGTTCTATCACTCGTTGCAGAGATTTTTCTTTCAGAACTGATGGAAACGTGGCTTTATCATCTAATTTTCTTTGACTAAGACTTCTGCGTCAACAACTTGGAAGCAGTTTTAGGTTCTCTGAAGCATCCTGTGCCCACCTAGAATCCATTCCCTGTTTCACCTACGAATACCCACCTTGTTTGCACAAGGTCCCTGACTGAACTGCTCGGTCACAATGCAGCTTAGGAGTTGTGCTACTGATATGGGAGAGGAGGAAGAGACTCAGGAACATGAGTGCTCTATTGGTCTGCTGGAACAATCTTGTGAAAGGTTGTGCTTTCTTATCACTGGAGAAGTCTGAAAAAATTACTCTCCTACCACTCCCAGTGAATTTTTGGGCAGGATGTCTTCCTTCAGGAGATGCTGGGGTGGTCGCTGGAATGAAAGTTGGTTTTGTTTTTCTACTAGAAAGGCTTAAAAAGTATGTACATTATATCAAATTTTCCAGCTGATAAAATTGAAACTGTAGTAAATGTTTCAAATGTTTTGAGTAAAAGGGCTAGAAGGAAAAGTATAATGCAGTCCTTTAAAAACATTTTTACAGATTTTCTTCTAGGAGATCCTAAAAGATTTGAGTTCTCTATCAGCAAGCTTCCCATTACAAGGAGAATAATGAATACAATTACCTGACAATTTCTGTCAGAATATCACTGCTGACATACTCCAGCATATAATATACCAGACCAGTCCAGATACTACTTGTGAGGGAAAATTAATCTCATGTAATCTCATATATATTTATTATATTAATATATAATTAATCTATATAATCTGTATGTGTAAGTACAGAGTTTTTGGATAAAGGCAGAGCAGAGAGCATGCAACAGTATTCACTGCCTTCAGTCTGTTCTTCTTGTCAGGAATTAATTACATTGTTGTGTAGTCCCACCTAAATAGTAAAATGATATACAGGGTTCTTGCAAAAGCGAAACTGACAAAGGGACCCTGATAAATAAGTTAGCCTTAAAGTTACTGATCAGATGCCTTGGGGAAAGGAAGTTCTACCGGCAAGGCTATTGAAACAACTGGTGTCCCAGTGTTAAGCAAGGTCTGCAGCCAAATTTCACTTCCACTTTATCTGAAATATGTTTGCCAGTGATTGTAGGTACCTGGGAGACATTTATCATCCTGATTCCTCTACCAGGTCCTCAGATCCCTATGTGATTTACCAATACATTTTTCATAGTGCCACTGACTTCAGCTACATCTGTATTACCTTCCAGGTTTATCTGAATATTCTATTAATTAATTGTGTATGATATTTTAGGACACTGTTGCACATCTGTGTGAAAGAGAATAGTTTACAGTGGGGAAGGTGCCCTGCTGTGCCTGTTGCGTGCAAATAGAGAAGGACTGGTGGGTGATGTGATTGTTGGAGGCATCTTGGGCACAGTAATCACAGAACGCTAGAGTTTTCAGTTCTCAGAGGAGTAAGGGGGGGAGTCAATCGAACTGCTATCCTGGACTTCTGCAGGACAGGCTTTGTCCTGTCTAGGAGACTGGCTGATTGAATTCCTTGGGAGGCAGTCCCAAAAGGCAAAGGAGTCCAGGAAAGATGGGCATTCTTCAAGAAGAAACTGCTAGTGGCAGAGGAGGTGATTTCCATGGACTCGAAGACAAGCTGATGGGGAAGACCAGCCTGTCTGGACAGGGAGCTTTGGCCTATGACCTTTGGAAGAAGGGGCAGGCAACTCAGGAGGACTACAAGGATTTTGTGAGGTTAACTCAGGGAGAAAATTACAAGGGTCAAAGCCCAGCTAAAATTTAGTCTGGCTACAGCAGCAAAAGACAGTAAAAAATGTTTCTACAAATACATTAGTAATGACAGATGGGCCAAGGAGAAGCTCCATCCTTTTCTGGGTGTGGGGGGAAATATAGTGACAAAGAATGAGGAAGAGGCTGAGGTACTTAATCCCTTCTTTGTGTCAGCCTTTAATAGCTAGACCACTTGTTCCCCAGGTACCCAGCCCCCTGAGCTGGAAGACAGGGACAGGGAGTGGAATGAAGCTCCCATAATCCAAGGGAAAATGGCCAGTGACTTGCTGCAACACTTGGGCATGCGCAAGTTTATGGGGCCAGATGGGAATCTACTCAAGGTACTGAGGGAGCTGGTGGAAATGCTCACTGAGCCACTTTCCATCATTTGCCATCAGTCCTGACTAACTGGGGACTTCAGTAAGGCCTTTGACAGTTTCCCACAGCATTCTCTAGGAGAAAGTGCCTGCTCCTGGCTTGAATGGATGCACTGTGAAAACCTGACTGGATGGTCAGGCCCAGAGAGTGGTGGTGAATGGAGCTACTTCCAGCTGGCAGCTAGTCACTAGTGGGATTTCCCAGGAATCAGTCCTGTCTTATCTCAATGTGGGGATTGAGTATATTCTTGTTAAGTTCACAGACTGGGCAGGAGCGTTGATTTGCTGGAGGGCAGGAAGGCTCTGCAGAGGGATCTGGACAGACTGGATCAATGGGCCAAGGCCAATTGCATGAGATTCAACAAGGCCAAGTGCCAGGCCCTGCCCTTGGCTCACAACAACCCCATACAGTGCTACAGGCTGGGGGCAGAGCACCTGGAAAGCCACCTGGCAAAAAAAAAGACCTGAGGGTGCTGGTTGGCAGTGTCTGAACGTGATCCAGCATGTGCCCAGGGGGCCAAGGCAGCCCATGGCACCCTGGACTGTATCAGCAATAGTGTGGCCAGCAGGACCAGGGCAGTGATTTTTCCCCTGTACTTGGCACTGATGAGGCCACACTTTGAGCTCTGCGTTCAGTTTTGAGTCCCTCACTGCCAGAAAGACATTGAGATACTGGGGCATGTCCAGAGAAAGGAAATTTAATTTCAAAGATCCGAAGATAAAGCATGTAGCTTACCTAGCAGGAATAGGATACCTGCTGTAAATTACCAATATATAAAGAGGGAAAGTTTTCATTATTTCTCAAAATACTTTGAAGTATGAAGCTTAGGTCACTCTGTATTAACAGAACAGTATGGCAAAAAGAACAGGTATTTTATAGTTGCATAGAAGAATTTTTGTAAGAAAAGGAAGAATCTTATAAAGTCATAAGTAGTTGATGTGTTGTTAGAGTAATTTGAGTTATGTAAAAAGAAACAGGACATTAATTAATGCTTGTATCTGTTTGTGTAAATGATTCTGCTTTTGTTTCTTGCAAGTTAGCCAAATATGAAAGGCACAATCTGGAAGAGTCTTTGACAAGCTTGCTGTTTGTAGATGTTTCAGTGGTTTAGAACGATGTACATCATGCTCCATAGTTACGCCTTGAAACACTTTGTTTAGGAGCTCAGTCTTGAATTGTGGTGCTAGTTTTGGCAATATCTAAAATTGTATTATGAGCAAAGGCTAAAGATGACAGCTGTCCTTCTACTTCAGAGAAATTTTGCACATCACCATATTGTTTGGCTGGATTATTTACAAATTTTGATTATAATAATCAAAAGGCCCTTCTTTTGCTATTCATTATTTCCCCAATAATCCTGCCAGCAGGATCTCTCCTTCTGCACTTGGAATTTGAATAATTTTTTTTTTCCCATTGAGAGAAAAACAGCATGGTGCTTTTGTTCTAGCTATGTTTCTAGACCTCTTTTACATTTTAATTTCTGCTTACACTTTCATCCACCCCGGAAAGCTAAAATAGGCTTTAAAAACAGATTATTTAAAAACAGTTTATTTATGTGTGTCATCAAGAGTGTTCAGACTTTCATTGTTGTTGGGATAGATGTATTCTTACCTCTTGTTTAAGGCTAATTTAGGCATGTGCTTGCAATGGGACGCAGAAGCAAAAGCAGCAGTCTGAATTCTCTCTTTAGGTAACAGGGACATAGCAGTACAGTCTGCAGGGGTGGAGCTGGCATTGGTTGCTTTAAACCTCTGATCAGCAAAAAATGTCTTAGATTAAAATATATTTGAAAATCTTTTAAAATAATTGATATAAGTAATAGTTACATTTTGCAGATGAAATGCATGTGTTTAGCCACAAGAGAGCAGTGTCACACCGTGTCTATGTTGCAAGTCTTAAACGACAAAGGAATTCTGCTTTGTCAGCATAAAATTTCACAACAAAATTTTAATCCCTTTATATTTTTTACTTTTGTAGTGATATATACTAAATTGTAGGGGTGGATAGTTCTATCTTACTAGCATTATGATGAACTGTGTTTATGTGCATTTGGATTAATAAAAAGTCAACACCTGGCTAGTTTATTCTCTCACAAAATAAATCTGCTACTTCATTTACTGGGAGAACAGGCTGAAGACTTCATGGGGTGAGTTAGAAAAGAGTTTGACCTGGCAGATGTTTTTCCAGAAAAAATATCCCCTTTATCCCATGTAAAGTGGCCATTGGAGATTTCTCTGTTGTCTAGTACACATATAATGAACACTACCACAGAACTGCAAAAATTTGTATAAATAACTTCTAGCTTATGCAAGTGAAAATATGCTGCTTTTTACTGATTAAAAGTTAAAGTGACTATGGGGCATAGAAATCCACATTTTTTCTTTCAGATGAAAGACTATACTGCTCTTCTGTAAACAGATACATTCTTTGCTCCTCACTTGTACACAGTGACTTGAACGAGTTTAGGTGCATCCATAAATCTGGGTAAGGGGATGTTTGCAGAGTTGGGCAAATTTTAACCCTCAGTAGTGTCAATCTTTGAAGTGTCAACTTCATTCTTGCCATCTGTGCTTTCTCTTTGGTAGTCTGCATTTTATTTAGTGGGGAAAGTTAAACTGGATTGATTGTTCCCGCTTCTCTGTTTCACTTTATAGTTCTCATGTCGTAACACAGCAGCTGTGTTTGCTGGGAGGCAGTTGCCACTGAGCAACAGCTGCTGGTATAAAGGAGCAGTGGGAAGAAATTTAAAGTAAGCTTGGTTTTAGTTTTTTCCACATGTTATTGTTGCCTTATGGCTGTTTGATGCATTGTCACCTTACAGTTTACAGCCTGTAAGTATTTGTCCTGTTTTTTCTATAATGAGAACTGTAGGAATCTGTGTTAATAGTTCTGAAATAGCAGAGGTTGTGTGTTCTACTGCTGAAGTGAGGGGGTTCTGTCCTTTAGAATATTGGAGGTTTTTAATGTGTATTCTGTTGTTTCTTACTCAATTTTGTGTGTCTGGTATTTTACTCATCTTTTCCCATTATCCGTTTTCTAGCAGGTGTTTTTGCTTGACTTACATACCATGTTTGACTGTCATCTACTGGGGCAGGCTTGATAAGCCAGGCTGTTTTTAAACTCTTTCCTTGCTTGTAAGGAAGTGTTTCTGAAGAAGGGTCAAGCTCAATGTTATTGATTTTAATTTATGAAGTGGGGAGCTCCTTGCCAGCATGTACAGTGGAAAAATAATCTGTAACTCAGTATTTTGTGATAGTAAAAGCAGATAGTTTGAAGTTGTACTTTGGTTTGACTCAGGTGAAATGTGGGCTTTATCAACACCCCCTGTTCCTATCTGTTCATTTGACCACTCCAGTATTTTTCATCCATTTGTTTGCTTCTTCTGTCTCTTCCTCTCATATGCATTGTTTGCACATGTAAGAATTCTATTAAGGCTTTACTAGTTACATTTCTGAAAAGTCTCTGTTTTTTTCAAGACTTCTAGCAAATCCCCAGCCCATTTATTATTTCTCAGAAGTGGCATAGCCTTTTCTTTTGGATTTGAAGAGTATGCTTTGTATTTAGTATATTAGAACAATGCAGCTGCTAGTGACACGTATGTCTGCCAGATAATCTGCTGTATAACCTACCTTGTCACTGAACTAGTTTTTGATGTCAAATTAGGTTTTTGAATTCCCATATAAAAGAATATATTGAAGATACTTTGACATAAGGTGAGCAAAATAAACAGAATTCGTGAGATCCTGCTTCGTGCCTTGTGAGCTCTCAGAGCTGTTGCTAGGAGAAGAGCATGGTAACAGTGCTTCAAGCTGGTAGTTGCCTGGGGAACCCACAGGCACTTGAGCTATTTCTACACATCTGTACCAACTCACAACAGTTTTCTCCCATGTACCCCCTTTTTCTTCCTCAATAAAAGGTGTGGGGGATCTTGACCACAGGACTAAGTCCTTTGCCATCCTTAGGCATACAGGTCTCACTTACAGTCAAGACTTAGTAGCTTTGAAGAAAATGAGACTTTGCCAGATCTTGACTGAGCATGATAGTGGTGAATAGCTGGCCCAATACAGGTTGAGGATGATGAACATCACACCTGGTAAAGGGCCCTGGCGCTTTTATTTGGAAGTTGTTGCTGTTCCATTGCTTAAATATGAATCAAAGTCTCACTTAGGAATTGCACAGATTTTAGGAAAGGTGGAATGTATTTACTTAAAAAAAAACCCAAACAGGATCACTAATTACCACAGAAGTAATTATCTGATGGAGGAACAAGTTAAACTCTGCTTACTAGAACAAAAAGCTTTGAACTGCAGATGGCTAAGGAATTTAAATCTGCAAATTCTAAAGAAGCTGGCTGAAGGACATATCTGGCCCTTTATTTTTACTTTGAATAAACTTTGCAGTAATACAGAAATTCAGGAAATTACTGTGTCATCTAAATTTTCTTTTTAGGAAAGGTGGGGTAAGACACATGACTACTGGTCAACTGGCATGTATCAATTCTAGCAAAAAAATTGGCATGGTGGTATCCTTTTCCATAATTGGAAATACTTAGATAACAGTACTGATCTCTTTTGACTTTATTGTAAAATAGATGTTTTAAATAAACTTCAGCAAGCGTAAAATAAAATATAGCGTTTTTATTACCCACAAAGTAGATGTTAAATGGATGTAGAACTGATTAGCTGGCAGATAATAGTAATCACTGAAAGGAAGTATTTCTGCTAAGATTGTACAGAATGGCACTGTGTTAATGCAGTTTCATATTTTTAGTAATGAATAAGTGACAAAATTTGTGGATAATTAAAACGAGAAATTACACAGAGAGAGATAATGAAGATGTGGATGATGGCAAAAAGCCACAATGATAATGCCATAGCAGGTTAGGTCTTCAGAAGGAAAGTACATTGTAGTACAGGCAGTTGAAAAATTATGAAGCCGTTTCATTCAAACTGTATTATTTCAGAAACAGAAAATCTGTTTGAATGACCTGATTTGTCTGTGAATGCATGAAGATTAGAAAAAGTGCTAAAAGCCTCTTTCTGTGACAGAGAGAAATGTAATACTAACCAGTTGTAGGAAGTGAAAACTAAAATAATTTAAATGAGAGTGCATTTCAATAATGAGCATGACATCCACAGTGGGAAGTGGTAACTCTTCTCTATTTCTTCTCTGTAGTAGAACCCAGTGCTAGTTTGACAGACCCAACTATGGAGTGAAACAATTGTCACCTTTTGACAATGGTGCCTTCCTTTTCTTCCTCATATGTTTATTTTCTAGCCTATTTATCACAGGTTGTCTCGGAAAGAGAACAGCTCTTACTATGATACTTGTTTTACATATCAAAAGAACTACTAGTTTCACTGAGGAGCTTGTGATACTCTTGAAGGTGCAAACTCCTTGCTGATAGTCAGATATTTAAGAAGACTTTATAATGAATCTGAGTAAAATTTAAACTTGTAGATGTGCCATGCCAGCTGAGAAATGACATCTGCATTATTATATAAGATGTCCCTGAGAGCAATGTAACACCCACAGGCAAAACTTCAAGCTGTCAAGTAACTCAAGAGTGATGATGTAAGCTTTCCCTTTAAATTAATGACACTGAAGTATCAGAAAGAAAGAACTGCATTTGCATTGGTAAAGTAATAAAGTCAAAAGGAAAAAAAAGCCCAAGACCCCAAAACCCTAGCAACATGTACAGATTTTTTTAAGGTACCTGGAGATGACCAAGTCACTTTTTCCACAGAACCATAGAAGTTGTGCTCCTTTATCATTAAAGTAAAAGCTGTCCTTCCACATCTAACTCTCTTCAGGATCTGTGATGATTTTTCTTCTTGACCTCTAACATGAATCTCTTATTAAGTTATTTCTGTTATAACAGCTTGTGGTGGGAGCAGTATTGGTGTCCTTTGTGCGGTTTGTGATCCCCTAGAGCACTCTGAAGTGTAACCATGGAGCAAATAAATAAATTCCACCTCTATCCTAGCATTTCTCATACAGCATGACTGTTGAGTTGCCATAGTCAGAATGGCAGATCATTTTGTTAGTGGTTTGTATTTCAAAACCTGTCAACAAATAGGCCTTAGTGGAACTGGTCAGAAGAAAGTGGAGGCTATTGGTCACACAGGATTATATTGCAACATGTTTAGGTCTTGGGCAGATGGAAGATTTGGCAAAAGGCAGCTGAAGTCCACATACTCCTCTTATGCTTCATCCTAAGCAAACATTAATAGTGATATTATTGACTGTTCTTCCTTAAAACTGGAAAACAGAAATGCTCTCTAAAAAATAAAAGAGAATATTTCATACCATTGTAAAATATGCTTAATAAAAAGTGGGATGGGTATTGAAGTGGATCTGAGCCTCAGGAAGCTGTTTCTCTTGAAATCAAACAGCCAGGCATTATTTCAATAAATCCTCCATAGTTTTTTCTAGGGAGAACACTGAAATTATCAAGGAAGACAGAAAATAAAAAAGGGGTTGTGACCTTGCATGCGAGTCCTTGCTTCCACTTAACTCAATACCTTTCTGAGTTGCAGCAAAGTCTCTTAGGCCCCTTTTCATGTCTGGCTGACAGCAAAGGCTTGCAGGAATTTTGTTTACTTGCTGCATTCTCCAAGTGAGCTGTGAGCTTCTTGCTATGCCTCTCTTGCATGAGATACCCTGCAGTTTCTGATCTTTATATCGTCCAGCTAAATCCAGAGCATCTCAGAGAAAAAAGAATTCCCTGTTTCTCTTGAGAGGGAGGGAGGGAGAAATCACATTGTTCTTTAGAAGAATAGAACTTATTATTTGAATCATAATAAATACCATCATTTCTCAAATCAAATTATTTTTTTGTGTTGCTTGTGATTAGTTGGTGTTTTTGAGAAGCTGACCATAATCAGGTATGGAGGGGAGGGGATGAGGGCAAGACATCTAAGAAGGTAAAAATGAGGCTTGATAACCAGTTTTAGTTGTCTCCAGACAGGACTTCTGATAGACCAAGCACAGAGGATTTGTGAGGATCGAATGCAGAAGGAAATTGACTACACAGCTTCTTACGCAAGTTTCTTCACTTTGTGTGACTAATACCTTCAGGTAACATAATTTCTGTATTATCTTTGTAGCTATAATTAAGATAAATGAAGGAAGTGTATTTGCTCTGTTAAAACTTTAGTACACACCTTTATGCACCTAAAGCCAATGTGCCAATGTCACTTAGCCATTTTGAGTGGCTGATGTACCCATCCCAAATCTTATTTGTGTTTCTGGATTTGTTTAATACATGTCTTAGGCAGTCTTCAGGCAGTGGCATTGTTGAGGAAGATTTCCTTTCCATGTGGGATGCGGGGCAGTTACCATGCACGTCTGTGGGCACCTTAATTCAGCCTTAGTGCTGATAAAAGGGACTTCAAAGCACCAGAGCGCAAATGGCCACTCCTTAATCCCATGCAGAAATGGTGGAGCTGGTGGCAGTGGCTTTCCTGATACAACACTGAGGGAAAGAAATGTGCTGTGCAAAGGTACCACAGAGGGCAGTGGCGATATCCCAAAGTACTCATCACCTACAGGGAACCTCATCCCAGCAAAACAGTACACTTCTTTAAACAAAGTAATTCCACTCATGTTTTGGTCTCTCAGCTGATGATACCAAGGTATCTATTTTTTCCCCTCCTTTTAGAGGTTGACTTGAAATATATTTATCCAACACAAAAGCACAGCAGATACAAAAAAGTGATCTTTGGGACAATACTTTCTTTTTCTTGTTGAATCTGCCCTTGAAACTACCTTATGTTCCAGTACTTCCTATTTTCTTTGCATTTTGGTTGCCTGACGTGGACTAGCCCCCGAGTTTGTCTACAGGTGTTGGTAGGTATGGCTACAGAAATGAGGCTGGGCATCAAATGCACGCGTAGGTATAGGACTAGACTTTTCTTTCTGGTAGCTGTATTTCTTTCATAAATATGCTTATGTATGAGCTAAGCTTATAGGAATCCTCTGCACATACGAATGGAAAATCTGGATTTGGAACGTAACAGCTGCTGAGCAGTATGAGTAGGTCAGGAAAGCATAATTTTAAACTAATGGTGGATTTAAGTATTAAAGTGTATTTTCTTCAGGATTACTATTTTGGTAATATTTATTTGTAACCAGGAGTTCCCTTTTTGTTTCATCTAAATGTTCAATCTTTTAAGCTTTTCTATGTGGTTAAAGATTAATATATTCTTACGGCAGCAACTTCCAGATGGACTGCAGCACTTTGTTCTACCTAAGTTTTGATTTGGGGAAAGCAGAAGTTCTCAGTCTGCCCAAAATGTTCTGTGTTTTTTTTACTGGTGGCACTAATGAAGCTACAGTACTTTTTCCTCTCTCTCTCCTTCCTGGAGGTTTTTCGTGATTCAAATTGCTTTTTGCCACCCTTTGCACTTCCCACTCTTGTACTTGCACTTTCCAGAGAGGGATGATTGGTACACAAATTGAATTTATCTCTGGGTGGTAGGAGTGCTGTAAATAATAGGACAACTCCTCTGTTTGTATGAATTCTAATACTCCATTTTAGTTACGACTTCTTAAGACACCCAGATCCCCTTCCTAACCTAGTACAATGTATTTAGAGCTCTGTAGGGTACAGAATTCAAATCTTCTCTCTAAATTGTACTACTATAAAATCTGACATGAAATTCATCTGCTGTTGGGATACTTCCTTGTGTGTTTAGGTCTGCATAGCCCTGCATAGACACCCAAGGTAGCTTTTAGGAAGTGCTGCTGCTGGCAGAAAAATCCAGTTGTCGTGGATTGAGGTGTTGCATGGTGTTCAGTGCAACTCTGCCTAAGAGCCAAACTGGCCCAGGATACAGTGAGATGATGCACTGGTTTTAGTGGCAGAGCCACTTTAAACTCTTCTCTAACCTGTGATTCATTTTCAGTCTGTCTGTCCCTGAACAGCTGTTTGAGACTGTACTGTACACAGCATCACTAACAGATTGAGAAGTGTAGAACTAGGGACACCATAAACCTGCTTTGTTGATAAAACCAAGGCATTTTGTAACCACACTCACTCTATCTTTATCTGTCACATAACTGATTGTCAGATGCATATCTCATTGTTTCTTCTCTTGATGAATAGTTTTATTTCCAAGGTTCTCCACCTGAACTTTAAACCATAGTTAAGTATTTGGCCAGGACAAAACTATGGTCATATGATTAATTTTTTTTTTGCTTTCATTGATACATTTCAACTTGCTGGTCCGAATTTTTGTTTTGAACCATTAAACATCAGCATCCATCCAGACAGTGCCTGTGCAGAGTGGGAAGATGCATTGACTTAGCTGTACTTGAAAATAACACTGTTAAAACTGTTACGGAAAACAGAGTGGCTTTCCAATGCTGACTATGAAAAACTGCTCCTGGAGAAACCATCACTACTCCAACCCTATATAGGACAGATCTCTAAGGGGCTTCATTCTAAAATCCATTTTGCAGTTCTGCTTGCATCTGGGGGACAGATGAGAACACTGATTCTGAAGGGTGGATTTTTTTTTTAGAAAAGTTTAAATTTAAAATGTTGGCTAAATAGCACTGCAACAAAATATATTTCCAGCTCCTATATTTGGTTCAATTGTAGGATTTGCATGGCATGAACTATGTGAGTATTGTTACTGAACACTTTTGAGGTACAAATGAATTCTGGCTTTAGAAATGTGTCAAAGTCAAGAAGAGTCCCTGCAGTGATACCCATCAATGATGACAAGTATTTCTCACTTAGAAATACTTACCAGTGTAGAACATCAATACTTCTCGTATTTTCAATTAAACTTCACAAGCCTCTGCCATGTTGCACATATAAATAACATGGTCTGAAACTGAGAAATGTGAAAATGGAGATTAAAAATGACCAGTGATCCTAAGGAGAACTCATTACTGGAACTGAAACAATAGTAAAAGAAAACTCTGCTTTAAATACTTAACCAGGGAAACATTTTCCCTGGGGTTTGAAAATCCTTCTACTACATGCTTAGGAAAATTACATGGAAATGCTTTTCTTGCTGGGAACTCCATTTATATTCATACAGAAAGTCTAAGGGGAAATTTAGAGAAAAGTTCTCAGAAACAGTGCACTAGGAAAGTGATTATTCTGTTGGTAGGAAGCAGAGGCAGTGAGAGAATGGATGCAGTGGGATTTTTGCTGCCTTGTCAAACCAGAATGTGTTCTGCAAACAAAGGAGATCGTCCAGTCAACTGGCTTTACCAAAGAACTTGGGACACTTCACTTTTTTTTTATTTTTTTATTTTTTTATTAGTTGTCATTCTTCAACATGATGAATACTTACAGCAGTATGTTAAAAAAGATACAGTTAAGTCTCTTGGCATCACTGCATAGCAGTCACAGCATTTTCACACAATCTAGTGCTTCCTTTCAGAATGATGCATATGGCATATATACGCACATATGGGGGCTGATTCTTGGTCCCAGTGAAGTTGGGGGGACCAGTGTTTGGCCCACAGAGTTGTATAAGATATGTGAATATGTATATATAAAATGCTTTACAATAAACATGACATATACAATCTTGAATTCAAAGATAAGCAGAATATATTTTACATCCAAGTCAAGCTTATGCTCTGCACTTAAAGTTTATGTACCTAAAATATTGGATGGACTATAGAAACAAATAATAGAGCAACAGTTTGCACCAATCAAAGTAATTTGAATATATATTCATGGCATGAAGCTTGCCTTGTGTTTTTGTTTTGGTTTTTTGGGGTGGCTTTTTCTGGATTTGCAGGGTTTTAAATCAGATTTAATTACTGACTTTTGTGGGCCATGGGGGTCACGGTGACATCAGGAGGGGAATGGGCATACTTTATGGACAACTCAGCTGAGTGACTTAAAATATAAGGCAATAAATTATGGCTGGTACCCTGGCTGGTACCTGAAAATAAAATTGTAACTTCTTGAGTTTCTCCTTTCTGAGGAGAATTCATCTGGAAGGGCTAAGTGTGCATTCTGTGTCTAACTTGATGTAAACTTTTAACAGAACTTTAAACCACAGATTGCAAAAGCTGGTGAGATCGCTGTGGAGTGTAACAACAGCCTTATCTCATTTACAGCTTTTTCATTAGTTGCTGGGGAGACTTTGGTTTTCTTCATTAAAACCGAGTTTATACAAAAATAATTGACCTTTGTTGTAGATGAGGTTAGATACAACTGCAGATCATGTGTTTTGTTTTTTTCTTTCCTCCACAGACTCCACCTAATCTCAGCTACTCCTCTCTTTGTTCCTTGTATTCCAAAGGTACATGTTGCCAATAGTCCTTTTATTCCTCATCTGACTGGTGGCTGGACCACTGACACTTAAAGCCACATAGGTAGGTAAAATATTTACTAAATGACAATGCATATGTATGCATTATTTTAAGCAGCCCACGATTTTCACTTATTATCACTTATTATTGTTGTTATTATACAGAATTGCCTCTTAGATGGTATGAAATCTTCATTTAGAGGAGCTGGATTTTAACAGAATTGCATTTGTGGGGCATAAAAACATTTCAACATCCTGCTTTTCACAGCTTTTTTCCTCTTTCCATATATGAAAACCTTAACTCAGTTTGAAAACTTCAAAATCTTTCAGCTGCGCTGGCCCAAGTAAGAAGTAAAAATAATTTACAAGGGCTTTCTGTAAAGTGGCTGATAGGGCTGACACCACCAAAATCTGTGTTATCTGCATAGCTTTACCATTCTGTGCATCAGCAGTCTGTTGGCATCCTGGGGAGAAACCCCAGTGCAGAAATGCCCTCCAACCCAGAGAATACCAAATATGTGTCACAACTGCATGTGCTGAGCACTGGTGCTGCTGGATCGGCTGCCACCAGTTATGGTTTCCATGGGAAATCAAGTGGTTGCATTTTGCACTACAGACCCCAGGGAATCTGGCTGCCATGGCCTAACCTTTCCCAGCACTTGTCTGGAGCACCTGAGGCAAACTGGCCCAGGCCCAAACCTGTGCAATGGGTTTGGCTCACAAGCACAGGAGCACTGCTGGGGCCAACCTGAACCTATTTCAAGCACTGTTTCATTAGACAAGGTGAAGGAAACCTAGCAGGTATGTTCAGTGCACCAAAATCCCCCACAGCCTGATAATTTTCAGAACAGCTTTTTAAAGTTGAAAAGTTTTAACTAGGTAAGAGCAAACTTGTAATGGACCCTGTAGGTTCCACTTGTAGAAAAGGGCTTGGGTTTAATGTGGCTGTAACAAAATTTGATTTGCACCTAAGCTTTCCCGTTGGACTTATTTTCTGGAAGCTCTTCAGAAACAGCTCAACAATGTTTCTGTCAAGAGCTTTTTGTGCTGCTAGACGCTGGGTTTAACTATATTTCAGAACATTTAAAAAAATTTCTTTGAACTAGATGGAAAAGGGCTTCCATTTCTTAGTAAAAAGATAAAACATGAGAAATCACATCCTTTTGTATGGACTTGAGTGCTTCTAAGCAGCACATTACATTGCTCATGTAATGTCCTAATAACTGTCCTGCATCTGTCAGAAGGAAAGGTACACCTGAAGAGCTGCAAAGTGGTGGTGCTTCCACCCCCACCACCCCCATGTGGTTAAGAAGACATTTATGTCCTGTAGTTAGAAAAAATTCAATTCTACTACAACTCGAGTGCCCTTTGCTAGCTGTGGTCCTTCTGTTATGTGAATCTCATTTAAATTAGTGAGAGGAAGAAGGAGGTTTTCGACTGGTTGTACTTTACATAACAGTGGAGGGGCAGAAAAACATTGCTGGAGTGCTTCGTGCGCTCACTGTGTTTTGCACCTTCCTACTTCACTGGGTTTCAGCCTCTTTTCTCTGAAGATACGTACAAAGAATTAGTGGAGTAAATCATCCTTCACTAAACTCATGCTTTTTATTTTCCTTTAAACACATTAGTCACCTTATGAGCATGAACTTTCTCTCATCAAGTCAATATCCCCTGTAACTGAGAAAAATGTATTCTATTTGCCCTTGCGCTTTTACGAGTAAAACATCTTTCTCATGTTTCTCAAACACCAACTTCAAAAGCTCTTTCTTTGTCAGCCTTTTCAAGGTCTTCACATCCAAAGGTAACTATCCAAACATGACTACCTGGCCATACCTGCTTGTTCTTTTGGAAAGAAGCTGTACAGATTTGATGCATGGGGGGTTCACAACAATGCTGTACTTCACCTGAATGCAGTTATTCTTCCTGGGGGCAGAGGAGCAGGGGACAATCCCTTTGTGCAACACAGTAGTGTCTGAGAATACAATCTCATTGAAATTGTGGAAGCTTAAGTAAAGTTTAATAGAGAGTTTCCAAACTGAGGTTGTTTATGGCATAGTTAAGGCCAAGTATTTTTCACAAACATGAGATCACAGAAAATTCCTCAGCCACTACGATAGCTAAGAGGATTTTTCTTAATAGTCTGACTACAGCACATATTTTCCTTCATTGACTGAGACTAATCTAAAAAGTCAGTTGAAGTATTCTTTTAATTAAAAGAAAAATACAAATGCATTTTGATGCTGACTGTCTAAGGAGGGAATGTGGGGAAAAAATCAGCTACACTGCAACATCTCTGGAGAAAACAGCCGAACTCCAGAACTATTAGAATGATTGCTTTGTAGATCACTAAGCTATTTAGTAAAAATTCACACTCTTGAATAAACGGTAATCAGGTTGAACTGTAAATCATGTGGTGTTGCTGTGGGACTTGGGGGTTTTTCTGAACTTAAAACTTCAAGCTCTGTGAAACATTTGCCTAGACCAAATGTGCAAGGTGCCATGGATTAAAAACACGGACCCGTATGGAATGTGTTTGAAGTTTTCAAGAAGTTATCCTGCCAGACTTCATTCCTTAATGACCTTTGATACACCTTGGATAGTGGAAAGGCAGTTCAGAATTGTATCTTGTAATCATATGATTTTGGCAGCTATCAGAAGATGAAGGATGCTAAAAGTTAAGGCTTTTATCCACAAACAATGGTGTATATTAATAAACTCTATACCATATTTACAAATGCTTTCTCTTGTATTAAAACTAACAGTATTCTGTTCACAGTGCCAATGTTTTTACAGGTAGCAATCATCCCACAGTACTCCAGTATTTTGGCATGGGAATCAGTAGCGCTTTGTATTTACAGAAAATGTACACATGAATATAAACAGGTAACTTGAAACAGTACTCAAAAGATAGATCTGTTCGTGTTTCAAAGGTTTAGACTGTCCTACACCTTCCCTTTCGGCTGCGAGGGAATACTGCTCCTTGCAATGAGAAGATGCCTGTCCTTTACCCAAAGTGGCATAAAAATGATTACCAAAACGAGCCTTGTTACACTGGAGGTGTGTATACGGAGAGTAACTTCAGTCCAAGGTTTATAGACCTGTTGTTTAGTGCACAGAATACAAAAGTTAAAAAGGTTTTTAACTACTAAAACAACTCGACTCTCTGCCCTCTGCGAGCACCATCCCGCTCAGTCCATGTCCTCTGGATGCTGGAGATGCTGGTGGTTTAATGTGCAGCCCAGCTGCCAGCCTGGAAAGGGTGTGGCGCTCTGGGCCTATATACATACGTCACAATATGACTTGTGGTAAATGAGAAGATCACCAAGAGTGCCTCTCTGTGCCCCCTGTTCTCTCAGCAATCCTCCCTGCTTCACGGCAGTCGGAACTGGCCCGGCTTCCCCGCTGCTGACTGGGACTCTGCATCGGAGCAGTTTGGGATCAGGGGGGACGAATGGCATCAGGCATGCGCAGAATGGAGAGAGGGGAGAGGAACGTGAAGATCAGAAAGAAACCCAGCAGAACTGTGGGCTGTTCGTGAGGACCCTTAGGGCTTTGCCATTTCTTCCCTTTGCACGGTGTTGCCAACAGGCTCCTGGCTCCCTGGGACCTTGTTTGCTGCTGTGACCAAGACGGAGATAGCAGTGCTAGAAGGAAAAGTGCAAAGCTGCCACTAAGGAGTCTCTTCTTCATTTAAAGTCTGTTCCTGGCTGCCAGTCACTTGGCCTGAGTGGTCATTGCTCCTGCTGCTGCTGTGTTGCTTGTGGAGCAAACTTCTCCACTTGGCCTTGTTCCTCCTGAGATGGTTTAGCATATTTTCAGATAGGGGAGTGTTGCCTGTAAACTGGGCCCACCTCTCAAAGAGTGGCTCAACGATGTATGTCATGAACCCTGCAGAAATACACAGAGGACACCTGGTGAGCAACATATTAATTCCACAAGTGTAGTGCCCCACAGAGTGCCTTGAGAGAACAGAGCAATACAAGTGGCAAAAGCCCTGATAAGAAATAAACTCTCAAACAGACATCAGTTCCTTTTGAAATGCACAGCTTTTGACCAGTATACATGACAAGATATGGCTTTATCTGCATGTGTCACACTAAACACTGTGACAGTCAGCAAACCTTTGAGGAGATTTCAGACAAGAAAGTAACCAGTGTTTAATCACACACTGGCTGCAATTTTTTCCCATGGGTATTTTTTCCCCTATGCAAAGACTCCCTTTTCTTTCTGTTTAACATTTGGCTTAGGTTTCTTTTTGAACATTTTCATTTAGAATATGTTTTTTAACTCTTATTGTATCCGCAGCTCTTATTGTTAAAACAACTGGATCACCGTGGGGCACGTGGCGGATAAAAGTTTCTCATAGAGCTTGTGCCACAGGGAGATAAACATGAAGAAAATGAAACTAATACTTACCAATCTGGATGCTAGGTATTGTATCCTTCTGCTGATTACAAAGGGGACTTATTTCCAGTTCAAATTTTTGTTCCAGATCACCTACAAAAAAAGAAAAAAAGAAGAAAATTTTTTTCGGCCACTTTTATCTCCTCTCCATACCTATGCCACACTCTTACAGTGTCTGCAACTGTGTGAGGAGTTGAAATCTTCTGCCAGTGATGACCATGGTAAATGTCTAAATACCTTCATTTTCTGGACTTTTTCTTTTTAGTTATTAGAGAAACTGATTATCTATACAAAGAAAAATCTAAGAAAAGATGATTTTTGAATGAACATTAAATCTGAGCATGTAAGTGTTCTGAGAACCTTAATTTTTAGAACAGACTCTCTCATGTGAAAATTTTTTATGACATTCTACTTCATTTACTCATGGTTCAAATCTCTTCCTACCAGAAAATTGCAGTATATCAATTTTAGAAGAAACACGTCTCCAGCAGTACAGCGGTGTAAATTACTGCTGTGCTCTTGTGGAAGTGGCTCATAAAGGGCAGAGTGCTGGAGCCTGGCAGCCCACAGCTGCGGCTGCGCTAACAAACTAATAAGGGCCAGAGCATGGACTCCTGCAACGTTTCAAGTGTCAAGAGCTATGGACTTCAAGTTGTAAATGTGGAAAAAGGATGAAATTAGAAGTCCATCTTATTATTGTGCTGTAGCTGGGTATCAGGCTATGCCTGTGCTAATGCACTGAGCACATTTATTTCCTGGGTCGTCCAGGAAGTCCCCAGAGAGGCATCTGCACAGAACTGACTCGAGACAGCAAAGCACTTGGCTGAACTCCGAGCCACCTTCATAGCAGAATATTTGACTAATTGGACCAGGAGCCCCCAGTTCCAAATCCAGGACTGCCCTGAAGATTCCTGCAGGCAGCTCCTGCTGTTACTAGCCCTTAGGACTGTTTCAAATTGTTGGAAGAAAAACCTGGCTGGGGGATCTGCTCACTGCAGATGCCACCTCAGATTGCTCCTGATGCAGAACTGACCAGATTTGGCATTGAGAAGACGCTTATAAACAGTCAGTAGAAATTATTCCTGCAGAAATGGTCACACGGGACAGGCTTCTGTACATAGTGATGGCAGGAGATGTTTTTTCATGGAGTTGAGGGTAATCAATAGCAATGACCATGCTGGATTTAAGAATTCAGCAGAAAAACATCTCAGAGAGTCTGGTTTGCTGACTGCCATCCAGACAACAGTCACTTGTTCTGCTGGAGAGACTGCATTCCCCCGTGCCTGCAATTACTTCATGCAAAGATTGCTCTGAGTTAAATTTTGGTGTAGGTTTTTTTTTTAAAACAAGCACTCTCTGTCTGTGAGTGCAACACATTCATCCTTTGTGATTGTTAGCCTTCTGTGCCAGTGTACAATCCTGGTTACTGCATGAGGTACAGGACCTTCCATGTCTACAGTACGGAAGAGAAGTGAGAGTTAACAGTGCGCAAGCTAAGATGTGCCACGTCCCCTCAGACAATAATATTTTGTCCATCTGATTTACTAATAAGGATGTAGTGAGGGCTGGTTAGGCAAAACTTTCCTGTAAGAAAGACAGACCTGCTAGTTTAGACAAAACACTGTGTTCAACCCATGAAGAAACATTTTGCTTTAAACCCACTGTTTTTGTTTAAAAGATCTTTTCTCCCCACTAATAGTTTTGACTTGAATGCTATTGTGCTACTCAGGTTCTACAGCCCCATATGAAACATCATGTGCATTTCTAAGCCTTGCCTTTCTTCCCTCTGCAGCATGCAATTGCTTCTTAAATGAGAGCAGAGTATTTTCAGTTCTAATTGAGCACTTAGAAAGTATCAGGAAAACATTTTTAGCTTCACAAACAACCAAAAGGAACAATTCAGCAAAACTGAGACAAAATAACAGTTTCTCATGTTTCCAAATGTGCAATTCGACTATCTTCTTCTCATCTACTCCTCCAAAAATTTTTAGCTGAAAGAAGGTTTCTAACTCCAGTGATATCCCCTCTGTAGGTGTTCTGGGTAGAAAACAGTTGACCTGTCTGCCTCAAAGTGGATCAACATTTTCTTGTCTTTCAGAAGTCACTTAATTGACAAAAGTAAGATTTGCCTTTGCATGGTAAGGACTTAAAATGGTGTTTGTTTCAAATTACTATAAAAGGAACTACATGAATAAGTTCCTGAGAACTTTCTTGCTGGGGAAGACCTTCCAAGCAATTTTAAAACCTCATCAGAGAAACTGATCATTAATGTTGCTTCAACATCAGCCATTTTCTTGTAAGATTTCTCTTACTAGTTCCAGTTTCACATATACAAGTCAAGTTGTATTACTTACCCTCTGTTCCTTACTGTGTTGACTTTTAAAACATCTGAGAACAAATTGAAGTGTTTTTCTAGGAAAGGTTTTTATTAAGAGCTGCTGTAGGCATCAGATGCTCCCTGAAATGGACCTGGATCATATATTTTATTTACTAACATGTAGTGTAGATGCACCAGAACACTGGAAGATCAGAATCTGCATCTCTATTAAAATGGGCTTAGAAATGTTCGATAAAAAAAGATGTTAAAACTTTGTATCTGTTCCAGAAGGAAGATTAAACAAAGCACTAATTGTGCTATTATCTGTCTCATCTATAGTTAAAAATTAAAACACGAGACCTTATGGTTTCCAAATGTTACACTTAGTGCCAAAAAACTACCTTCAAGCCCCATCATTGTGTTTAAGGGGGTAGAGAGGTCTACAAAAACCCTTTAAAGTGATAACGGTATCTAAATGCATGCTATTTAATACTGGGGGTGTTGTATCACTGAACAGGATTACACAGCCACTAGTGACAGTCAGAACACAGTTTCTGTATGTTGTCCCACATGAAATGCTCCTTTTCTCCCTGTGATGCTTCTACCTGGTCTCATGTACTCAGGTAGCCCCTTTCAGAAGTATATTTTAGGTGTTAGACTAACAAATCTTGAGGGCTGTGGAAGAAGTTTACATTTGTAAGAGCTGAGCTGTCTTTCTCCGCATGGTCTCCCATTACAATAAAGGTGAGGTACTGCACCTCATGAGCTGGATACTCATTATGACTTCACTACACATCTGACTAACTAAACCTGCATCGGGCAAGTTGCTTATGTTGCTTCAAAGGCATCGAAGTCAAAGACATTTCACCAGCTTAAGCTGACAAAGGCTGAAAACTAACTTGCTGACCTGTTCGTCCTTGTTACAGACTAACTGTACCAGGTACCAGCTCAGAGGTGGCTTAATTTTGCAGTGCAGAATGTTAAATGAACTGAGAACTTCACTGTGTGCTCTTCCAGTGTTTGTACCACTTGCCTTCAACTCTCAGGATGCTCTGAACAAAGAATTTAGCAGTGATTAAACTCTGCTGCACCCCGTACTGTAGCAGAGCATGACCTTGCCTACGCAGATAGAGCCAAATGGTTTAATTACTGTGTTCCAAAAAAACCCCTGCTTGACTGTGCTCTCTGCAGGGGCCTGAAAACATTTGCAGTAGGTTCTAGCTGAGGTTTGGCTTGCCTGCTTTGGCCCTTTCAACAGCACGCTGGGAAGAGTGTTTGAACCCTTTCTCTGCATTTGCAGGCAGAAGAATGTGTCATATTTGGGAAACAGTGAGGGTAAGGCTCCCATCAGAGTCGTAGCAGGAGCATGAAAAGCGAGACAAAACACAGTGCTAGGATTTTGGGGCAGTGTGGCGCTGGCACCACTCCAGCTCAGAAACGCTCATGGTGACTGGAGGGTCTCAGAGAAGAACCCAGCCTGGTGCTTTTCAGCTGAATTCAAGTGCTGAGGCACAGCAGAGCCCTCTCTCCTGCCTGATGGCAGAGGAGCAGCGAGGGCAGAGAAACACATCTACCCCTTCCCCCTTTTCTAGTGAGGCAGCATATCTCTGAACAGCTCATTCTCAGGGGACATTTCAAGGCAAGCTGGTTATGCTGAATGCCACCACTGACTTGTCACACAAAAACCATGGAAAGCTGAGGTGAAAGGGGACTGCTGTGAGTTGAAGGGACTGACCTTGCCGGTAAAACTCTTCGCAGACCCGTTCACTCCACTGTTTGCTCAGATCCCAGACCCGGCAAGGGTTGCAAATGTCAGCACACTTGAGTGCAATCTGAAAGCAAGAAGAAAAGTAGTAGTGAGAAAAGAAGTTACTGTTTAGCAGTGCTTCATCAGTAAATCTGCAGGCATGAAAGTGATGCTGGGAAGGGTTAAGATTACCTTTCAGAGACTCAGCCTCACCCAAATGCGCCCTTTGAGGAAAGAGCATTTATTTAAGCTGCAAACAAAACTTTCATTCAGCCCTCCGCTTTACCGTAGTGAGAACAAGAGCAGGGCCACATTCCAAGGCTGCAAAGTGTTTTGGATATTCCTTGCAAGGAATAAGCCAACAAAAGCCTCAGGCTGGCTCCTGCTGACTGCTTGGCTCAGCATCCATGGCTGATGACAAGGAAGGGAAGAGCCAAGCTGGTGTATTTGGGCATGATTTCTCTGCGGTCTCAGTGAGTGACCTGGCATCTCACTTCAATTACACTTCATCTTAATGTCTGCATATTTTTGTTTACAAAGCTAAGCACAGGGCTCTCCACACTGACCCTGGCCTGGTTTCACTTAGTTAACTAGTACTTTTAAGTGCTTTGTAGGGGAGTGAGTACAGGGGAAGAGGTTTTTAAAACCAAGTAACTGTTTCAGAAAAGTAAACCATGTAGTAGTCTGCCTGTCTTACTGCCTTGGAACAAAATGTCATGTGCCTTTTTACTTCACAGACTGAACACAGTCATTCACTGGGACAGAAGTCAGAAGTCATTCTGGCACCCAGGAAGAAAACATAAGAAATATTTCCTGTAAGAGTTTAGACCTGCAAACCAGCAGAGGGAGGTCTCCAAGTAATTTTTGTCTTTGGATTAAGCTGATTAGCTGTAATGTTATTGTCTATTACAAGGACCTTTCAAACATTCTTTAGCTTATTCCAATCAATCAAGATTTCTTGATTTTTTCCTTTTCTTCTCCACAACTAATCCACCAGATAAGTAAATCTTACTATGTCTGTTCCCTTATTCCTAAGCTCCTAGTGCATAAGAAACCTTTTTTGCCATAGTTGAGAACTGTAAATCCTCTGCTTTTGGCATTTGCACAACTTTCTTGCCTCTTCTGTCCAGAAATACGGTCAACCTGTAATCCTGCCCTGCACAGTCTGTGCAGGAATCTGACAGAAGACTGTGTGTGAGGCGAGACAGGTGAGAAGCTACTACATTTCCCACGCTGCTGGAGGGGGAAGAATTAACAGTTCAGCACTTCTTTCCTTGCAGCTGTCACCTTTTCTGGGACTTTGACAGAAGGAAAATACGTAGGTGTTTGTTTTATAAATGAAAAGGATTACTTCAACTTCTTTATGTATTTAAGTATGACATTAATGTAATTTCTCCAAAGAAGCAAGTATACGTAGCTACATTAATTACAATAACACTTTAATAGGTAGAGGTTTATTCTGAAGAGTCTGCTAATGACTGCAGCTTAGCTGGAAGAACCAGTGTGAACCTATTTGATTTTTGAATAAAGCATGGGTTTTTCATTAGCTGGGCAGATGCGCTAGAGAAGCATCTGCAGCCATGGCAACAGCTGTCTCTGCAGAGGCAGTTTCTGAGCATCCATCACAGGAACAGGACTTGGACACCTGATGTCAGGCTGTCCTGGAAGGAACACCAACGAGGGAGCTCTCCTGCATGGTGCTAGAAAATAACACCAGTGGAGTGACATTTGCCAGAAGAGAGAGAGACACTACAACTGAAGCATTACCTGGCAAGCGAAGCAGTGTTCTGGAAATAAAATAATTACTAGCTTATTTTCATTCTATAGCATTTGACACTCTCCTGTATCTGTTGCATTCACAGCTTTTTAACTCAAGGAAATTACTTAAGGAAATACTGGAGGCACCTTATGCTTGCCTGATGTGCCAAAAGGTGGCAGAAGGAAAGTGTTTATGGTAACAGGTAAGGAGAGGCTGATGTCCAGACACGCTATCATGTACTACCCTTGACATATACTAGGAAATACTGTGACCTGAAAAATTAATAAAAACCTTTAAAAACCATTTTGAAGTTACCTGAAGCATAAAATGTCTGTCTTGTGCATCCTCCAGCCTCAAATCCTGATTGTCAAGGTGAGATTTCAGACGGATCAAAAACTCATTCTGCCTGTTGATGTCTGTTGCCAAGATCAGGGATCCCAACTGCTGCTCAATGTTCTGCCTGCAATGGAAGAAAATAAGCCCCTTTAATCATGGAAGCATTCAACGTTAAGAGCTCAAAACAACCTGCTCTGGATCACTGGAACTGGCATAAAGTTCCCTCTTTCTTTATGGATCCAGTCTGATTTTTGTTTGGTCAGTCTCTGCTGGGGTTTGTGGGGTACAACTGTTCTACCAGCCCAAATGGGTTCAAGAAGAATAGATAACGTAGAAGAAAAATGCTTGTTGGCACAGGTTGTTCTGAAAGCTTCTGAAAAGTGCTAGGAAAGTACAAAAAAAACCCACCCCGAAACAACAGCATGTTGCATCAAGAAAAATGCTCACGTCTTACTTCAGCTGCCCAGAGCTGAGCAGTGAATACTCTAACTTTGAAGCTGCAGTCAAAGTTGTGAAGGTCTAGACTGAAGTCCTTTAAAGTTGCTGGTCTGATGCAAAGAATTTCTGGAGGGATATGGAGCTTATTGCTTCCAGGTAACTTGTTTAAATTCTTGGCAGGGTCACCTGTGATTTAAAATTTAATACTTCAGTCTGTTCACTGTCTCCATCTCCCATCCTTGGTGGGACTACCACTGCACAAAACCAGCAAGGAAAGTGCTATCAGCAACTTGGCCAAGGTGCTCATGTTGCTGCTCTTTTTTTGCTTCATCCATAAAGACTGAACCACAGTTCCCTCAGTGAGGTGTGGAAGTCCGGAGCAGTCTTGATGCTCCTCAACCAGCTCCTTCAATTTCCTGTTTTTAATCACTAAATCTTTCCATATTCTGTTGGTGCTACGAAAAATGGAAAATGCCAACAATCCATCTGAACAAGTCCACTTCTGCTGAGACTCCCCGTGTTCCTGGTGCTGAGAGTGGCCATTCCTGTGCTGCAGAAGTGGGTAGGTCTTAAAAAACACTTCCGCTGTATAACTTCGTCTCACGGTTTCATAGTGGTACCAAGAAGGGGCAGGAAGTTCAGCCTATTGAGAAGCCTGGGCCTCTTTGCCAGCATGCTTTTAAGAAGAGAGAAGGAGGCCATGGCCTAGTTTCAGGCATGCGTTTCTTCTGGTGGACACTTACGTGACCTCCTTGGGCAGGTGGGCGAGCAGCCGCGACTCTCGAAGCATGCCAATGGTAGAGCGCCAGTGGTGGTTCTCCAGCACAGAAACGTTCTGGGGAGGAATAACACCAATAAACGCAAGGATTAGGATGCTATCCATGGTACACATATGGATTTGTCATGTCACATGATACCCAGTGCTGGCTGGACATGCTGTAACATGAGCCTGAAGTGTGTGCTTTTCAGCCGCAGTTGGATTAGAGTAATTGGTCTCGATTTCTATAGTTAAGGACCTTGTGCTTCTGGGTTTGTTAGCTAAGGTCAGCCCTAGAACCCTGTTGTTCTGCAGTTTTTGAGTCCTGCTGTGAACAGAGGAGCTAATCTCATCTGAGTGGGAGGTAGCTTGCATTCTAACAGATTTATTAACAAATGAACTAAAGCAGGAGTGCAAAATTGTATTTTTACCTCCTATTGATTCCAAGCTGACTTTTCAGCCTCTACAGTTTTAATGCAGAGTGGACAACAAAAAGAAAACTAAACTGCCAAATTTCCCTTTGAGTCAGGGAACTGGAAGCTGCCTGCAGCTGTTCAGTGAAAGCAAGAGGAACAGCAGTATTGCTGAGCATTTGCAAGCTTCAGCAACTTAGCCTGCAACACATTTTGACTCCTCTTGTTTCCTTGCTTTCAACTAAGTGGAACCAAGGTTAGGTTGGAAAAAAATTGCTAGGGAGCAGAAACTCAGCTTTCTAGGTGGTCAGTAAATTACAACAAATTTTGTATCTGAGTCTGATGACTTGAAATTACTGTCCTAACACACAGTGCATTTGCCAGTCATCACTTGTTTAGTTCACAGAGTACTTTCTACCACCAAATGCCTCAGAAATGTCACTTGTTCAGAAACCTCTATCATCTATTCCCTGTTTTGGACAGTTCACAGCTTTTGCAGTAGATGAGCACTGTACAAGAAAAATAAAACAAAACACAACCAAGCCTTTTGAGCAGGCAGCAGAACAAGGACTCCACCCTGTCACTGCCAACAGGGAAAGCAGAGTCAGAATCCTTCTCTCCAGCCACTGCTGTTCTCTAGCTCCCTCATGCACAGTCCCACAGCTCTGAGGTGTTGCTGCCATAGTACTGCCCTTCCCATGGGACTTAATGTGCAGCTTCCACTTCTCCAAGAGGGACTGAGCAGTATTTTCTCCCTAAGTCTTCCCATCTTCCTTTGTAGTCCTGTCATATCTAATGACTGTTAAAACACTAAACATTGCCAGTAACCAAGACCCAATTTGCATTTTGATCATCTTGCCTGGTGCAAAGGTGAGAGTACAAATGGGACTGACTTCCTGTTACAGTATTTTCTGCAGTGCTTTTTGTTGCTTTTGAATTCACACAGTGTTCCTCTGGTATTTCTCTGGGTTCGTCTGCTTGTTTCCCTTACAGAAATCACAGATACTGGGGGAAAAAAAACAAGGTAAAACCGACTCCAAAGCTTTCTAATCATGCAAAAGCCAATTCCTTTTCTTAGGAAGAGCTGATGGACTCAGATCTCAACATCAGTTATGCAATATAGAAATAACTTTTGACAGCAATTCTGTTCATTGGCCAGCCTAAATATCCCTTTTCTCCTTTTGCCTAAATACATCAGGATGGACTTTTGCAACCCTACACTCCGACCAAGAAAAATAAGAAAATGTAATAGGACATAACAACTATTTTTTTGACTTTTTTTTCCCCCTACCCAGTTGCAGAGCTGAATATTGTCCCAAGAGTCACCCCAAGGCCACAGGCTGCCATCTTCCTACTAAACTGGACAAACTCTACCTGACTGTCACCTTTGGATTTTGGGAAGGTTTACACTTGTTTAAGACAGTGCCTGTGTGCACAGTTTCCTGCAACCCTGGTCTGACTGAAGCCTTGAAACATCGCGACCGGGAAGATCCCCCTCGGACCACCCTGTGTCCCTTCCAGCATGGCAGCCTTACTTGCTGTGAGGAGCTGCTTCAGCAGCACTGGCCTCAAACAGGGAATTACACTCCATGGATGCAGCTGCTCCTTGGCCGTACCGAAGGCCAGCCAGAACAGGGCTTAGGCATGCAGGCATCTGAGAACTTTCCTGTATCCAATTAGCAGTTACTCATAGGAAAAAGCAAACTCAGGTAATCATCTCAGAGTATTTCCACTTCTCTAAGTTTCTGCTCTTTGCATGCTGCTGTAAGGAGAACCTTAAACTGACACTGCTGCACTGTTTAGTTTCCCACACTGAAACCATGGGGAGGAGAGAAAAGGAAAGGTCAAGTTAACAAGCAACAACTGAGCATGAAGTCATATGACTCCCCTCTTAAATGTAAGGAGCCAGAATCCCTGAAGCAGCTGCCAGCAATTAGTAGAGTCAGCTATTCCACCTAGGAACACACTATTGCTTTATTAAGACTAATTGCCATGATCTATCTGATCACCCAGGCTGGTGGGAGACAACCCACGCAGGGAAAGCCTGTGTGCTGGCTCGCAGGCCGAGGCTCTCAGCTCTGCTTCACGTGGTGGTTCAGTTTTTTAAAAAACTGAGTAGTGCAGCTTTGCTTTAAAGGCTGCTCTGTAGGATGCTTCTGTCACATTTACAGCCCAAGCCCAGTGGATTGCTATAACAGAGACTTCAGGACTGTGTTTATTTTACTTAAACTACCTCGATTATTTCCAATCTGTTACTTAGCCTGAGCTATTCAAACCACTGCATTTGACATACATATTTGAAAAAGAACAGTAACTTGAAGAGAGGGAGACTTGCTACTAACTAGGTGCAGAGCAAACTTCAATGTTAATTCAGAGTCAAAAGGGATCAGAATTTCTTTCAATCTCTTCAATCAATTCTTACTCACTGAACAGTTGGTTTAACTATACAATGTTAAATGGTCAAAAATGACACTTACATTAGAAGTGTTGCTTTTAAGGAAGACTACAAAGTAGAACTATTACTGACGCCCAAAACATTCTCTCCTATTTCCAGCTTACCTACATCTATATTAAAGTTGTAAAGTGTCATTTCATAGTTTTCTGAAACCTGTTTTGTACTACAGATGTTGTATGTGATCTACCCTAGCTTCTAAACTTTTATCCTTCATTTAAAAGCCGGACAATGAGAGTTAGAAGCAAGGTCTGCAACATGTTACAAGGAACGCTGTTGTGCTCCTCACAGGAAAACAAAGTGACATCCAGACCACTAGAGTCACCTGCCATGCTCTCAACTGTCCTTGTAATGCTGGAGATTTCAGTGAGGTGCTTTTTTTTTTTGTAGAAAATTATGGTGCGTGCAATCACATGCAATAGACTCTTGTGGAAATTACGCTATAGATAACAAAACAAAGTGTCTTACATCATAAAATATGGATTCAGTTTGAAAATAAATATTGAAAGTGCTGAAGTCCTTGGTGATGTCACCTATCTTCCTGAAATACGACTCTTCTCATACACGCACTTCAGAAGCTGTCAAACACTTCACATCTTTGTCAAAAACTGACCTACCTCATTTTGCAAAACCCGTTCTTCCAAATGTAAATGTAGAGTTCTAATTTAAATGTCAAGAGACATCTAAAAGCAAAGAAATGCCATACATGGATAAGTCCACTGTCTCAGTGACAGATGACTGCCAGCTCTGTTAAAACTTACTTTCATCTGATCCTTTTTCTGATTAATCCCAGCAGTTCTGTGGCTCTGCTACTTAAAAACCAAAAACATAAGAACTTTGTTTCATTTTCAAGCACATGTTAAAGTACATGTTTCAAAGACTATTCTCTAAATCGAAATTTTTGACTAAAATTGCTTTCAGCAAAACTTTTTCCAGCAGTTATTTTTATTGGCATCCATATACTGTATGCTACTAAAATCTCTGGAAACAATACGGGATCATTTTCAGTTAAAATAACTCAAACTTGCCAGTGAATGTCCTTAAGAAGGGTACTTAAAATCTCATTTGCTGTTGAAAGATTGCATTTTCTGCATTGTCACTGCCTTTTCTAACCAACATTTGTAAGTACATTCAAACTCAAATAACTGAGCAGAAACCACTTTTCCAAGATACTAATATTTTAGCTATATGTCTTTCAGATTAGCCTGATTTTTCAACCTAACTATAAACTACTGTTTGCCTCTATTAATTTGAGAAGGAATTGTTTGTACCTTTTCACAAGACAAGGGGTTTTGTGGAATGGCTCTGCTCACTCCTCTTCAAAGCACCTTTAACATTCCCAAAGAACCCCAAGTTAGGCTCCTGGCCTTTCTCCCTCCTCACTCAGCTGGCCAGAAACATGTGGATATGATGTAATGAGCAGCATCAGCTTATGATGAGACCAGTCACAAATTTTCCAGTGTTTGACCATCACTGGGCTGGGGCTCCCATATCCAGCTCATTCCCATGTCTGGAGACTGGACAGTTGCACCATTATACAATCCACTTTTTATGGGAAAACCCAAATGTTGCTTGAGTGGGGGAGAACAAGAGAGATTCTTACCAAGTAGTAAGCACATCACAGCAATCTCTCAGTTTGCTAAGTATATGTACGTAGCTACTAGTGAGTCTTCTTCAGGTAGATTTATTTTTAACTTGGGATATTCTGTTTCTGACACCTTATCACAGAGGCTGAAGTTGACTCTTCCAAAGTGGCTGGAAAGCAGCCCAGTGGGAGCGCTGGTCAACAGTGGCTGAACACGAGCCAGCTGTGCCCAGGTGGCCAAGAAGGCCAGTGGCATCCTGGCCTGGATCAGGCACAGCAAGGCCAGCAGGACCAGGGCAGTGATTGTTCCCCTGTACCCAGCACTGGTGAGGCCACACCTCAAGTGCTGTGTCCAGTTCTGGGCCCCTCACTTTAAAAAGGACACTGAGGTACTGGAGCATGTCCCGAGAAGGGCAACAAGGCTCATGAAAGGACCAGAGAATATGTCTTATGAGGAGTGGCTGAGGGAGCTGGAAGTGCTTAGCCTGGAGAAAAGGCAGCTCAAGGGAAACCTCGTTGCTCCCTACATCCCCCTGAAAGGAGGCTGCAGTGAGGTGGGGGCTGGCCTCTCCTGCTGTGCCTGCAATCAGAGGACCGGAAGGGATGGCCTTTGAGACAGGGGAGATTCAGATTAGATATTAGAAAAAAACGGCCACTGTTCAGGGGGTCAGGCACTGGAATAGGTTGCCTGGAGAGGTGGTGGAGTCACCATTCCTGGAGGTGTTCAAGAGGTGTCTGGATCTGGCGCTGGGTGATGGTTTAGGGGTTACAGTGGCAGTGCTGGGTGAACAGTCGGGTTGGACTTGACGATATTAAAGGTCTCTTCCAACCTTCATGGTTCTATGATTCTGTGATTCTAAAGGCTATAAATCAATACTATCTCCATTTATTACCTGTGAATTATGGTTATTGCAACCAAAATTAAGATTTACAGCATTGCTCTGGCACATTGTGTATGTACGTACAATGCAAAGAATAGAGAGATGTGTATATAAAATAACAAGGTACACATGTGTGTGAAGGTTATACTCACAGGACAGTTGTAGATAAAATGCAGAGCTACAATGATTGCCATGGGCCAAAACCTCAAATATATTCAAAATGGACCACAAAAATCAGGCAGCATGGGTTCACTGGTAGTTACTGAACAAGAGGGTCTGTGTTTTTGTTTCAGGAAGTTTTCTACTACTGCTTGCCAGAGCTGAAAGGATGTATACCAGATGAAGGACAACTCTGTACTTATCCCAGACTTACGTTTCTCTCTGAGATCTTTTACTGGCCGCTCTTAGAAACAGGATACTGGTCTAGACAGCCTGTGGTGTGACCTAGTGGCTTTCTTGAAGTTCTTTCTTTGTATCTTGAGGAATGTTACTGTAAATGCCTACGACTTTTCCTTTGGTTTCATCTATCTTCTATTTTTTTCTTTTTTTTTAATGCAGTGTTCATTAAGTGTTTTATTTTACTACAGCCACACGAAGCAAAGGTTTCTTTTAAGGCAATACCAATTTAGAGCATGCCTGCTGCTTACTTTCTCAGTGAAAGAAGATGAAATCTTGTCATGATTTTAAATCTCCTACCCATAGTTCCTCACCCCAGATGATCTACAGCAGAAACAACCCAGGCAACTGATTTGGCTTAAATGTCCTCATCAAAATCTGACATTTCCACCTCTTTTCCCATATCAGCTTTGTTTTAAGAAGTGAGACGCAGCAAAGAGCTTGACTAAAATTGTCCAGACTCTAAAGTTCAGGATGACTTGATCAGCATCCTCCCGCTGCCACATTTTGGCATTAAAAGTTCACTGCAAATTGCTTAAACTCCGCTTGACTCTGTTTTACACATTAGCAGCTTGATGAGCAGTCTTACCTGGTACAGGCTGGCAAGGTGGTGTTTAGTTTTAATCAGAAAGGGTTGGTTGACCCCTGGGTGATCCACGTCATGAGCCGCAGCAGCGAGCAGTCCGAGCATGACGTCCGACGGCGTGAGGAAGCTGGCAAGCTGAATCATCACAATGAGAACATGACACTAAACACTTTTTTTTGTTAAATAAACAAACCAGCTGACATCATGGCATTGCTTGGTTTTGTGGGCATCTGTATACCAATGTCAAACATAAATTTTGTGAACAACGTTTTTAAGGTGAGTGTTGAACAAACATCTATGAGGATATTAGGCTATATAATCACGTTTTATAGTTTGTATTTCTTATCTCTTTATCATTCATGGCAATATAAGGATTGTTGTAATAGAAGTGCTTGAGCATAGTCTCAAACATTCAGTTTAAAAAGCAAACAGGATCCTGGTAGGTTGGCATATGTTAACAGCCATCGTAAGAGCTCTGCCTCTCCGAGTATTTAGTAATACCAACAAAAGATCAGGCTTCAATTTTCTAGCATAGCACTGTGTTACAAATGCAGAGTTTATCAACTTTTGACATTTCAAACTTGGCTGTTAAATATCTAAGTTCAAATACATGTATTTTATTAGAGAACATAATTTACCTTTCTAACTTCAAACATTCAAGCTGGAAAACCTGTCCAGATTTTTTTCTGACACAGAGCTCATTTAGAAGCAAAAAAAGGTAGTCTTAGCATTTTCTGTTCGTGAGAGTGAGGCAGTTATTACCAGCCTGATGAGTCTGTACAGAGTACAGGTCTATGAGATGATAGAAGCATCCTGAGGTGAGAACCTATGAGCAGTATGGTTCAGGTTCGGGATGTTGGTTGTCCTCTGCACTTCCTGGCAAGAAAAGACTTGCAGATCTTGCAGGAGATGAAAATACAGGAAAGGTGGGGCCTGCTCCTGTCCTCACTCACCATTGCTACATTCTGGTGTAACAAACTGCCAGATCTAGCAGAACATCCTTTCTTTTAAGCCAAGCCAGAAAAGATTAGTTATGTTCTTATACTGTGGCTCAGCAGTGCAGTACCACAGTGCCTTCCAGTAACACACAAGGCAACACCACCCTGATGCTGTGAGAACTTGCAGCAGCAGTCAAATACTCGTGCAGAGGACACCCTTGCAACAGACCCCTCTGAAGGGACTGTTTTCTCCTTTCCTGGTGGGGCACTGCCTGGTCTGGTATTTTGGAATAATGACGTGAGGAGGTAGCTGAGGCACAGACGTGCACTGCCTCCTGCTGAGTTTGATGAGAGCAGACCTGCAGGCACCGGTGGGTGGCTGGCTCACACCGTGGCGGTGGCTGGGGCTCACGTGGCAGCACTTAGACATGATGCCTGCACAATGAGAAGTGGCTCTCGGGGCTTGACTGAAACCTCTGCAATCTGTAGCCGAGGCCGCTCCCGACTGGTTGCTGACTTCCAGCATGCCATCACTTTCTGCTATCTAGAAGTATCTTTTGGGGTTTTTATTTCAATCCTGGGAAAAAAATCTGAGAACCATCTGAAAGCAACATCAGTGTGAAAGGTTGTCATTACCTTGGGCTCCCTCAGATAGCAGTGCATAGCTTGTGTGACATCAGCGGCATGGACAGCATTGTGGTATGGGTTTTGGCTATGGTAATCTTCTTGAACCATAACTGGGAATCAAAACAGAAAACAAAGATCCTTTTGTCTCTGAATGCCATGGCCACAAGTGGGAACTGGACTTAAAATACAATCTGAGGTTTTGCAGTCAGCTGCCTAAGGAGTTTCTTCAAATAGCTGCAGCTTATTTAAATTGCTGCTTTTATTGGGATACCTTTAGAGAAAAAATGCATGAAAGGATTTGTGAGGCCCAAGGGGACATACTGGGTCTAGCGCATAAATCACCTCTTTCTTGCCTTAGTGAAGGCTTTCATTGAGGAGCAAAATAAACAAGGAAGAGAGGCAAATTTATCCACAACGGAGTGTAATTATTTAGGCTGCTGTCATAGGGTAGTAGTGTGCCATTAAGGCAGTACCACCTATTTTACAGCAGCAGGGAGTGAGGCCCTGATATCCTCTGTTATTTGAGTGATGAACTACAGCCAAAAGCATTCCTACATCCCCCAGCTGACCAATCAAAAGATACATCATTGGGGTATTCACAGCAAAATCTCCTGTGACAATTTTAGTCACATCTATGTGTTTATTTTAAAATGCAGTCCATTTTGCTTAACTTTGCAGTGCTGGAACTGGTCCAGTTGGAGCAGGAGCACCAACCTCTTAACTCTCAGCTTTCTCTCCAACAGAAAAATCATTGAGATGTGTGCTTCACACCCCCCTGTTCCTCGCAGCAGTGTGCACCACTGCGTGGTCCTGGGACACCACCACGTGAACACTGGAAGCTGCATGTGATCTTGCCTGAAGCGCTCTCCTAGACACGATCAGATTAACCAGCTGGAAAGCAAACAGGCAGATTTCCTATGGCGCTCGCTGCCTGCATGAGGAGTGCCAAACAAAGTCCAAGCCTTCTGTTTGTTTCCAGCCGCACAAGCATCTGGAGGTACAGTGGGTAATCCCTTAAACTGTGAGCACCACTAGCTCTAATTACCCCACTGTCCACTTCACGGCTGCCCACAGGAGTTAGAAACAGCAGGGAGATTTTGTCTGTCTCCACACCAGAGGAATGCTTTCCAGAAGCGACAATTAGGCAGTCTTAAAGAAGAGACCCTGCTTTGGAAACTCTGCCTGACAGCCTGAAAAACTGGCATTTAGCTGCTTTCAGAAAGTGATGCAAAAAGTAATTGATTTTGGCCAATTTCTTCTTTTGGTTCACTGACAGCATGGGGCTAATATTTCTGTTGGCAGTAACAGCAGCAGGGGCTTTCATCAGCACTATTCAGTGTAGACAGCTTGATATAATTTGTTAAATTCTGCACATAAGCTTTTAACTGCCCTGGGTCTCAGTGGTCTTTTAGTCACTAAAATAATTACACTGCACCACAATTGTACTGTGCACGCGTAGGTTCTGCAGTGTCTGTCTGTCTGTGGGGGCCTAAGCCAGCCACATCTCTGCACAGCATTCTTCACTTTAAATCACCAGTGTCACTGTGGTGCTGGGATGCTTCAGCCCAGCGCAGAGCCTCTTGAAGTCCCTCCACTGACTAAGTACTGAACCAAGTACTTGAGTGTCTGCAAACTGTACGCTGATATGTATCACAGACATGTTCTAGTGAAATATTTGCAATGACATCATCATTTTTACACAGATACTCAGACCAAGACAGCGCCTTCCCTGATGCTCTACTTAAGCATTAAACTTCATTCAAAGATGGCTTCGAGGTGAGCACTTACCAAAAAACCTGTGTAATGTAACCATGTCTAACTGGAAATGGTGAATAAGTCCATGCACATTGAAGAGGTGACAAAGCAGTGTTACGAGACTGTTTCCTAAAAGCAGAAAGGAACAACTCTTAGATTCCCTCAACATATAGGTACAAACGAAGCAAGGCTAAAAATCTTGGTAATTTCCTATTAGTCAGCTCCTATCACCTTATCTCCAATGAAGTGAGCTTAGATGACACTCACATACTCAGAAGTCACTTACATGAATTACTCTTATATATAATTAAGACTTGATGGCATGGTTGTGCCAATAGAGTGCCACTCTTGTGTCTAGATGCCATAAAGTCACGTTTGCTGTTTCAACACGACAGGCAAACTGGAAGAAGGCAAACTGACATGGTTTTAACTGGAAACCTTTCGAAAGGCTTGTCTGAGAGCAACATCATCTTCATTACTCAGGTCTAGCTTCAGAAACAACAGAAACAAGAGCGGCTTTCCTGCCACTTTGGTTTGCCATGCTGTACTAATTAATTAATTACTAAAAATCAGCAGTTTGGAACTGAATTTCTTATTTTACATACGGCAGTACAAAAATATGATGAACTCATGAAAACTAGCTCAGCTACAATGGCATCTCATAACAATGACACAGACAGGAAAAATGAGTGGCAGCATTTCCAGTCTCAAGTCCCACTGTAACGTTGCACTGGCCTTACTGTAAATCCAGTACTGGGAACACTGGTAAAATTGAGCCTAACTAGTATTACATGATCAACTACACATAAACACAGTATTTTAAAAAGCTTGCACTGCTTAATTCAGTGGCACTGTTTCCATAAAAGTTAGAAAAAACACCCCAAACCAACCAACCCATACTACATATAAACATAGTTTGAAGGGAGTCTTTTCTTATTTAACGTAACTCAGGAAAGAAAATAAATATCTGTACGAAGAACACATGGAAACTTACTTAGTCTTGACTACTGAGCAGGGGCACAGAAAGGTAATTTAGAAGAACTATGCTTTTGCTTCCCAGGCAATTTGCAATCCTTTTCACTCTTCATAGCCAGTCACTCAGCTGAATGACCCTCTAAACCAGCTTTTTTCTACACCTTCTGCCCAACCAAACCTAACTAGATTGGGGGTGAAAAATGAGGGTTCTCAGTTCTATGAGCAATACAGAAAGGGGAAAGATGTGATCATGACCCTCTTCAGCAGTTACCTGTTCAAGAGGTATTGCCTAGACATTCAGGGGACGGGGGAGGGTTTTGTAGGCATATATTTAGAGAAAGCATTTCACAGATTTTTACTCTCTTAATAAATTTCCTGATTTCTGCTGCTGAACAGAACCAAGGGTATCTTCACTCAAATGTCTTTTGTATTGATAGAAATTGACTGATTAGGGAGATCTGGATTTACTGACCAGTGTATCTAACAGGTACATTTAAAGTCACTTGGGAGTTTCCCAGGTAAAGGAAACAGAAACACTTTCTTGAAAAGGTGACGACAACAAATGTAGGAGATTAGACTGATACAAAAGCACACTTTAAACATTACCCTATAGTTCAGGAAAGCCTGAAAAAGCTCCAGGATGTGATTTTAACAGAGGTTAAATGTGGCCAATTTCTCTTCAGTAATCTGAACTGGAAACATTTAGCAAATAATTAATTAGGGATTTTTTGAATAGTCATATAGAAGAGATATAAAAATAAAGACTTAAAAAATTTACTTACCATTTGTCAAGCGATCAAACAAGAAAATGTCAAAATCCCACATTCCCACTTTGGATAGCATATGCTGGAAAAAACAAATGTGAAAAGGCCAATGACTGGTACGTCATGCCGTAAAGCAGATTTTAATTATTATTCCACATTAATCAGTCACAGGACTGGTTACTGCAGCTTTAAAGTTTTGTTCGAGAAACCTATAGAGGTTGTGTTTGAAATATCAGAAATCAGGCTCACGTAGCTGTACTGCATAAAGTATCACTTGCACTTTTAACTGAAGAGGTTTTGAACATAACACTAAAAATACCTTCTAAATGGAACTCGAAACAAGGAATAACAGAAACCAAAATATTATGAAAATATTCCCTTTTACTGCACAAATTCTTTATTGTTCCTTCTTGTCCCCAAATTGTCAGTGCAAATTCTCTTATGTTTTCAATACAGTGTTTTAAAATCTTAGCTCTCGTGGTGAATACGAGTTACAATGTGCTAAGCAAAGCAGTACACAGGAACAGCTTTTATAAACTTAGATACAATGCTACTGTTAAGCCCACCCAGACATGAAGAAGAATCCATCATTACCACCAAATGCAGTGTTTTTACAGCGACATCAGTTGAGTCAGGAGACTGATCCTGGACTAGCTGTATGACCTAGAGTGGTGTATGTTGAATGAAATACATTCACTCTCATCTCTAGTCTATATTCAAACAGTTCCAGATTTCTTACTTACTTTCTAACACCTGGCATGTAATCCCCTCTTGTGGAGAATAAGAACTGCCTAGGCACATAACCCCAATGCCATCAATTATGCAAGTTTTGCTAGAAAATACCGTTCAAATTAAGTATAAGAGCTGCAAAATAAGATAATTCCATTTTGATCACTGTGAAGTTATTTGCAGTCAATGTTCCCTGTTTCCTAGCCTTTGCCACTACGGAGAGCTATCATGGGTTGCCTAATAGCTGCTCCATCCCAGCTGAGAGACACCTGTCTTTTTTAAAGTGGATGAACTAAATCCTGTGTCAGGGCTCCACTTAAATCAGTAACTTAACCAGAAATCCTTAATTCTTGAATAAATCCAGATTACAATTTCAGTTGTTGGAATCTGAAAATGCTGAACAGATGTAGCAACATCTTCTGTTGCTTAGAGACCTAAGCCTTCAAGGCTGTAACCATAAATAAGGAATGGACAATCCGTTTGTCAGGAGGCAGACACGTAACGTGGGTCATTTAAGAAAGATCAGCCATAAATTTCTTTATCTGAAGACTGAAACAAAAGTGACACTCTCCGTAGTATTATTAAAAGAAACGGAGATCTGGAGACCCGTCTTACCCTTGCTTGCCCAAGGTAGTCCTCATCCAGTAGGTACAGAGAGGCTTGTGGTACAATTCCACGCAGTAAACGGGATGCATGGAAGTATCTCTGGAAACTTAACAGTCTTTTCACTTTTTTCTTGGTGCCGATTTCCCCTGAGAGTGTAGTATCTGTGAAAAGCAATCAGTACCGAAACCATAAAACCCAAGATGATGGATGACAACATCAGTTTAACAAGAGAAATACCAAAAACTTTAAAATAGTAATACAAAAATCAGGAAGTTCATGCTTCTTGCCAAGCCACATGAAGGAGCAGTATTCAAATCACTTCAGCATAATACATCTGTTTATTTCAGAAGGGAAACATGTTCCAGGAAAGAGAATACTAATGTAGGTCTTGGAAGATCTGAGTTCAGTACATGCCTGCCACAGCCTTTAATGTGACCCAGGCTCAGTCACTGGGGGAAGGAGGTGATACATCTCCTAACTGTAGGTGTTACAAGGAGCCTAAATGACTGGGCAGAGTTAGATACAAGGAAAACTGCTCTTACCCTCTCTGCTTCTGTTCCCTAACTACACAACTGAAAATAACATTACCTTGCTACCTCGCAGGACTGTCACTGGAATGTATTAAACACTGCACAGCACTAGAGTACAAGGTGATCTTGGGTATAAAATCAAAAAAGTGACACCAAAAGAGAACTCAAAATACAGTTTGAAAACACAAACGTGTGACCCACTTTTGGAAATGAAATAAAAGAGAGAAAGAAATAAGAATAGGTTAATAATCGTATAGCGTTATTTGCTATCCTTTCTACATATTGAAGAAAATAATAAATGAAGAAAATATTTTAGCTCTGCAATGAGGAAAGCAGGTATATCCAGACAATACAGGCATTTCTGCTTACACAACAGAATATGTTCTTTTCACTCAGTACCAGGATAATTCTAATTCCCTAATGCTGTATTAGAAGATTTTCATATAGGGCTAAATGCGACACAAAAAACCAAGCCAGTTTTTATAGAGTGATTAAATCACTAATTAGAGTAATTAAATCACCTTATTGTTAGCAAGGAAAATATGGAAGCTCTCTAAAACTCATAATGGTTTAGGTAATTTCATTCGAACTTTCAACAGAACCTCACATACAGTTGTGTTTTCATTTTGCAATCTGGTATAAATTTTGGACAAAAGGGAGAACACAAACTTGACAGGTGTCAAGTTTGCTACTTGTCAAGTTTGTCAATCTTGCTACTTTCGAAGGTAGCACGATTCAATACAGTTTTATTTGTAAGACAAACCTTGTAAGACATTGAAGAGTAAACAGTCCTTTGAGAGAACAGTAATTTGAGATAAGAAGTTCATAGCAATTCACTGGATTTCAGGTTTAAGTAAGAGCTCACAAAAAATATACATGCACTGAAGATGACTCTCTCTATTCTCTATTTTTCCATCTCTTCTTATGAAAAAATACTGAATGTTTGTTCTGCTGTGAAATTAAAATATCACTTGTCTGCTGTTTCTATGAGTGGTATTATTCTGAGAGGATTTTCAGAGAAGTCGCTAAGGCTTTTTTGGATCATGGATGGTTCAGGATTTGATTTCTCTAACAGCAGATGTGTGAGCACCCTCTGTAGCAAGTTTCTTCCTGAGTAAGTAATCCAACAGCCTACTGAGCGGCACAAAGTCAGTAACAACATCAAAAAAAGCCATCCTTAAATACTCAGTATCAATATAACCTCCAACACCAGTAAGCTTCGTGGCTCTCATGGGCAGTCCAAAGACCTCACTGAGTTTTAATAATATAAAAGCACAAAATAACTTTATTGCAACTTGACAAGCCATGTGGTTTCCAGAATGCAAACAGTAACAACACCACTACTGTACCAGCCTGAAGGTCAGGTTTTCATTTATGATGTGCCAGCATCTGCCTTAATTTTCTCACACATTTTAAAAGCTGGAACAATTTCATGGCCTGTTGAAGGAGTGACTAATGTAGGTGTGAACAGTTACCCAGTGGCAATGACACATAGAGGAACCAGAAGACTTTTTTCGTATTTCTTTTCATTTATATAGGGCTGCTACGAAATGGCTGGCTTTCCATTTAATTCCTGGACAGCAAAACACTCTTAAAAGAAATTCACTTTTTAAACTTGTGTTAGCTGTTTCTTGACTTTCCAACTTTCCTATTTCCATCTTTGCCCACAAACTGTCACTACTTTCAGGTAACAAGTTTGAAGTACAAAAAACTTTACTTTTTTACATTAAAAACTAGAAGTTGCTCCCAGAAATTTTTATCTAAGTTAATATCTGTTTTTCTCAGTTAAAGACAGATGACTTAAATTATCACCTACACTCTCTTAAACTGTCTTTAAAACTCACACACAGAGTTGCTGTGGGTGATCTGAAGGTGAAGGTTTGGCCTGAATCCCAACAAGCAGCTGTACACTGGATTATGAAGAAGTGGTTACTTTATCCTTTGGATTACCACATCATTTCAGTACCATAAATAATACTCACCAAAGCACAAACACATCAGATGGAAACAAATAACTTCTTATTATGAAACATGTTTTCTGAACTGAACCATCAAACTTGCTGCCCATTGCTCTGTATGGTTGTCATGGGTCTCAATTCAAATGCAGTCATCAGCAGACAGTGCCCCTGAAACCTCACTTGATGCTTCACGTGACCGCTGTATTCCAGTATATCATGCAAAAAAGATTACCTGCAATAATCTGTTGTCCTCTATTTTCATTCATGAGGGAAGAAGTTCATAATACTGATAAAGAGTTGTAGCAAATGTATTTTTAAAACTGGGCTCTTGACAGAACAGCCCGAATCCAGCACTGCAGGCTGTCCACATGCAAACTCTGGATGTCAGCTTAAAAGAATATAATGTTAAAATCACATCCTTTGGGTCCCTTCAGTAATAACTGATTTGCCTTTGAATCACAGGACTTATCAGCTGATTGCTATGACCCATAAGAGATTATTGTGACATCCACAATAATGTACTTTAATATGATGGTGTCTTGCATAATATTGGACTAAGACTCTGTCCTTCTCTGAGCACAACACACCCCAAACAAGTATAACAAGTATAATCTCCCAAGATCAGTGCCTAAAAAAGAGAAAAGCACAACTATATGAAGTTGAGAGAAAAAGGTTGATTAAAACAGAAGAGCAAAAGGCAAAGCAGCCAAAAGTGAACACTCAAATTCTGCCCTCAGCTCAGCAGCTGCATCTGAATCTCCCAGAAGCAAAGAACCATTCCTAGCATATGGGATCCACCAGCTGACACAAAATCAAGATGCAGTTTGAAGATGAAGTTAAGGGTTTATGTGAATGACTTATAGTAATATGCTGAACATACTACTTCTTTATTGACAACTGTAAATTTCAATTTAAATTGTAAATATAAAATTGATGACACATGATACAAGTCATACAGTGCCTTCAGGTTAAATTGAATTACAAAGTAAATGAATCAAAAATATTGCTGCAGATAATCCTGAACTTCAACTGTGGAACTGTGGTACTAAAACATATGCTACAGCATCTGGTTAAAGAACATGAACTGCAAAGCTCACATGGGGAGGATTTAGTAATTATGTGCAATTTTGAAATGAACGTGAAAGACAAACAAGAATGTCTTTTGTTTATACTCATAAAACTTCCCTCGAGAACTGTGTTTAACTTCAATCATTGTGGCAACTTCTGAATGTTTTGTTTACCTAAAAAAACTCCATCATCTGCATCTCTTAAAGATGCCCATTCTCATGCTACGGAGCTGCTGCCTAGCACAGGGGTTGCAGAAACCCTCCTTTGTACACTGAATAAAGTTATTGTATGAATTACACAGACATCTTGCATGAACTGCATACACGTTTACAGAAGTGTTCCTACAAGCATTCCTCACAAAGCTCAGCTTCTGCCTCCAAAAGCTCAGGCGGCCTGAGCTCGCAGCGCATCTCCTGATGTGTTTTAGCAGGCAACCAAAGTGGCTGCATTTTTCTTCAGGTAACTTGACAGCCACATCACGCACACCCGCAGCAGCAGACCATGGATGATGTCTGCGTTACTGCACGTGGCCTTCGAGAGGTTAATGAGCTGCACGAATCAATGGCTGCCTTCTCTCTCCTAACACAGCTCCTCCAGTTACACCGATCTGCTCGCCTTGAATTGATCTATGGCTCACTACACATCAACCTCTGTTATTTCAGGGAAAGAGGTTTCCTGCACTGGGAGCTGCTACCAGTTTTCTTTCACATTTCTTTCACGCTGCCGTGCTAGTGCGTGCCCACAAGCAGCATGAATATAAAAATGATGGAGGTCATGCTAACAATGGTTGAGTTAACATCCAGAAATGATCACATAAATCAAATTTGGACAAGGATATACTTAACTCTGCACCAGACATTCATTACATTGTTACTGTTCTTTCAAAGTAAACAGACTTGGTTATGCATTCAAATAAAGCCTCTGAGTTTTTCTTCACAGTACTGCCTTCTGTTATTTTATTGCACTTCAGCGTACAATAAAAACAGGTCACCCAGCAGCATGAGTGGATAAAAAAGGTTTATTAATTTTCAAAAGTGAACTGATTCAGAAAAGGAAAATGTTTTTTCCCTCTTTCCTAAAGGATGCAGAATAAATCAGGTCCTCAAGCAGCTAGTTTTGACTCATACAATTTATAATACCCTTTCCCCTCTTCCAAGGATGCAAAGGCATTCCATACACAGCCACTGTATGCCTGAAGAGCCAGGCAGGATGGGTAGGAAAGTGCTGGGATATCTGGAAGATAAGGTGAAAGGGTGAGTCCTGCAATTTAAGGTCCAGACAGTCTGCGAACAGTGAGGACTCTGGGAAACAATTTGTCCCTGGTTGTACAATTTTCCGCATGGTTCCTGGCTTGACAGCTGGCTAGAAAGCTTTGGGAGCCCGAGAGGTGTGTAACTGACTCAGGAGGACTAGCTGGTGTTTGTCCACTTTCTTTTTTTGCATGTAAAACTACGCCATGCATGTAGATCACCTTTACTGAGGTCTTGTTTGGCATATTCATTGCATTCTTGGTTGCTGAATTTTTCTTGTAAAGAAGAGTGCATAGCACTGATGATAGAAAAAAACCTGCTGTGCCTTCCTAATATCTTCTTACATTACAGATTTATCATATTGTCCAGAAGACAACAGCAGCATTAGTACAGGCAGCTGAACTAACAGAAGTAATCTAAAAATTAATGACAAACTTAATATTTTAAATTTGAATTTTGGAGAAAGCACTGGTCAACTAGAAGAACAGAAAACTTCTCTCTGCACTGTCTAGGCCTTCCTGATATATTTCACCTTGTAGTCCAAATAGCCTTCAGAAAGAAAACACTGAAGTTTTGAAGAAAAGGCTGAGAAAATGCACAAATACCAGAAGCCCATGTGGAAGGACTGTCACTTAAAAGTTTTCAGTCTAGTGCAGAAGGACCAAGAAGCTCAGACGAATACCCCAGTTCTACTTCTTAATCATCTGTGATTGGTGTAAGAAACTAACAAACAGGGTTGATTCAAAAATAGTAAGATTGTGTCAAGTTTATCATCTGAATACACACTGGTCACTGCAACTAAGAAGACAGAGATGAACACCTTGCGCTATGGCATATCTACAGACAAAAAACTGGTGTACTGAAGTCTTGTAAATGCAGAAATCCTCACAAGACTTCCTCAAACCATAGGGAATCCAAAAAAAGTTGTGTTATAAACACTTAGTTTTTACTTCCTTCTCTAACGTCTAAAATATTCTTTGTCCCTTGACTTCTGATAAAATCCATTTTCTGATGATAACAGATAACTGGTGATAATGCATCTGGTGATGCATTATTTCTATTTAGAGGGGTAATCTTTTTTTCAATGAGGCAGAAGCTGTGAGAAAGAGTGTGGGACTCCAGACACACCAGAGGAAAGCACAAAACTAGAAGTGCAGCAAAAGAACTTTAAAATTTTCTATTTTGAGTAAAAGTTCTGTTCTCCAACGACATGCACAAGTGCACAAAACCAATGCAGAGCCCTGTTTACAGAGGAGGTACTCATGTGCTTCTCTGGCTAGCGTGAGAGGTTCCGAGACACCCCCTAAGTGACCTGGCTTTGGAGTTTCCTCTTCTCTGAACATCACTCAAAGTGATGGTGGCTTGTAACAGCTCCGTTTCCAACTCATAAAGCTCCTGCATAATTGTTGGCATTTTGAATAACGTTAGTCATGCAGCTTCCTCCCCATCCCAAAATACATTCTTTTTGATACTGCTTGAAAGAGAATACAGAATTCAAGAATTATGCTGATAATTCCACTAATATCTTGAATAATCCTATTACAACAAGTTCTGGAGAAATTAGGGTTTCAAAGACCACTTCAGTAATAGAATATTAGCCATAGTAACAGGAAGAGGAATAGATTTAATCCAAATTTAAGATGAGTTTAGATGTGTTTCTTATCACAATTTGAAGCCTTTATTTGGGCTATCACTCATCTTTATGCAAACAAACATTTTGGCATCTTTTATTAAGCCTCCTCCAAGTTCTTAGGAAATGGCACGTTGTGCTCTGTTTTGTCACAATCTCATTATCATTTCAATGTGAACCTTTGCTTTGCCACTTCAATCTTTGTACAGCAGTCAGGACCTTTTCTTCCTAAAACTGGGAATGTTCTATAGCTGATTACAGTTTCTCCAACAGGAAATGATGCATCCCCTCCTCCTTCACTCCCCTTGAGAAAAAACAACATAACCTGTAATAACAGCAAACCCAACTTTCATTTATCATGTTAATGATCTCTTCTCCTTGTTCTTTTCCTCTGGTCATTTGGAAAGCATCCTCAGTGTTATCTTCAGTACATCCTTTCCCCTTTCTAATCAAGGAAAAGAAGGTGGGGTGGCAGAATGGGTCACGCATCATTTGGCAGCTTTTAAAGGGACATCTTCAGTTAACTGAATCCCAAGTCTATACTAAAAAAGTAAGTTACAAATGTGTGTGATCAGGTCAGTGTTCACTAAGACTTTGTGTGTGAAGCACATGTAGGTTTTTTGTCTGTTTTGCTTGCTGTCATGAGTCCTCCTGAAGCATTAATAACCCAAAATGGTGCATTTTGTTAGCACATGAGGGCATGTGCAATCAGTTTCACATTCTGGCTTTCATTTTTCTGCAAATGTGGCATTAAAGCTAAACAAGGAGCATGAATGGCAGGAAGTAGAATATACTTTTCAATCACACTTTGTTATTAAATTTTGCAGATAACAACACTTACAAAAATGCAAACTCTTCCAGCAAAAAACCCCCCCTTGCTGTTATTTGATGAAAAGGGTGAACCGCATTGACTTCCAATGACAGGAAGAACTTTTTAATGTAGTGAGGAGTTACTAGAAAAGAGAACAATCTCTGTGCTGAAATATTAAGAGGATTCCAATTGATAGCAAGGCCACAGGCTGACCAATTCTGGAAACGTTCATCCCATTCAAACAAGCTAACTGGATTAAGAAGTCTATGTTCCTTAGGGATGTTGATAAGTATCTTTTGGATGGGCTTATCCAGGAGGAACTAGGGGAAGTATTATGTAGATACAACACAGACCTCATAAGATCTCTCCCTTTCTAATTTAAAAACCATCTGGAACTTTGGACTCATGTCCACAGGCTGGGTTGGTATCCAATCCAATCAGCCCTTGAAACTTCCTCACAAGACTTTTAGTGTCCTAATTTAACCTAGGTCAGAAATATCTAAAAAGGCATCTCTCACTCCCACTTCTTTTCCTAGCCAAAGGCAACAAAACAAGGCACTTAACCAAACTCTTTTTAACCTCACTCAGTTGGGTTCAGGTTACTTCATGGTTCAGTTTTGGGTTGGTGGCTGTGGTTAACTTTTATTTTCCCTGGAGATGGGCCCTACCTGAAAGCCCTGGAGTGTCCAAAATCCAAACCCAAAAATGAATGTAAATTTTGCAGTGGACCCTTCTGTAGACAGGCAGAAACCACAGATTCAAATGTCCACAGACTTTGGTTCTTTGAGATGGAGACATTTTCATGACTTCATATCTTCCCTTACTAATCCTGACAACACTTTCAATTTCTCCAATACCTAATTCATCATATGCCTACAAAGTATGTGATGAATTCACTTTATTTGCAAACAAACTGAAAGCCAGAGTATTTCACTTGACTCAGATCAGACAGCAAATCAAGGACAGAGACTGAATGTTACCTAATATTACCATTTATCACCATCTGGAGTTAAAAGTATATAATCTGTAATAAATTAATTTGCCAAGGTAAACTTAAAGCAGGTGGGGTTCTTTTGGACTCAACTTCTGCCTGTATGACAACATCAAGATCCTAAGTAATAGAGAGACATACCTTTGGAATGCCTACAGACATGTTTTGACATTTTACATATTCTCAGATCCCACTCTGTTCCTGTTGTGCAAGGTGTAAGAAAATACAAATCTCTCTGGGTAACACTATTTGGGTACAGAGACTCCAATTTGCAGGTCACATATATAAATACTGAAGTGAATACTGAAGAAGTAAATTAAATACAGTCAATTAAAGGCTAACAATTTTGTCCTTTGCAAGCCAGAATTTAATCCAGATAAAAGCTTAGCATAAACAAGATGGGAACTGGAGAATTTAAGTCTTAAGAACCTCCTTGTCTTCAGACTTGCCTGTCAAACACATTTGTAAATAATAAGTTACTTATCTCAGCTGCAAACTATGTTATTTGGTTACTCTACTTGATTGAACCTGTCAATAAAACAAAGTATCTAACATAATTGCAGTAGAGTGAGGTCTTCTTGCTTATTGCTGTGTGTTTACCTACAAGTCTAGATCTATCACAAGGAATTCCCTCAAACTTTGAGTTAAGGCAATGCAGAAACGTACCATCACAGTCACCAAAAAACCTCATAATGAGATAAACAAATTCATTTAAATCAGTGCATATTAGTCACTGGTGGGATCTGGTTCAATGACTCACTGAGCAACTTTGTGAATCAGAGAACTAAATTATTGCTTACCATAGCTATGCTCCTTTATTCCTCAAATCCAAACTATACTTTGCTAAAAGGAAAATTGGATTAATTTTCACTGCAGAAGTGTTTCAAATTCTAAATTATTACCCTGGAAATATTCAGTTTAACTCCTTTTCTGTCCTGTGAACACAGTAAAGTTCATTTAATTCACTGAAATGCAGAAGTGCCAATGAGCTGCCAACATCAATTTCAACCTGCATCAGGTTCAGTGTTAAGCTTGAGCTACCCAGTTGGGAGTCAAAATTTCCTATAGTTTCGTGAGGTTTGGTTTGGAATTAATTGAAGAGAAAACTCACCCAATTTTCCTCTAAACCTTTAAGACTGTGCAAAATTTTTATCTCTTGTTTTAGGAGTTTGTAAAGTCTGATATTGGTTCATTAAGCCTCCTAGTGGATGTGGAGCCTCAAGTCTGTCATGTGGGGCTTATTTTTCTCTGGGGGATATCAGGGGCCATTGGGAGCAGGTGGTTTGGTTGCCCTATCAGGACAGAAGGGAGGTTGGTGGGCTTGCCTCCAGTGGGTCTCCACACCAGGCTGACAGACAGCAAGCAGCAGCTGCCGCAGCTTCCCAGCAGGAGAGGAGCTGCTACGTGGCTTCCCCTCAAGCTTCTGACTCAATGCCATCAACACAGAACAGAACCTGGCAGGTCATGCAGGTCTCCACAGGTTGCAGGGACTAGCTCTAGAGGCTGGGGCAAACGTTCACTCCTCAGAAAACAGAACCAAGGAGTTCTTGGTGACACAGGGGTAATTTACACTCAGTTTGGTATTCCAGAGTCATCTTAAGAGTCCCCAAACCCACCAGTGCAACTATGCCTAGGAAAGCTTGCAACTAGGCAGAGGAAAGACAGGAAGACACTAAAGCTCTGCATCTCTCCCAGACAGGATTCTGAAAAATCCTCATGGTCCCGACAGCCTGGCAAAGACAAGGTGAAGTAACACCAACTTTCTATATATTGCAGAGAGTCACCGGAGGAATGTGTAGATGGCATCACAGACATTAGCTCAAACAGCAAGAAGCCAACATTAATCCAGTTGGCTTTGATTAGGGCTACAGAAGATCCCATTTTCAGAGTGCAGGAAGTTTTCCTATCCAAAGAGACTTGGAGTCTTAAGTTACACAGCGACTTTACTGTAAGACTCCAGAAAAAACAAAAGATATGGTCAGTGTTAACCCTTAACAGACAAAGGAGGGAAAAATCCACTAGTTTGACTGAATCTGCAAGTACACTAAAAAAGAGTTACATTTAAGTAACCTTTAGTCTGACATTAAATATCAATGCCCTGTATTTTTTTTTAAACGTGCATTTACATAATGGATGTCAGCTCTGTTCCAGAATGAGCTTCAGTGTTTTCCCTTACTTTAAAACAAGGCTGGTACTGTTATTTGGAACAGTATTTCAGATGAGAGATGGAACAATCGCTATTTAAGCTCAGTTTGTTAGTGAGAAGCTGGAGTAATGTTTATGCTGCATTTGTTTATGACCTCTGAGGATATTTACTACAAAATTTACTCTGCCTCTCCTCTCCCTCACTCTAACATCCTTCTGTATAAGGTTGCTGCCTGCCAGTTACTGCCTCCAAAAAAATGCAACATGGTGACAAAATTTTACTGCAAGTATTAGTTGGGTACTTTTCCAGAAAGTGTGCAGTAGTGACATTTATATATATTTCTTTTTGATAGGATGTGCAGCACCACGTTTTTTGCTGCTTATGGGCTTATGTTTTTTGCTGCTTCTGCACAGCGGAAATGGATTTAACAGACAGATGTAGATGAACAAATAATACAAAAGCCTGTTTACTTCCTGGCAAAACACATCTGCGTGCTCTGACACTGAGCATCTTCATTTACTTGTAGGTCACCAAGTGAGCCAGGCCCAGTGCACTTGCCAGCCACAAAATCAGTAGTCAAGTATCTAGAAATCTCACTTCATTTTGCATTGAAAAATTAAGCCAACGCTACTCCTTAGACAGAAAACGGTAAATATATAAAAACCTGAAAACCATGGGAAATCCGAAATCGGGATCACTGCTTTCCCTTACAGAGATCATGATCAGCCACACTGACTTACTTCAGACTATGGAAAAGCAGTACCAAGAGTAAGCTGGAGGTCTCCGTGACAGCACGGGAACATTAAACCCCAGGTGCCCCACCCTGCTGGACCAGAGGTGCACATGCAAGGAGGCACCACTTTTTAGGTTCAGCAGTTATGGTTAGAGGGGTTGTGTGGAGTGCCTTGCTCCTGGCATGATCGAAGGCTGAGTATTCACCAGAACATTCCTTGCCGTGGACGTCTCCTGAGACAGCCCAGTCCTCCCGTTCTGCTTCCTCCTCCCTTCCCCCTCCCCAGGCACCCAGACAAGGAGGTAAAAAAAGGAGAATTCAAACTGTGGTTTGACAATTGCTCTTTGATGAAAAGCACAATTGCCAGAAGCATAATAGTGTCAGCACTAAAACTGTTGGGGTTTCAACAGTTAAAGACAGGGAATAACAGTTTTTTTCAAAGTTTACATGGAGGGGTCTGTGCAGTCCTCAAGGACAAATCGAGATCTGCTTGTGTCTGAACGCTGACATGAACACAGCACCCAGGCTGAATGCTACAGGGCCCAAGACTAAATGGTCACTGTTTTTTTACTTTTTTTTTTTACACACTTGCTAATGGGTTTGCATCAGTATAGAGAGTCCATCAGGTGAAAAAACACCCAACAGGGTCTCGATTCATTTTTTTTCTTTTTAGATTTGCCGTCCTTTATTTACAACAGTGGCAGAACAACTTCAATCAAAATGAGGTTAAGATTATTTTTAACAGATGTTCACTGCTGGCCTGACCCAAAATCCATTGACGTCAATGAGAAGACTCCATGGGGCTTTGGATTGGGCTTTAATTGTTGGAAAAATTAATGTTATTGTAAACCACTGGTCAGTGTTGTCACATGCTCCCCTTCTGTGCCAATTCTATATGACCGGATAACAGCCTCACATAAATCTGTTCCAACTGTTGTCTAAGAGGCTAAAGGACACAGAGGTTTATCTTTTTAATTCTGAACTGCCCCCTCTCCTTCCCCAGCACACCCCATGGCCCTACTGCATTTACATTTGACAGATTGAGCATTATGGACACTATTCATACAATCAAAATATTTCACAGCCAGACACTCAGTGGAAATAATGGAATTAATGCTGACTGTGTGAAGACAGCTGAGCTACAGGTATGTATGAGATGAGATACTTTGGTTCACGTATTTTCAACAGATTTTTATTTATTTTTATTTAAATACAGACCTGAAAGAAGGCTTGCACTTACTGTTAAGAAGACGGAAGTCTATAAATGGGTAGGAGCCACGGCGCTCGGAGACAACCCCTGTCTGACCTCTCACCCGTGCATCTCCTGCAAAACACAAAATCCCCAGAGACATTAGAAGGGGCAGCTGCCTTTCTCTGCTGTTTTGATCTAGATCTATTTTTTAATACAAAGTGACGACATTACGCTCCTCCAGTGGGAAAACTAAGGTCCAAAAAATCATCTCCCATGACATCCCTGGGTAATTGGGTAAAGCAGTACAGCTGATCCTCTTATCAGAACAAAGGCATAAAAAAAACCCTTCATTGCTGGCTGGGATTAAACCCCATTAGCATTATCCTACTGAACAGCTTCTTGCCCAGCAAGCAGACTCTCATTGCTTCAGGAGTAGTGCAGACATCTGGGTTTTTTTCTCAGGCAAGAACAGGTAGGACTCTAGGCAGGACTGTCATGGCTTCACACACAAAGCCTAGTCCAATCCTGGACTAGGCTCACAATTCAACTGACCTCCAAAGTTGTGAGACAGGTCTCAAAATCATTAGTTGATGAAAAAATCCCCCCAAAAAAGTATGAAAATTTTTTTGAAGTTAGGTGGGTGGTTTGTTTGTTTGTTTTTGTTTAACTTTCTGCTCTTTGAGCACTCTGGAAAATGCAAGCCTTCCCCTCAAACACTATAGCTGCTTCATGTAAGTGAAAACCTGATGTTCTCAGATAAGCATTACTCTGGAGCATTAGTACGTACATTTGAAGATGATAAAGTGCCAACACAACACTAAGAATTAGTATTGCTGTGCAATTCACACTGACTAGTTCCATACTTACCATGTAATATTGATGAACTAGGCAAAACTAATTTAAGGAGAAAAATGCTGCTCAGAATGAGTAAGAGTTACAAAACCTCTCTCCAAGTAGACAGGAAGTAGTAGGAAGCAGATGTCATTCTTATGTTTCCATAACTTTAAGTATCTTGTAGTGCAATGTAATTGTTTCTTTACAGGCAATTAACATGACCAAAACATTAAAAATTCTTAAATAAGATGAAGTTTAGAGACTTTGGAGGTTCTAGTTAGAGTTTGGACACTCTGAGGTTCTAGTCAGAGTACTCTAATTTTTCACCATACTAATTCCTCTTGTACAGAAACAGAGACCGCAGTATTGAAAGCACACCCACTGCACATCCTTACACAGCTCACACTGTAGTCCTCTCAAAGTTTGCAATAAATTATGAATTATTAGTTAGTTTGAATTGCGCTTCCTCTGGGATACAAATATAGCATCTGACTAATCTAAACAAGAATAATTTAAGAATTTGGCTGCTAGTGCTAGCTTCTACTGCTTGTGTTTAAAAACAAGAAAACATCTTGTAGCATAAAAGAAGGACCTAGTTAAATGCTGTTATTTTTTTCTATCTAATGTTCATTTAAAATGTGCTAACAATTACGTTTAAGGGAAGAAAGCCAAGTAGAATTATTAAGTTAAATATTTGAGGTGGAGAAAAACTTCCGTGCCCTCTAGGGGTCCTTAGAGATACAAAGACACAAGAGCGTGCATGCAAATTAAGAGTATTTCAAACTCAGTCACTTTTGATTATAAATATGAATCTAGGTTCTCTCACCCTTACTTTCACTTTGCTTTTTTGTTTCCAGAGACAGAACACGTGTTCCCTGTTCTCGGCTCCTGCTTGCCAACCACTCTAAGGAACTAGTCCAAAACAACTCAAGCTGTTGTTGACCTCACTTACCCCTCCCGACAGCAGGGGCAGGAGGTGCAAACCTCTACCTGCTCTTCAGCTGTTCCACTTCAAAGGTATGGTAGTGCCGTGGGTCTACCTTCATCAGCAGTTTAAAACTACACGCAGCTGGTGGCAATGAAGGCATATGAACTCATCCCCCCGCGATCCTTGTGTTAAAGAGCAGAAGGGTGGAGCAAATAGCTGTAGAGTTTGTAGAACACCAACGCAAGATCCACCAGCACCCACGAGCCAGAGCCCATGAAGCAGCACCCAGACTTAAAAGCATTGCTCTCTGCCACAGGTAGCCCCATCAGATTGGCTCATGTGTGCAGAAAGAGTAAGAATGGCAAGCATATGGTACACATTATACAAACTCAAAAAAATCAGGCAGGCTTGAGCCTGTTGCTAATACAGGCATCAGCAAATTAAGAACGGGTGTGAATTCAGAGCATGCCTTGACCGAGGCTTTTGTTTTTCTGTAGGCACCAATGAATTAACAGGAAACTGCAAGTAATCCCCTGCATTACTCACTGATAAACATGTCACTTGTGACTGTATCAGCAGAGACATTAAAAAAAAAGAAAAAAAAAAGACAAATTCAGACTCCAAAAATCTGAAAAAACACCGAAAGCATATAATACTATAAAACCATCAAGACTGATTTTCTTTCTGGGCATGAAATAATATATCTAGCAAATCAAAGGAGGTACCATTCTTCTAAAGAAAAAGAAAATCATATACAGTCATGTATCAAAAAGATTGCTTAACTCTGATCTCAGTAGTATGACCCCAAACTTTGAGGACAAGAACGCTAAAGGTAGGTAGACAACTGTGAAACCAAAGAAAACACAACATGGGCTTACCAAAAGTAGACCATACAAGATACTTAATTACCTCGAATAAAATAGCTAACTGTTAGACAGCAGGAAAAGAAAGCAATACTGTAGTGCAATTCAACCATATGGACTTTGTTAGATGTACAAGAGAAGGCAAGAGATGAGTACAAAACCTGAAGAGTAAAAATAAGGAGGTAACACGGTACACTGAAAGGCAGCTTTTGCTTGGGAACAATTACTCCATGATCTCCATCATCTTTAGAAAATTCATACTGGGAATGGCCCTAAAGAATTTTATTGATGATCTTGACACAGAAGTGCACCAGTGATACTTGAGGCTAACACAATGCTGGGAGATACCAGGTATTAACAGCTACAGCTATTTTAAATTAAGTTCACTGCTGCTGTCACCTTTTCTGTCCCACCTGCTAGGTGGCCCAGCCACCTGGATGTTCCTGGTAGCCCAGCTTCCTCCCATGGTGTTGCTGTTTCATATAGGACTAGAGACTAGCCAAATTAGATGCTTATGTACACTATTCAGAGCAATTTCCGCAAAGAGAGGGGAAGCAATGGAGCTATTGATGCCATTAGTAAGAAATGTGAATGAGTTTTACTAACTAGCAAAGCCCAGGAACTGAAGTCATGGCAAATTGGTGATGATTCCAACTGGCTATTTGTGTAATTTTACATTTTTTCACAGACAATATATTTTTGGGTTGTCTCTAGCACAACAGGAATCTATATGCAGAATAAATCTGCATCCCTGCTGACCTAGGAAAAACCACTAAAATCTTTATATTCTTATATGATTATTAACTTTATCCTGAAGGAAGGCAAGCTTCTGGTGAGCCAAAGATGTTATCAAGCAGCTCTACCTCATGAATCAGTTATTTCAAAATACTTCACCAGGTGCCACCTAGTCTCTCTCTACATCATTAGAGAAAGATTAGTTAGGAACTGGTGGTGGGCTAAAACAACCACACCTCCCTTCCTCCATTTTTTCTTGGCTCATGTATTTGGAAAATATTTCTATACTTCCCTATTACTTCTAATTACATCTAAGTACACTCAGCAGAGAGACTAGGAATAGGGATTGCACCAGATGTACAATTTATCACATGGGTTTTAATTTCCATGAGGCAAGGGCCATTCATGGCAACATGCTCTATGTTATTTTTTTGCTATGACAGATTACTTAGAGGCTGACTTTCATCAATCTAGCAGACCTTTCCATCTCTTTGTCTCCACCTTAAAAATCAAGCTAAACAGTTGTTCTGACAATTTATGCAATTAGCAGTTTTAGAGAAATAATCCTTTTTAGAGCGAAAGGAAGGATTCTGTGGTAACAAGGCAGGAAATTTTGACAGCTCATTGTGTTCCCAAATGAAACAAGCAGGGTGAAGGGAAAGGGTACATGTTCTCCTTGACTGCTTTGGGCTGAAGATGCAAGGCTGGAACATCTACAGCTGCAAACACCAGGGGTTGCACCCTCACTGGTGCCAAGCTGCCACAAGAGCTCCCAGCAGGCACATCTCCCAGAGGCTGCTGTGCTTCTGAATTTTACTTTGTCCTTGTTAAAACAGACAAGGAAACAAACCAAATAAACCAAAGCAACCTACACAAGTGCCACGGTGCCTGGCTGGCTCCGGCTAGCAGGGCTGACCCAGCACAGGGCAAACCCGCCCGCTCTGGAGGAACAGATGAAAGCCGATCACGGCGCAGGAGGGCAGGCGAAGTCCCTGCGAGGGTTTGCCGTGCCCACCAACGGTGAGGGTGCGCTGAGGAGGAAAGGAACGAGGCGGAGGAGCTTCTCAGAAGCAGGAAAGAGTTTATTGGACTCAAAGTAGGGTGCGGAGAAGCTGAAAAATGAGGGTGATGTTACATATAAAAAAAGGTTACATATAAAACCTATATATAGGTTTTATACCCCTACAGCAGAGGCGGGGAAAACTCACAGCAACCCATCATAAGATTACAAGGTGCCAGTGCAAAGGTGGGGAGAAGGAATCACTTCCAATGGGAGAAGGGGGAGGTGGGGAGGGTTAACGGGGGCCAATCAGCAACCGAATACTCCAGACTTTTCTAGCAAAGGAACTAAATATGGGGAGAAAAGGGCGAAGGTGGCAGTGGCCAGTGACCAAGCTTAGTGCCCTTGGGATGCAGGAGCATCAAACCAGTGGGTGTTTTGGACCTGCTGGCTTGACTGACCATTACCATGGTCACTGCTCACCACAACATACAAGAAGCCAGTGCTGTGACTGATATGCATGACAGCGTACAGGCATAAGAAAATCAGCTATGGGGCAAGAACCATGGCACCACTGCAGCTGTAGCATCAAGGGCACTTCAAGATGGTTCAGAAGGGTTAAGAAAAAATGAGGCAGCTCTTAACTGCCTTTCACATCTGGAGGGAAGAGCCATCTGCACCGAGGAAAACAACTTCTCCAAGACTTGCCTGAAACAGCGTGAGATTCAATTTCACTGAGCAAGCACAACAAATTAGGAGAGAAAATACGGCCATAGCTGTGACAAAACAACAGAGCAGCTTCATCCAGCAGAAATTAGGATGAACCACCAAATTATTGATTCTATTTAGTACACAGCTCCATGTGGTAAGTCAGGAATACCACAGCAAATTCACAAGAGGTTACAAGTATTTACTCCAGTCAAGCTTTCTTACAATCTTTGTTCCAGTATTTCTTAAGTTGACTGTTCGGGGCACATACTGCAGTGGCTTTTTTTTTTCATGGAAAACCAAGCAGCACTAGTAAGGCCTCTTGTGGACTCCACGGAGCCCATGGCTCCTCCACTGTTTCAGTTACAAAAAGGCTTAGGATTTCTGACCTGAAGGAAGAGGACTTGATGATGTTTTAAGCATCAATCTGGTTTTAGTGGAAGGCTTTCTAGAAGAGAGAAGTGTTGCTCTGTAAAAGTAGCAAACTCAGATGAAAAGTTATGTTAAAAATGAGTACCAGAATAACTGGAATTATATTTTTATTTGAAGAGATCTAACGCTTGTTCATGGTGATTCATGCTGGTTTGGATTATTTTCATTCTGTTGTATTAGTGCTATAAATGTTACTGTAAATTCTTGTTTATAGAAAGCATAAAGATTTCTCATGTGCATCAGATCTTCTGAACAAAACCATTTCCTCTGAACAGACACAGAGAGGCTGATTTAGGGGTTACAGACTCAGGACGACTTCCCTTTGCAGCAGGAGAAACTGTAGCAGCCACCTCACTTCATTTATTTGTAATCATTGAAGTTTTAAGCGTGTAAACATTCTGAAATGTAAGATTTTCTGTGCCGTATGCTGCAGGGTTCTACTATGCCTGGTAATAGTCCTAATAAGCTCGTAAGTATTGATTTCATCCAGTGTATTCCGCAGTTTTGTTTCAAAATGCTCTGCGCAAAGGAAAGGAACTGCTGGTACTCTCTTTTTACAAAAAGGGGATAAAATGATGATGTAAAACTGTAATTCAGTTTAGCAGATTTTTTTTTTACATAGAAAATCACTTAATTTCCCTTGCAGTGGTCCTACCCTGTGAATGAATTATTTTTATTTATTGCCAGTCAATTACTTGAAGTTCAGCTATTAAAATTTCCTTTTCCAGCTGCAGATAAGACATTTCATGCGTCCTCTGTTTTCTTAGTATTTTGAAGTGAATGATGGTTCTTATGTTCAACAAGAATTACTGGTACTGCTTTACTGTACCTGCCAGCTCTAATTTCTGCCCTCCTTTACTGACCAAAATCCATACCACTGTTGTATCTTAACCTCTCAAACAGTACTATCACCACTCCTTGTGCCGATCAGCAAAGTGCAAGAAAGAGAAGCTGACAGTCTGTTCTTTGCAATGCTGGAATTCTCTTGGTATGTCTTATCTGGATATAGAGGAAGACCGTAGGATCCACAAGCATACCTTTAACAGCTGCCCATTCTGACAAATGAACAAGTTAAATGAATATTTTACACTCTTGAAATCCTCTCTTAAACCATATCATATGGCATCAGTGACTGGTGAAAAGCCTGCACTGATGTATCTTGAGGCAAAGCTCTTACAACATGCAGACTTTGGAAGAAGTTCTTGCAGATAAGTGAAAACCAAGAGGATGAGAAAACTGCCCTAGAGAACCAGATAAGAATAGTCATCAGAAACTCAGATACTGAAGCAGTACCCACATTTCCCTCTTCACAGACCTGTTTGTTCTTGCATGAGCAAATGTAGAGCCTGCAACACTAACATCTGACTGAAAAAATGGCCAGAGTCAACTGGACAGAGATCGACTCTTCGTTGTGTGAGCTAACAAAGGTAGGTTTCCAAACTGTCAGTGTGTTATATTGCACTGGAAATTCTTTCACTTGTTTTTGAGTTTGATAATGGGCTACGAATTACTGCTTTAAGGTCAAACACACTTCTAGGTCTAAATGAGTGGAGAGAAGTACGTGCCTCCAGCCGGTAACTAATGCTTAAAAGAGAGTGAATTACATTTCAAAGACTCATGTTTCTGACTTTGATGCAGATGGGGTCTAAGACCCGTTTTTTCCTAAATTAGGTGCCATGATTACAAGCAGAGCAAAAGGGGGAAAGAATCCAAGACCTCACCCATGAGGATTGTATTCAGACAGCTGAGACCACACCAAATCCCCTACCTGTGAGTATGCCTTTCACTGTGATTATCCCAGTGACTATTTGGTAATAAACATAACAGATGCATACACCTTTAGTTCACCAAAGTAGGCACACCCTCAAAACATGTATGTACTGTGTACACTCGTACAGTGTAGTATTATCCCACAGCTGAGTTAAACAAAAAACAGCACTTGTTATGCAACAGCCATCGGAGTACTGTTCTGGATAAAATGCAGTAACCTATCTCTTTGATTCTACTGTGTGATATCTATTTAACTTTCAGTATTTTCTACATAAAAATACAAAATTTTATATAAAAGTCTACATAAAGTGCTAAACCACAGGACACAAACACAGAGAGGGAGTGTAAGAACGGGCAATTTGCACAGCCTGCTTAATCAGGAACTTTTCCTTTCGAAGACATGACAGATTCAGATGTAGGAAGGAGCTTGCCAGTACAAATTTTACAAAACTCAGCCAATGGCTCTCACATGCAGACAAGTGTTGTTACCTAGCAGGAAAGAACAGGGAGTTATTGAACTAAAACCAGGAGACAGGTCTTGAAAAAAATAATCCAACAAGAAAGAATGGAGACCTGTATAAATACATGATTTTAAGCGCAGAAGACAGAAGTCATCTATCACCACCTCCACACTTGAAAGGCATGGTTTAGACAACCATCTTGACTTAGGTAAATATTTTCCTTGCACTGTATTGTAAAGAGCGAGCCATCTACTACCTAGAGGGGCTAAAGTCACTAATAAGAGAGGAAAAGGAAAGCCTGGGAGAACAGTAGCACACAGCTGATGGCATCTTGAGAGTCTCTCTGCTGCGATCCCAAATGGAAGCACTCTGGCTGACTTCAGGCTTCCGAAACTGCTGCTGCTCAGCAGAGCTGGGGCAGTAACAGAGGCCCTGGGGCACTCTGCAGCTGACAGGACCCTCTTAGTAAAGCAGATAGAACCATTCCAAGTCCTAATGCTAGGAACCACCTGTTTGTATCGTGAAGTTTTGTATGGAGTTATTGGTGGGGCATTTCTGTCTCCAAATACTGATCACTGACTTTACAGGAAAAGTGGATATTAATATAGATAGGGCACTGAACTGTCTTGGTATTCTCGTCTTCCTAATCTAAATGATTTGATAGCTTGTAAATTGCTCTGCATTAGAGGATAGGAGCCATGTCAGCAGAATCAGGTTCTTGCATTGCCATCATTGATATTACTCTAGAGCCCTGCCGGCAAGTGGCAAAACTTACTGGTTTTCCTACAGATGAAATTGAATCGCAACACCTTAAAAACTAAAGGATACATCCTGCAATGTTAAGAGCTGTAATAAAGGTAATAACAGCTAAAGCATAGTCTTAGCAACAGGTAGTAGGTTGCATTACCATGGCAACTTTGAACATAATATCCTACTGTCATTCTACTCCCATCCCTCTCCCAAATAAACTGCAGCATAAATAAAAGAACATTATTAGTTATTCAATTTGAAATTTTTTTATTCTAGTCTTCAGCCAGACTCTCAACTACTGCAATAAACATGTATTTAATAACAAACTTCTAAGACATGTACACTCCCAATTCCAAGTCATTAGGCTTTCATTCTGCATAAAAGAAAAACCACAAAAGATCTGTGTTTTGTCAAGACCAATGCCAAAAAGAGGTACAGAATTTAAATCTCTATGCCCAGTGCATTACGTGAAGCTACTTCTGTTATCATTCCCCAAAGACAAGGATTTTCTTCACTTATAGATACACCAAAACCCTAACTTATCCCAAATATATATTACATTTTCTTAACTGTAATAACATTCTAGATATAGACACTCTTTCAGAGACCCTTTTGTATTTGCCCATGTACTGTAACTTCAAACTGAATTCTCTCAAACATCTACATCTTATTTTGTTACATGTATTTCTGATTTGTAGAGTGTCAATACTTTAAAATGCTTCTACTGGGAGAACACAACTGGACTCCTTGAATCCACCAGTGAGGGTTTTGCAGTTGAAGAACAGACTCTTTTTCTGCAAGAAGTTGAGCTAATTGTTGAACATTTATTCAACCAAGTCTGCCTTATTTTCTGCATTCTCATTTCTCATCCACCAGTAATATTTGTTAAGTGATCTCTTAAGCTAGCTTTTAATTTTTTGTTCTGCAATTTCCTCAAGTACCACTGTTTGTAAGTAGACACATTTAAGTGGTTGCACTGACTGAGCCACAAGGTATCATTCTCATTTTCTGCTAAGGCACTATTATGTTGGCAAGCAGAAAACGGTTGATACTACAATCCATGTAAATCTAGCATAGCCACTGCTTAAAATTTGATATATATATACTTAATTTATGTAAAATAACAATTGATATAATGACATAAATATTAATGAAAAAAATGCTGTGAATTCCAAAGTGGAACAGAACAAATGGAACTTCTTTTTTTTTCTTTAAATGTTCAATAATTTGGTATTAACATTTTTTGTTTCTGAGAAAGAGAGGGCATGCTTGGAAATAGCATGCAGGATGATAATCATAAGCCCTGAGCTCATTTCCTGGTGTCTTATGGAACAAACTGTTTTCTTTCCATGCCTCAGTTTTCCACTTCTCTCTGTTTTGTTTGTTCTGAGTAGAAAGTGAGTTCTCCAATGCAGGGCCTCAGTGGTTCAACAGCATTTTTCTACCTGCAGTTCTGGTCCTGGTTTCTACATTACCACAATTCAAACGCTAATTACCTCCACTTTTTTTACAACCAATGGTTAAGTTAGACAACACAGAAGAAAATTAATGCGGAGGGGTTTACTCGTGCCATTAAACCAAAATTTGCTTTCAACTCTTTAACGTAATACTTTAGAAAATTTCCTTCTATTTCCACAGCTTTGCCCACAGGATTTTGCCACCCTCTCTTTCCTGTTAAACTACAAAAGACACATGTTTAAAACCCTGAGTAGTAATACAGCAATTGCCGCTGACTACTTTTGAAAAGCCCAGCATTAGCCAAAACCTCAAGTCTATCAGTAGTTTTTACAGAATGGCAGTCAGCCTGTGGAGCCAAGTAGAAAAAGCACAAGACCCTCTGAATTTGCTGCCCTCTGATTTTGTGCTGAAATTGCACGGCTGCCATTTGCCCCACACAAGGAGACTGGGTCTCTGCCGATCCAGTCTGTCTCACCGTATCCAACATACGGTGCTTGCACAACCCGTTAAGGTGCATCAAAGCCAATGTTGGAGATGAGTGAGACACAATAAACCAAGTTTGTCTCAATCCTGTGCATTAACCACAGGACTATCCTTCCTTGTCACAGTCTCTGCATGTTCTTCATCTCCTCTCTTCTGACTTTGCTCTGCACTACACACATACACATGCATGTATCCCTAACTCTTACGTGACCCTTCTTCCTCGCCTCAGACTCAGCAGTAATTCAGCCTCCTGTCTGCCCACTGCTTTCTCCTGAGGCTGGAGTACTGTGCAGTTGTGTAGCAACCAGCCCAGCAGCACTGGCCACTTACACTTCCCCATGGGGCTACCCCAAGGGTCTTCATGGCTGGAGAGAGCAATGACAGGGAGAAGAAGGAGAAGGAAGCGCTGAGCATTGGCTTGGCAGCACAGGGAGGTAGGTGCCTGTTATATCTTGCAGCAGAAAACTTTACTCACGACCTGAAGCTTTGCTCTGATTAAAAGCTTTATCTGTATGGGAGACTGCAGGAACAAATGTCTTGAGGTTAATAATTTGAATTCTTCTTGTACATTATATATTGCCATAAATTCTTCTCTTTCTTTTGAATTCGAAAGAAGTATCTATGGTAAGTAACTGTGAATCTTCTTTCTTATTTTTAAATTTGGTCTAGTATCTCTATGGAACATACAAATACCTCCATTATTGATCAGCAAGGCAAGAGAACTTGTCCAAAATAAGCACTGGTTTTTATCAGTAAGGTAACCTTAGCATTATCTGCTTATTCAAGACAAGTATTTCCTGAGCTAGTCCTAGGCTAGTCCACACCTTATCATGCAATAATCCTTAATCATTAAGTATTTTTTTAAAAAAGATAGCATATGTGGGTAACATAACTACTCGGAATTGAACCTTGTTCCATTTTGATGCTAGACGCAAGAACAAAGCTGCATCAAGTGGAAGCTGAGCTTAACCGTTCTACTGTTTGGAAAATACTTTTCTCTTCCTGTTTTTCACACTGTATTTTTCAAATAATTCACTTGATCTAAAAAAAACCCCAAGCTGATACAAAAAAACCCCACCAAAAAACACCACACCCAAATCATCAAATCCAGAACCCTAATCGGAATATAATCTAGCAAATATGCTCTCTCTTACACTTAAATGGATCACTGATCTGGATCACTCTTGCTTTGTATGATGCATTTAAAATTTAAAACTTCAGAAAAGGTTGGCACAGGAGAAAGCTCTTACTTTACTCAAACATTAGCATAGTCTCTGTCCCGTTCACTGCTATGGTTCAGTTGCCTTAAATATCTATAGTCTGAAGTACACTTAAATAGCAGTTTACCTTTTTTCTTCATGGCTCATTCTTAAGAGACGTAAGCACAAGCTGGCTCAAAGGAAAATAATTACCTACATATTTCTGTAATTACAAAACACCTGATAAACGCATCTAATTAGGTGCTTCCCATGGGCAAAGACTGGTTATTTCCCCAGAACTTGGTTTTGTGTTTCCTGGGATGGCTGAACCCTGACCATGACACGGAACAGTGGCAGGAGCAAGTGGCATTTGGGCCTCTTTCCCAGCTGATGTGCTGGCAACCAGAGCTTAACTGAGCCCAGAAAATGTGCAAGCTGCTGCCAGGTAGCCTCTACCCAACTTCTTACGGCAAATATGGGCTTGCACTCCAGCTCTTTATTCCAGAAACTGGAATACCTGGCTTACCAAAACCAGACCCCCTCACAAGGACCTTTCACATCACCGTCTTCTTCCCTCATCCCATAATTATGTACACTGAGTGTTGATTCCACTTTGACAAACAACAGCGTCCCATAAGGGACCTGCACTGAACACTGCTCTTTGTGAAGAAAGGCCAAGCATACCTGAGGAGAGGGAAATCCTGTCTTGCCCTGGAAACAGATTGTGCTGTGGCCCGTGCTGAGGAGGACGGACAGAGCAAGGGCGAGAAAGCATTTTTCTCCTTCCTCCTACTCTGTTCCTACTTCACAAGAAGTCAGGAAAAAACCTGGTTTTCAGACAGTGAACTACTCGCTGTTCAACATTTGCATCAATACGTATTTGATCAATAATCTTCCAAAACCCCGACGAATTAACATTCTAAAAATTGTACAAATGATTCATCTGCTAATTGGCCCAACCCAGCAGTCTCCATTTATGAACAACTATACTTGAGCTACACCTAGAGACTATCTGCAATTCAGGCCCATTGTGGTATAAACCTTGCCAAAGTTTTATTTCCTGTGTAAGCATCAAGAATCAGGAGGCATATACAGGCAACCCACTGTGAAGGGAGCCAGTGAGGAAGCTTTTTGGGATGTTGGCAGTCCAGAGCATGCCCACATCATACCCTTTCTGGAAGCCAAGACACACAATACTATCTTCCTGTTTAATGTCTTTCAATTACTTCATCCTTGAAGAAGCATCATTAGTAAATATATTTAATTTTTTAACTTTAAAGTTAACTTTATATTTGAAGTTTCCACTAAAAGCCCCATGCATTTTATCCCTGTTTTTAGTTAATACAGAAAAACAACAAACCCAAGCCAGCATCAAATATATTAACAACATTTCAGACGTTTTTACATGATAAATGCCTGGTCCTCTGATGGACAGCATACACTGCAATACTGCCTTTCTCCACAACCAGGACTGAAACAGAAGCTGAAGCTTTTGTCTCCTGTGTTTTAACATACTCTTAGGGAATTCAAATAGTTGCTCAAGTCCTTCAGAAAGAAGAGAGAACTGCAATCTAAAACTTGTAATTCAACAAACAAAGATAGTTTTTTGGGTGGAGGCAAAGAATACTGGAGATACTTTTATGAATCCCAAAGGAACAATAAACTATGCAAACAATGATTAATTTTAATAACTAATTTTGTTTTGTCTCAAAATTTACCTTTCAATTACAGCTTAGCAACCCAAGAGTTCTGTCTTAGATATTGAACAGATCCTTTTTGCAGCTCCTCAGGGTCCTCCTCAAATAGTATTTTAAAGGAGAAAGAGCAAGAAACAGCACTTCAGTATTTGCTCTTCACAAGCTCCTGTAAATTCCAATAGGGAACAGCTCTGGCAGAGATCTCTTGGCCTGTGCATGTGAAGACACATAAAAAGTATTTCTCGACTCATAGTCTTGTGCAATTCATACTAAACAAAGATTTTTTTTTTCTTTTTGCTTTGCATTAGGTGGGGGGGTTTTTGTTGTTGTTCTGAGAATTGAAAGACATAACAGAAAAAACAGTAAGATTACTGTTGTCTTTTTCTTCAAAACAGATCAGCTTGAATAAATACTAAGTATAACTTAAAGCAACATTCAGAAAAAAGTTTTGTTTTTCCTAGAATCTACCTTAACGTTATATTCAGAAGCTAAGGGTTAGCAAAGAAAAATCAAGATCTGTATGAAAATAATCTTAACTAGTTAGACTCTACTTCCAAATGGTATCTAATATAAAGGTTCTGCAAATTAGGTTTTAAATTACTACAGAAAAGCAGTTCAGAAACTCTGCTAGAAAACTTACAACAACCTTCTTTTCTCAAATATTTGGCTGACTGACTGAATGTGAAACACTTACCTAAACACTGGGAAATTTTGAAAAAGTTAAATTTTAATTTGGTTCTACACTGATGAGAAAGTCCATGAAGATTTGTAAGAACCAGCTCATCATTATCACATTACTGAAGAATGTAATTCTGTCTATAGCTGTAAAACTGACTAATGTTTTGGACCAGGCTGTACTACCAGATGTATATTACTGGGACAAAGACTGTATTCCATTTGTTCCCACACAAGTGTAGCAAGGTAATATACACCGTATTCACAGCTATTCAAACACAGACCCTGTATCAACGATATGGTGAAGAACATTGATTAAAATTCTACCAGCTGACAGAAGCGTGCCTAATATCTTAACAAAGAACGTACATTCCAGTTCACCTTAAAGTAAGCCTCCTGTTTTATTCCTCCCCAATACCAAATGGCTGAGTAATTCTCTCTCCAGAAGGCAACACAGTCCATTGCAGCAGGAAGGGATTGGTATAGAGAAAAATAAATCCATTCTGCCAGCACCATCTTATTTGTTTAGTGCACTGCAGCTGTGAGCTCACACTTCAGAATAGTTGTTTCAGTATGAGATGTTCCTGTTCTCTCAGTCTTTATGAGATAAAGCTCAGCAAATGTTTGTTGGGTTTTTTCCCACTCGATATAAGAAGAACAGTTTTTCCTAGATCTCAGATACCAAGTACTGGTGCCTTCAGTCCCTGTGTTGGCTCTTGCAGTTGCTCTGAGATCTGCTGGCCCATCTCCAGGTGTCCCACCAGCCCTGGACATCAAGAGATCTCATGCACAAAGGCCAGTGGAGCTGGTGGCTACAAGTGGTTACTCCCCACAAAGGAGCTGAACAGCCTGCCCTGCTTTGACACCTGAAAAGACAAATCTGATTTTTCTGAACTGACTTTCCATTTGTATAATAAAAGGGGAAAATAATTTCAGCTCTGTGGAAATGGGAATGAGGTTCTGGAGGTGACCTAGTTGTTTTCCCATTCCTTGATGATCTCTGTGACCTCATTTTCCAATCTTAGTAACTGCCATCATCACTGGGGATCCCAGAAAAGTAAAAGTGTTGGTCTGGAGAGGTATTGGGAGTAACAAGAAGAAAGGAACAGGTTGTCCTGAGCCTTCCTCAGAAGGAACAGCTGATGCAGCACTCCCCCAAGCCCCTGCGGCAGAGGGAGCAGTCACTGTTCCCAAATCTTTCATTTTCAGAAACTGAATGACTGCATCTGCATTCAGATACTGCAAAGTCTGCAGATACTGCAGGAACCACTGTGGTCAGTGAAAAATCCACATTGTTGGTGCTGGTGAAGGGTGAAACAAACTCAGGCAAACAGGATCCTACCATTACTAAAAAGATATGATATTCTGTTTGCATATTACTGAGGAGTCTTGAAATTTCAGATCAGAAACTGAGTTGGAAATTACAACTTGTAAAAATCACATGTACTCAAGACCTTGATCCATGTCTCCTAAAAACAAGCAGAGACACCCAGCACTCCTAGGGACACTCATGTCAGGCTGTGAGGAAATTCAGCTGAGACCAACACACTTTTCAAAAACTAGACCCACAAATTCACTTACAATTTCTTTTTTCCCCTAGTCAGGTAAATACCTGAAGTGGAACACACAGAAAGTGCAAGAAATTGAAGTTAATATACACTTTCTAAAACGAAATATGTGTAACTGTTAGTAAGAAGTAAGCCCTGTATCCATCCTCAACAAGCTAACACATACAAAGGAAAACATTATACACTAATATCCGGAGATATTAGTGAGGAATGGAGAAACTGAACTGGGTTGTAGCAAATCACTAAATTGCTTTCAGCAATACTTGTCCAGCAGACACAAAAGGTAGGATATCAGATTTTCTTTCTCTATAAAATGAGCTTCTCAGAGAAGAGCATAGGTAGCTAAACCAGAGTTGTACAGAAGCTGCTATTCAAGTTTCTTTCACAACTACAAGGTACTGGAAAAAGAAGCACCTTTTGTAGCATTACTTACAATCCTCAGAAAATGTGCATAATCATAAAAAAAACCCAGCAGTCATAGATTCACTACATTTATGAGAGAGTGGAGAGAGCCAAGGGAGATCAAAGCCAACTATTCTACGTATTTCCTCAGTGTTTCGTTCGTGTCTTTTCTTCATGTGCTTTCTCTGAGATTTTATGTGCTAAGTCTTACCGTATTTTTCAGCTGAAATCAAGTAAATTTTAGCTCACATGAAATCCTGTGTCATCTAATCAATACTGGAGCAGGCAGTGCTTTGAGAATTTTTCTAGAAATATTAACATTACATACAGTAAAAATAAACATACTGGAAAAACGCTCCTACACCACAGGGCATCTTCAAATATCTTCAGAGATTTCACATCCTAGTTCTTGAAGGACAACATATTCCCTGAACAAAACAGTCTTACATGTTCGATAGATTCTGAGAAGAAATTTTTTAATAACCTTAATTCTCTTATCTTATCAACAGTAATAAATAGGATAGGTGTGAAATATATTTATTTTTTTGAAAGCTATTCTGCACATCTAAGAAAGCTTCATCTCCATCCATTCTTCAAAGGCTTTTATTATTTTACACAGTAAAATAAACTTTCAGTAAGACCTCGTCTTTTTCTGTCACGTCAGTATGAATGACTCTGAGGGGGGGGGTTTCCCTTCCCAATATAATTTTTTTTTCAAAACACCAGGCACTTAACATTTCAGATTTATCATAATTAATTTTATACCCAAAGACTGCCAACGATATGTGTTTGCTATTGTTTTTAAGAGTAAAACTGGGTTTGTTTAAACAACCCTACATCATCTGCCTAGCAAGCTATCGGCTCCATCTCTGAGCAGCCCTTCAGTTCGGAAGTTCCTGCCTAATTACTGCAGACAGATGTTGTCCTGCCGTAGCTGTAGACGCTGTAGAGGCTCCTGCCATGTTAATTAACCAGCTTAAAGACATTTCTTTTATGGACTGAAAAACCCAGAAACAGTAGAAATGCAAGGTCTCACCTTACCTCCATTTTTTTTTCCTAAATGTAATTTCCTCTATATTCCCTGCCAGATGCTCAGTGGAAATTCAGCCTAGCTTGGTGACAGGTATGTTTAACCTCTCCTCACCCAAGCAGTCCTTTTCAGACGGCTTTGGGCAACTACTCCGAGAGACCAGCATAATTGCATACTTGGCAGAGACTAATTCCACTAAAGTAGCCTCATAATACGTGGCAATGATCCATGATTTCTCTGAAGGTTATACTGACAAAACAACAAGTGGCAAACTTGGTCATGAATTAAATCAAACTGGTATAGGATTTGAGTAGCCAAGTGCCTGAACAATCCTCCAGTGGGAAAAAAAGCAAAGCACAAAGAAAGGGGAAATAGAAATATATATTTATACGCATGTAACATACATGTTTATGCATAGAAAATGTATATTTAAACACATTTCAAAGATTTTTAAGATGTGATGTCTCCCACAGCAGTGAACTGGTAAGGTAGTCAAAATGGTTTCTGTGTAAATTATTTTATCAAAGGAAACAAAGGTTTAAACACTGCAAGTATTTAGGGAACATGACCCTTTCCTAAAACTTTATTCATTAGTAAGATCCTAAGATGAAGGAGTTTGACAAAAAGATTCAAATTAGGAAAATAAACTGTCCTTTCATTCTCTTGTTTACACTTTTATTCTGGCTGAGAAAACAGATGTTCGGTGATTAACTGAAAGAAAACATATGCCCTGCCCCTGTTATGTCTTCAAGAAACTCCAAAGAATTTTAATGTGACTAGTGGTAAAGGTCACAAAATCTGCAGGGTTTTTGAACTAGTATTGTTAGGGGTCGCTTTCCTTCGCAAAGCCTTCTACAAATGGTCAGACAGAACCTGACCAGTCCAAAATACAGGGAGAACACCAGACTTTTCCAGTTAATGCAAGCAAGGTGTGAAGGCAAAGTAGGCTCAGTTCATTCTCACATAGCTGTAAATACAAAGTCCATTTCATACATGGGAAACTAATGCTGGAAACTGAAATTGACTTCCAAGAATCCATTAAGTCCTTCACTCCTTCACATCGAATACTGCTCATCCTTCACCCTACTATTAATTAGAACATTTAGTTTACACTAAGGTGTTTTGGTCTCCAAGAGACTTCTGCACTTCAGAACAAAGGTGGAGAACAGGATGGCGCCTCAGGTTTTCAGTACCTGAAATCTCTGCAACAAGCAGGTAAGTGCTGTGCCCAGGTGATTGCAACAGACAAACTAATGAAAAAAGTAATGATCTCCAAATATGACTTGTTTTAAAGTAAATTAATGTTGAAATTGAAAAAGTTCCCATATTTATACCCAGGTCACTAAATGGTCCTACAACATAGCTCTGAGTTTCTGTGACACAAAACATCACAACATACAGATTAAGGTGCAGAGGTGGACCTGACTTCTGGGATTCTCCTAATGCAGTCTAATGGAGAGGCAGCTCCTGAGTCTGGGCTCTAGCTCACAAACAGGCCATGTCCTAGTGCCACTTTATTTTTCCACTTGGACCCCATAAAATGTGAATCTAGTTGTAAGTGCAGCTGAAGCCTTCCATCTGTCAGGTCAATGCACATTGCCCTACAAGAATGTTTCACCAGCGGTAAGGCAGAGGTGGGAGACAAGAGTCATTAACTAAAACCTGCTCATAACTAAGGGAAATGCTGATACAGAGAACTGAAAAATCACATTAAAATTAACATAAGAGCCAGGAGCAAACAGCATTATGTCCTTGAAGTAATGGAGCATTCATATAGAATCTATTCCATCTTCACAACCTATAAATAATTATCTCTTACAAGACTTTTGAACCTCAAATTACTAGATTTCATTAAACCTTCTCAGACATCAGTATAAACACCACTGCAAAAAAAACTATGTCTTTCCTATGTGGGAGGTCCTGAGGAGGTCCCACTGATAAGTAAAAAAGAAGTCACTTTGAAAAATAACTTGGACATTGTTTGAGGCAGGACAGCAGTCAGCATATAGAGCACGGATGCTAAATGGTTGCAATGCACTCGCTAGGTTACCAAACAACTGCACAAAATGAAATGGCAATGCACATGCACACCCAAAATAAGCAGCAGGCACACAGATGCTGCAGTACAGATGGCTGCTCTGAAAGATGTAACTGCAAACAAAACACCCCACTGCCTAGAACATGATGTTCTTGAGCGTGTGATGGCTAGTGTGACAACTTTAAAAATATCTCATTTGTTAGGTACGAAAGATGATATGCAATTACTTCCTCACAGCTCTGCAGTAGGTCCAACATCCTTCCTCCTTTGTGTAAAAAATCTATTACAGTCGACTCTGAGCCTCCATAATTGGTCTCCATTAGTAATAATTTACATGATATTCCAGCTGTCACTGAATGTCAAGGTAATTTTCCCGTTTTCTTTCTTTTAATCCTTTTATAAATTTTAGTTTAAAAGAGTACCTACTGTAAACATGTTCTGACAGAGGAGACTGCTAAAGAAAAACAAATTCTAAAGGACATGAGACTGATTTTGAAATATCTTGTCATTACAAAATTGACATTATTTATTTCTACCTATGAAGACTTTTTATTTCTTTTTGCATCCACGGAAATATCGTGAGGAGTGAAGAATTCAATTTTCTGATCTGACAATGGCATAGGACAGGGTGGAACAATCTGTCACTCCCCTTGGAAACTTGGTAATATGATGTTTTCAATTCATACAGCTTCAGAGCTTGCTAAGAAATCTAAAGTTAATCTCCATAAAAGCCATTTCTTAGAATTAAATACCAAAACTGGGTTTAGGTCCTGCAGGCCTGAAAACTTCCAGAAAGAGGAGAGGCCTTGAGTTGCCTCCAATTTCCAGCTGTAAACCTGGAGGAGAAGCAGATGCGGGAAATGAGGCTGCCTGCCACACCAGTCACGTGCTGGATGGAGGAGTGTGGCACACCAGTGCACGACACGGCAAGCTGGCAGAGCAGCACGAGTTGAAACGTCGTGGCTGTACACTGTGAGACACTGGACCCAAAAGAGATGTAGTATAAGCATCCTCTCATCCAAGGAGCTTTTCTAGACTGAGATCAACCTGAACTTGGTGGGCACAGGAACACACACTACAAGTACAGCTTCCCCGTGGCTGTGACTCATGCACCACCTCATGGTGGTGCTCACAACAGACTTGTTAAGAGGGTCTTCTCAAAACCTACAGGCCCAAGCTATGTCCTGCATTTCCACATTTGACAAATGCAGTCAAAGTCACTCTGTAGTCACTGACCTCTACCCAGGAAGGTTAAGATTCAGAAAGAAATACATATGACAGTGTTTCATAATGCCATTTACACATGGAAAATAAAAGGCAGGAAATATGTATTGGCCGAAACAATTGAACCACTGCCTTTAAAATTGCTCCTAACAGTAATTCAGACCTTGGTTGATTTTTTAATTTTTTTTTTTCATGGGCAGCCCTCTAATTTAGACTTACTAAAGATTATTTGGGAACTACTTAGGAAAGCATAAACTTAAAAAGGAGTAAGATCTGTTGGAAATCTGCCCTGGACAGATTTGGTTTCATTTTGAATAATCCATCTTTCTTCCAAACACAAGTCCCATTGATTATCACTACAGAGAAAATCTGCTTTCCTTTAAAAAGTAATTAACAGTAAGTTGGTTTGTGTTCGCTTCTCTGTAGCCAAGTCTTCACGTCATAAAACAACCACTACCACTTATACTATTGGGTGAACTTCTCAGGGAGACTAATAGGGAGTTTTGAGGGCTCTGCTGTCCCAGCAGATGATGCTCTCTTATTCCTGAGGATCCCACCGCAGATGAGGACAGAACAACTCGAGAGAGCTAAACGGGAACAGCTGCAGCCGCAAATGACCACACTGTGACTGAACAGAGCAATTCATTCCTAACAGCTCCATGCTGTCCGTAACAACCTATCAAGAGTACTATACCCTACTTGGAAACAATATTTATCTGTCAAGTAGTAATTTTTCAAATAAAATTAAAGAAGCAGTTCTCAGAAGCTCCAGACTACATCAAACATTGTTTGTCCCTAACAACCAAAGTGTGGAAAACACTGCAGTATTATTCTGTACTGAGCAGGGAGACCAAGAGAAAAGCAAAAGTGTGTTTTAAGATGCAAGTCATTACTGATTAAAAAAACCAAATCACCTCCCCCAACCCACAAAATACAAAAACTATAAGCCTCCAACATAGTAGAAAAGTTTCCTTAATGCTTTAGCATGTTGAAGGAGAATGCCATTTATCCAGAATCAGGAAACAGTCCAAGATCGTGACCAACAGTTACATATACTAAGTATTAAGAGAGATATCAAAATCATGTTTGACTTGCTAACAACTACTTTGTGAGACATAAATGGCAGACAGTCATAACTCAGGTGAGTTTTGTTCTTTCTTTACTTTTTCCTATTCTTACTTTTCACCATCATACCAAACAGCTAAACAGCAAACCTTCAGATCCCCTGAGCTTTACTAAAAATTGTTTTGGCCAAAACATTTTTTAAAAGCCCAACTTTGTAAGGTGTTAGGCAGAAGTGGGGCCAAGTAGCTGTGTATTGTGTTGTGTCTCAGTGTTGGGCCCTGCTGCATCGACTCCTCCTCTGGGACTCAGGCATAAGAAGGATGAAGGAAGAACCGCTCCCTCTCCCTGCAACCACAATGGGAAGAGATTGGGTTAAGCAGCAAGAGCTGTGTTTGCTTGCCCTCTCCTTGGTTTGTTTACTCTGTCAGAGCTGCTGGGTGCTGGCAGCACAGCCAAGCCTGCCATGCATGTTAGGTCTGGGCGTACGAGGGCGCTCCTGGCTGCCCTTGTTTGGGGAACATAAGAAACAAAGGTAGCTTGGGTAAGGCAGTGGACTTAAGAGCTAAGATGTAGGTTTCTCTTGTACTGTCAATGAGGTGAGGGCCCCCATGGATCCATCCCAGCCTTACAATAACATATCTGGGGAGGACAACCTGGGGAACAGAACTCCCACTGACAGCCCCTACACCCATCTGAGCTCTCCCACCCTTCACATGCCCATCTGCTTCCACCCCTCTGCACGGCCTGGCAAGTCCTACCAGCCTTTTTCTTGGTCTTCCTTGTCCTCAATTTCTTTTAGTGGCACCAAAATACTGAGCTCTGCTGCAATCAAAGGTAAGGACGGAATATGTATTCCTTTGTTCTTGGAGTGGCCAATTTTTGCCTTGTCCATTGAGAAACACTGAGCTGGATCTAGATCAGGCCATCACAAACGAACCTCACCAGAGTCTAGCAGAACCTTAAAGCTGAGAGAAAATTCCCTATATCTAATACTTAAATGTAAGCATTTGCATGTGAGCTGCATGTCTCAGTCAAAGCAGTAAGTCAGTGGAGCCTAGAGAAGTATTCCATTGGCTCAATTTACAGTGGCTACAGCATGAACTTAGATACCAAACTTGAGTACCTTGAAGCATCTTACCTTGGAGCTGAATCACTGACCCCTAGTGACCAAGAACAAAATTCTCTAGAAGGACTACAATTTTAGGACAAGCTGTATAAGAAGGAGATAACTATAACTATGTTAAATGATGGGGGTAATTTGGAATAACATGTAAAATCCCATTTGAATCACCCTTTTTTTTTTTTTTTGGAGGGAATACAATGAAATATTTTCAACTGTTATCTGACACAAAACTAATTGGATTTAAAAGCTATTAGTTCAACAGTACCATGAGAAAAAACCCCATCTGGATAGGTTTTCAGCAGAAAGGTATTTTGTGGATATTACTCAAGAACACTCTAGCTTTCACTATGTTTTCTCATTGTAAATTCACACTTTCCCAGTCTTAACTCAGGAAGACAATAACATACTAAAACATTTGCTTTTCTTAGCAAGCTATGTTTAAGCTCAATTAATTAAACTAAACCCTTACCAAGAAACAACTAACAGTACATAACTATGCTTTGTGAAGTCAAAACTCAGAAACCACTCATTACCACAATAATTATATAATAATTGTGGTCAAATTCATTGAGCTACACACTATGGTGCCCATATCTGAATATTTACTTCCAGCTTACCACAGTTCATTAACTACCATCTTACACATTCTTGAGCAGCACTACGTGAGGTGCTTTCAGTACAAAAACCCACTGAAACAAACCCACTGAAAGACGTGGAAACATCCTTAGTCAGCTTGCCTAAATCTGCATAATCTTTGCTATCTCAAGCTAATGAATACTAATTTAAAGGCCCCTTTCCAAATTCAGTCCCACGATGTAAATGGAACACCCACCACTCTTGTGAAGTATCTAACGCTTCTACTTCACTGCACCTGCACAGCAGTCATATGCAACAAAAGAAAATGAGGATTTTCATCAAGGCAGTAAAAAAATGGTATCTGAAATGTGTGTGTGTGCATGTGTGTGTGTGTGTGTGTGTGTGTATGTGTGTATGTGTGTGTGTGTGCAGTTTGAGTCAATATGTGCAGTTTGAGTCAATATGACAGTTTCCTCAGCTAACTGAGGAATGCTATGGTTGCCTAGCTGATGTACACTGCATTATATAGATGAAGCTCTGTTTCTTTAATGAAGTTAGTACTAAAATGAAAAGTTTTCATTGCTGGAGACAGAGTTTTGCTGTAATTTCTTGCCTTTAAGAGGAGTAGGCTAATGGAAAAGTAACATTTTTGGTCTTAGCAAAAAGTCCCAAAGAAAGTTACATTACATTTTGGCTGCATTGGAAACACTGAAGGAATAATCAATCTCACAGTATTTTTGTTCAGTTTCCATGAGATTTTGGGTAAAGACCTTTGATGGGCTTTGAACTTTAACAAGCCTACCATCTTCAGGACAGGAGACATTACTTTAAGACATTTTTCTACCAGCACCCAACACCCGTGGCTTTGACTAGTCCACATACGTAAGGGTGACCGCTAAGGCAGAACACTTATTTTCTTATAAATCCAGTCAAGGATCACATGGACAGGCCTTGTATGATTCAGTCTTCATGTCTGTCCTCAAAAGAATATTGAGATAAGACTTCTATGCAGGCTTTTGTGTAAGCATATGTTTCAAGTAGTGTGGGCCAAACCCTGAAACTGTAGGGGAAACAATTAAAATGCTAGAAAAACCAAAAAGCAAAGAGAATTTTTTTCATGGTCTCACACAACGCTGTTCTCAGTGTGTGGTTTTGGGGTACCCCTCTGCATTTTCGAAGAAGCGACTCTAAAATAAGAAAGAGAACAGAATATATTCGAACCATGGGCGTGCCTACAACAGGAAGCTGCATTTCAGTAAGAATTTTGCAAAGGCACCTTTTGTGACAGCAAACAATTGCTAACTTTTAAAAATTTTTCTGAAACTTTGTTACAGGCTTCTGGAAAGTGCTGACATGCTGACATACTGACATGTTATCTCCAATTAATTAAAATTGCTAACATCTCTGCTACTTGTTATTCTGAATAGATAAATTTCTATGGAACTAGTAAGTGAATGAATCAAAGCACCTTAACTCATGAGCATTTTTATTACACATTTTGTTCTTTAAAGCACTGTATCAGGATGAGAGAAAATAAGAACTGTTAAGGAAGGGAATTTTGAGTTGTTATGTGACTATTTTCTCCAATTCTCATTTTACACTTAACAAGAACTCAGTCACTCTATGGAGAGGATGATGATATTCTCATTCCTGCTGCAAAGAGAGATGAGTGCATGCTGTGCTCTTCTAGAGAGGGTTTTTTTTTTCACTCTTACTGCTCTTGTTATCAATCTAAAGTGAATTCTACTCTTAGTACATACCTATGACCACTCATCATCATTTTCTGATGTTCATGGCTCAGTGACAAAGCCTCTCATTAGAAGAAGGAATTTTTTCTCTCATCAGGATGTTTTTCCACCTCTGGTCTCCTGCATTTCCTTTGTTCATCTGCCTCTTTTTTCAAGAGAGATGTACAAAGTTCAAAATGTACAGCACCCGACACCCTGTCTTTCTGCAATTTGCCACAATTTCTGCATGAACTCCGTGCCCCAGCATTAGCAGCGCAGCGCAGCCCATGGGAGGGCAGGGGGGTCTCCAACTCAGTAACTTGTGCAAACGTGTCTTTACTGCACAGGCGACAAGTTTTTGACGGCTCAAGGATGATTAAAATTTTCAAGAGCCTGGAAGATACATCTGCTAAAGCAGAAGGAAAATGGTGGGTAAATAAAGCAAATACATGCTTACCATTTAGCAACAGCTTTTCTCTGTTCATGATTCCAGTTTTTGTAATCTTCCTGTCAAAAGTTGTTTATTTCATACACAGGCACTGCTGCACAAAGCCCTGCTAATCTGCCCTTGCCGCCTCCTCCTGTGCTTCAAATATAACAAAAGGTGATTTTCTTTCCTTTTTCGTGTAATTGATTTAAGAGAAGGACGTGTTCTTTTCATTTAAAACCTTCTTTATACAAGACTGAAATACCATGCCTTAGATCCAAGCATTACGTATTTATTAGATATAAACAAATGTAGCGTCAAACCTGGCACTTGAAACAAAAATATTCTTCTTTCCCCAACATTCCTCTGTTCTCCAAACTGCTTTATTATTTGCTGTACTCAGATTCTGACCATAAGAGACTGTTCTAGTTGATAAATACAGTGTAAGTTTCCAACTCTATCAACATCCATCTGCTTGCCTAAAAGCTTCCGTTTTGCTGTTATTTCTTTAAACACAGAATCATACAGCGAGGTGAAACAGATTTGGAAATAGAATGTTCATGCTTTCATGCTGGGTATGTCATGCAGAGCACAATGAGATGTTATACGTACCCTTTCAGAATATCAGGCAGAAATAAGTGTTAATTGGATAGGAGTGTCTCTCTCATGCACCCAGTCACACTTTCACAATGCTCTGAAACTGGCTTTTTCCAGCTTTTCCCTCATAAAGAATTGCTACCTATGTCCAGTCACAATGAGTTGTTGGACCCTTAGGAAACAAAATCAGCTTGCCTGGACTGATATTCTGAACATTCAAAGCTGTGAAAAGGATTCACAGCTCAGAGTGATCCAGCGGTTAGAAAAAAACAGAATGCAGCCTAATAATTTTCAGTGCCAGCCCTGGTTTGATCCTGTTCTACCCTAAAACCATCTTCAGACCCAAATCCAGGACAGCTCCAGATCTGCAGGAGGGATGGGCCTGAAATGCACATGTACTCATCACCCAAAGTGCAGAATAACTCTGAATTTTGACCAAGCAATTGTATTTCTCTAATGACATTTTTTTTCCTTTTTGATCCTGACTGCTTCCTATAGGATAAATCAGATTTAAAACAATAGTGTTACAACTAAGAATTTGTACCCAGACTAATTAAATTTCGTAATTTTTTCATTTGCACTTCTGCACAAAAGTATCACTCACTCCTTCTTCCTAACAACTTACTGTTGTGTTCAGTGACAAAATACGTAACCTTGAAAAGCCTTACCAGCCTTGCATTTCAAAGGCATTTCATAATTGTTTACCTCTTGGCTTGAACAGTAGTACTGTATGTACAAGGCCCTCCTTGAACTTCTGTAATTCAAAACTGTTTAGAAACTTTTTCTCAAACGAATTTCTTCAGGGGAAAAAAAAAAGCAAACAATAATAATAACAACAACATATTCCAACAAAGGATTTTTGTTAAGCCTTTTTGTTTTAAAAAAAATTCCTTTCTCTTTCACCCCAGAAAAGCAGTTTTCATTCCTGCTTATTTCAAAGGAATGTCTGCAATTTTGCGGTATTATGCAAACCCCAATTAGCAGTCCACAAGGTGTTTTGAGAAACAGTGCCTAATGTGTTACAGACACATTTAGTGGCCAACCTCCAACAGCCTGAAAAAATGCCTTTTTTGAAAGAAAGTTTGGGAATTAAGTCACCTCAATTTTACAGAGAAATGCTAATAGAAATAATTCTTCCAACAGTTAATAAAACTTCTTTTTAATTAGTTGTTGTTGCTTATATGTTTTCTTACAGGAACAGAGCAGGATATTTCTGGCACCTGAGCAATCTGATTTCCTTCAGTCTTTCCTTAAAATCCAGTTCTACAACTACTCACTGCTGAGCAAAGTGGTTGGTCTTAGAAATTGTCACCACTTGAGAGCAGTTCCAAAGACATCCATTGATTACATTTGTTTATTTAGATCTGTTATGGGACCTACTAACTGTGGGGTTTTTTTCACCTACACTGCCCAGCATAATAGGACACAGGTATTTAGGTTGCCCGCTAGGGTAACCTTCAGGATTGGGTTTTACAACAGTAAGAACAGTACAGGGTGGGGAACACTGTTATTCTCGGAGCCCTCCGGGGCTACACCAGGACTCCCACTGAGCAGAATGTGCTGCCTGACACAGCTTACCTGCACTTCAGAAACATGACCCCACAGATTTCAAACACCCAAAGCAGCACTGACATACACAAGCGACAGCGAAGTTGCTGCTCATTCACACGGCTGAGGTTTTATTCCTCCCTTCCTCACCAGAACTGTGGAAAGGTAAGTTAGAAGGAAGGTAAGGACATATGTGTATGTCAAATGCTCGTGACTATATTATGCCATGTATTTTATAACCCTTAATTTCTCTTCCCTGCAGAGGAAAAAACCCTCATCCTATTGTTAGCAATCTTTTACAAGTGATCCTACCCTAGCCAACTCCAATAAGCACGTTTTATTGCTCAATTAGTTCTTTATTTCTATCATGCCTAGGAACAGAAGCAAGATCTTGAAAAGTTTAAACCTTTTTTTCCTTTTGGCTCACATTCTACACAAACTGTTTCTAAAACTCTCATCCTTTCTCACTGACACATAAAAGTTCCTGGTCTCCTTTTTCCAGTTTCTAATCATGCCTCCATTCCTCATGAAACTCCAAGAGGCCCTGGCAGGCTCAGCTCCTCTCTCTCATTCTTTGCTAGCACAAAGTGGGGCAGAGTGGGCCTTACTGGACAAAGGGACAGATGGCACAAGGCTTTATTAAAGTTACTCTTGAAAGATTTTAATTATCATCAGGATAAACACAAAGAAGACAAGAATCTTAAACTGTGATAATTTTTTCCTGAAGGCATAAAATAATGTGTATATCTATAAACATCATAAATTATAGACCACCTGTCTATACACTGTGTAAATAAGTATTCAGTGGTTGAATTAGATTTATTTATGAACCTCCGGGGCTGAGCACCATTTAAGTAATTCAATCGCACATCAAAACAGATTTTTGTTTTAATTTTCCCGAGAAGTCAGCTTTGCTGACCAACTGCCATTTTACTCTTCCTTGTTTTAAAGTCTGCAAAAGGAAAATACCTATTTAAAAATATGAAAGCCATAAATCAGTAAATCAGAAGTTTCAGAGGAAGGATCAGAGCTTCAACTGAGTGATTCTTACAACCATGGCTTTACTCTATGCTTTACTGGGCCTCAAGCTGACAAAACGGGGTCAGACAGCCAAAAACTTTCCCTTCTGCTTCAGTCTGGGAAATTGGGAAGGGCTGAGTCAGTCACGAAATATGGGGCCCCAAGCTGCTCTCTTAGAACAGCCATTTTGGCAGCTGGTCTTGCTAGCAGGCCATCACTTTCAACAACCTGAAGTCTTCCAGGCAGTCACCAGCCTTCAAGTACAAGGCAGGCTCAGCGATGGTATTCAAAGTGTGCACTGGTTTATTACAGCAACTGCCCTGCTGGTGAAGGTATCATCCCTCTAGCTCTGTTATGTTAGAGGAGCGTGCAAACACCCCCAGCCTCCCTCAATGCAAGATACATTGAATATGTTAAATAACCTGACTAATGAACTTGTGGGTGGTTTCCAAAGTTATCATCCATCCGTACCCCCATGCTGCGGGCTGGTTTTAAAGGTGAGCTATATAGGAGCCTATGACACAAACTGTTTTCACCTCACTAGCAGGAGTAACAGTCTCTCTGCCGGAGGTCAGCACTGTTGGCAAAGCAGATCCAGAAGAAGGGTTTGGCCCTCATCTTACCTGTCAACTAACATGAAAGCTCTCTAACTCCATGCAGTTTCAAAGCCAGAAACCAAAGAGCGCTGCATCGGCATAGAAAGAAGACCAGCTCCTTTGGATTCCCCACTTGTGGCCCTGCTTAGCTCTGTACAGCCATGCTCTCGGATGTGCTGAGCTGCCTGAGCCAGAGATGCAGCTCTGCTCCCAATCTCCTCGTTCCCCTGCAGCCTAGGAAACACAACCAGATGCCACACAGCAAGAAGGCACCACCAGACCACCACTGATCCGATGTACAGATCACCTGTGACATGTCAACACAGCTTTGAGCAGCTTCTGAGTGCCTCATGCATCATTCATGATTCCTTAAAGGGGTTTCCATGTGTATTTTGACGGCTGACACTCCAAGCTCATTTCTGATCTGCTGCACCATGGAATCAAAGAGCTCTAAATGCTAGCTGACTTCCCCCAGAAAGCATTAAGTTACACACAGTCTTTGTTCTCCACACCTCCCCCCCACTAAAAAAAAGCCTAGCAGCTTTCCTGTATAGTTCATGCCTTCAGTAGCTAAAAAGGAAATAGAAGAAAGTCAGTTCCTTCCTCCACCCTGCATCTTGTAACACTCATACAGAAAACCCAAAACAGTGGTCACCCATCCTCCTCCCACCTCTCCTTTACAAGCAGCGGAGACAGCTCTTTGAAAGCCATCTCCTCTGGTAACAGTTTGCAGGTTGCACTTTCAGAGCCTGTGACTGGTGATTTAGGAAAATCACAATCCATGGCTCCACCAGCTTGACTTACTGCCTCTCTCAGCTGGTCAAGCGTTCAGGTGTGGTTTTCCATGCAAAGAAAGCAGGAAAATACACCACTCAATGCAGCGGGAGCTGGCAGGCAGCTCCTTTTGGTTTTGGGGTTTTTTTTCATTTCCCTCATGTTTCTTTATTTGTAGAAACGTCTTGTAAACAGAGACTGAAAAATTAAATATTTGCCCAGATTTTCCCTGGTTCCATTGTAACATCTGTTTGCAGATTTTGCATTTGATAACAAAGGGAGAACAGTAACAGAGAAAACAGTTTTAATTGTTCCATCTTCCCCTCCCTTTCAAAGAGTGAGTACTCCTGTCCCCAGAGGGAATGAATGCCACCTGTTTTGTGAATTGGTGCCTCCTGTTCACAGGCCACCTTCCACTAGCACCTGTATCAAGCCTTAAAGAAAGTATTTTCTTATTTCATCCGCAAGGATGACAGCCTGAAGTGGAGGTGATATACACCCTTACTTTCAAAGAAGTTTTTGATTTATACAGCACTTATGGGCTACTCTGATTTTCTGGGAATGGGCAGATGAAGTGGCTAAGCCACTCTCCAACATATTTGAGTAGCTGTGGCATTTCACTAAAGTTTCCACCAACTGGAAAAGGGGAAGCATAATCCCCATTTTTAAAAAGGGATCTAAGGAAGACCTTGGGAACTACAAGCTGGTCAGTCTCACCTCTGTGACCAGCAAGATCACGGAGCAGATCTTCCTGGAAACTACAGTAAATGCTCACATGGAAAATAAGGAGGTGATTGGTGACAGCAAACACAGCTTCAGTAAAGACAAATCATGCCTGACAAATTGGTGGCCTTCTGCAGCGGAATTAAAGTGTTGGTGGGTAAGGGAAGAGCTACTGACATCATCTACCCAGACTTGTGCAAAGCAGTTGACTTTGTCACACACAATATCCCTGTCTCTAAACTGGAGAGACATGGATTTGACAGATGGACTGCGCAGTGGATAAAGAACGGGCAGGATGGTCACACTCAAGAGCTGCGGTCAATGGCTCAATGTCCAAGTGACAAGTGGCGTTCCTCAGGGGTTGGCATAGCAACCAGCACTGTTCCACACCTTCGTCAGGGACATGAACAGTGGGATTGAGCGCACCCTCAGCAAGTTTGCCAACAACACCGAGCTCTATGGTGTGTTTGGCATGCTGGAAGGAAGGGATGCCATCCAGAGGGACCTTAACAGGCCTGAGAAGCGGGCCTATGCAAACCAAAAAGTTCAACAAGACCGAGGGCAAAGTCCTGTACCTGGATAGGGGCAATCCCAAGCACAAGTCCAGGCTGAGAGGAAAATGGATTGAGAGCAGTCCTTGTGAGAAGGACTTGGAGGTGTTGGTGGCTGAGAAACTTGACATGAATGGGCTGCGTAAGCTCACGGCCCAGGTGGTCAACCATATCCTAGGCTGCATCAAAAGCAGTGTGGGCAGCAGGTCGAGGGAGGTGTTTCTGCCACCTTAGTCTGCTCTCATGAGACCTCATCTGAAGTGCTGTGTCCAGCTCTGGGGCCCCCAACATAAGAAGCACATGGATCTGTTGAAGCAAGTCCAGAAGAAGGACACGGAGATGCTAAGTGGGCTGGAGCACCTCTCCTATGAAGACAGTCTGTGAGAGTTCAGGCTGTCCTGGAGACAGAAAGGCTCTAGGGAGACTGTACAGCACCTTCCAGTACCTAAAAGGGGGCCTACAGGAGACCTGGAGAAGGACTTTCTACAAGGGAATGAAGTGACAGAACAAGAGGAAATGGTTTCAAACTGAAAGAGGGGTTAGAGTAGACATAAGAAAGAAATTCTTAACTATGAGGGTGGTGAGACACTGGAACAGGTTGCTCAGAGAACCTGCAGATGCCCCATTCCTGGAAATATTCAAGGTTGGATGGGGCTTTGAGAAACCTGGTCTAATGGAAGGTGTTCCTGCCCATGGTGGGCCGGTTGGAACTACATGACCTCTGAGGTCCCTTCCAACCCAAACCACTCTATGCAGTGCAATGTAGCATTACATAAGGGATGTCTAAGAAGTTCTTTCCTCATTTCAGTGCAGCTTACTTTCGCTCCATCCTTGTCCAATTCGGTTCAATTACTGGTTTCCCTCTTTAAAGAGATTTTAAAACAGTCATCCAACTGTTCTGATATCCTATGGATTAGTTGTGCTCCCCACCCAAGCCATCTGTCTGGCATTCATGGTTTTTTTTACATGCTTTTCTTTTTACCACCACACTGCTTTATTTTATTTAATCTCTGTTTCTTCCACTTCTGCCACTCTGTGTGGCTCTGATGGTTCTGTGTTACTTTATCAGACTCTTAACTATAAGACAAATTTGGGACAGATACAAAGTTTTGCTGCTGCATGCCCTGCTTGGGTTCACTCAGAAGAGGCTGAGGCTCTTCTCTTGATAAAAAGATGGGTTTGGGAAAGGGAGCAGAACTTTTGAGCAACAGTATTAAAGCCAAACAAGTTTCTACTGGCAGCACCTCACCAGCTCACCTGGGAAAGCTGCTGACTCCTACAAGCCATAGGGATTGCAATGCTTATGACCCAGTACACAATGAGGTTTTCATAGAAAATTTAGTTTCGGTATCTACTCTCTCCTTCTGGACAAAGGTGAAAGAGAAGCTCCTGCAGGGCATTGAATATACACCTGGCTGAGACACATAATTTGAACAGTTCCTGGTTAGTAGCATGCCTGCCTTTGCACCATGACAGTCGTCCCAGTAGGTTCCTCTATCCTAATTAAAACAAGGTGTGGGGTGTTATCTGGGGAAAAACAGAGTTCTATTGACTTGAGGCAGGGAACAGATATTTATGAGACATTTCTCAAGCCGTTCATACAGTGACATTGAAAGCTGCATTTGTAGGGGACATCAAATGCCTGCAGACTCCCAACAGGACACAGTCTTACCTATCATGTGCTATCCTTCGGTAGAGGAAAGGAGCAGTAAATAAAATTCTGCCTGTAACAAGTAGGAAGAGGGAGTGCAAAGGACAGGGGATGCCAATTTTCTGTTGAAAGAAGCATCAATGAAAACGTACTGTGCACAGAGGTGGAGGCGACAGGATGGGAAGATTTCAAAGACTATCTAAAATAGAGACGAGGCAATTAAGACTGCAGGTGTGGGAACCAGTTAAGTTGAAGACAGAGATGTGCATTGCAACAGAAGAGAATTAATTTGCAGTGAGGTAGTCAGTCTGGTCATAATAATTTGGAAGGATGCTCAAAGGCATGGCAGCTGAGGAGTACACTAGGACAGACTTTGCAGTGTGAAGGGAGAACAAATGACTATTAAGAGAAACCAAGGACCTGACAGTGATGGTGAAAAAGAAATCCTGTACTGAACTGTTGCTCTGCTTTTCTAAAATGGAGAAGAACTGGCCTGGTGATTTTTCTCACCCTCACCTCTCCATGTGATCTAGAGTCAGCATGAAAATTGAAGTCTAAATAGGAGAACAATGGGAAAAAAAATTAGGCAGATGACCAGAAAAACACAGATTCACAATGATGATCTAAACTTCAGTAGTTCTGCCTAATTCATAGTGCTGCTCTTAACTCATGCTCTTAACAAGGTCACATGCAAAACATTTTTCTGTCTGTATGACAAGACAGCTAAGTATAGAGTGCTTTCCCCTTCTAGTCATTTGATCCTATTCAAAACATATAATCTCTCAGGTCTCCAGTCTTTGCAAAGCCAGACATCAGCACATTTTTGGCTACAGGGCACCTACAAAAAGATTAGTGACAGTCTTGTGAGGCTTGTGGTGCAGATTCTGTCAAGGGGCCAACATTTAAATAAGGTACCTTGCATTTTCATTATGAGAATTCCAGCTCACTATTAGCAAACTTAGTTTAACTTTTAGTCTGTTTTGCCAGCTACTTAGTAGGTACTTAATTATGTGCAGGCTGGTAATGGGGGAAGGGAAGATCTATTCTACTCCTATTCCACGGGGAAATTAAATAGGCTTGCTGAGTCTACTTGGTTAGGGGTTATAACTATATTCTGAATTCCACCTTTTAATGTAATTATGATTTAACAGCCAAGCGCTTTCAGTAGATGATCACATTTTACAGATCACATAACTCAGAAAACCAGAACAGTATTCTGTAGGTATCTTAAGCATTTATTTGACACAAATCAGGTAGCTTCCTAGACACTTAAAGTCAGGCTTCTATCTTGAAGCAGAACTTCAGACCTAGTTATTAGTGAAGATCTGAGCATTCAGGTTCTCCTGATGATCTGTGAAATCTTGTCAAGGATCGTACATTTCTAACACGTAAGCCAGGCAGACCACTCAGTGAACACATCCCAGTCTGGTTCTGACAGGAAAACACCCTACTTCTGACTCTTATTTTCTCCCCAGGCAAAATAGGGTCTTCAGGCACACTTCTGTCTTACACTACTTATTATTTGCTGCACTTCACCTTGCATGCAGTATGTTATCCGCACTCGCCCCACGAGTCCTGCTATCCCTTTCACTTTTACAATGGGTAAGTTAACTAGTACTCAGGAAGAAAGAGAAGAGATCATACTGAAATCTTCTGATTACTCATTAAGCTGCACTACTGTAGTCCTGTAACAGCTCCTGCATGCTCTTGCCTGAAACATGCCTTCAGCATGAGCCCCCACGCTGCCGTAACTTGAGCTGCTATCCTTGATATTTTCATCACTTTGGCTGAGATGCATGAAGCTAGAAAAACTGATAAATCATAACTCACAACATGCTCCTTAAAAAAAAATATCCCTGAGAGTCAATGCATGACTGCACCAAGCCCATCTCATCTGTGTCACCATGCCCTTATCCACATCTGCAATTATGGTTTCCAATGAGAGGGCAGGACAACTTGACAGAAAAAAGATGGGTAAAAAGCTGTGCCAGCACTTATATGCAGCAGTGATTGTTGCCTTATTCATGACTGACAAGGAGGGAACTTGGGATTAAACTTGACACATGCTAGTGGACTAAACAGCACTAAAGAAATTCCCATCTCTCCCTCCAATTCCTATCCATTGCTTGTCTCGTCTAAGTGCCCTCAGTTCCTCGCTGCTCTGCTTTCTTGAGAGCTCTCAGTTTGCTGACTCTAAGCAGGATGTTCAAACAGATCTTGCTTGGAAGTGTACGCTGACAGCATCTCACCTAAAAGCCTCACTCCTCTGCCATTTTAGGGTGGCAGTTCTCAGCTGTGCAGTGAATTCTTCTCAGTCTCTTTTCCAGTGGTCATGGAAAGCAACACACAGACTTTTACACACACAGAACTGAGTTCAAAAAAGGCCCTGAGCTAGTTAACCAGTACTAATTTATTCAGTTATCTTTAGTTCCCACACAAGAACATGAAATGTACGCTTGCTAGTGCTTCTAGGAAGAAGAGAAAGCAAGTGCAACAGCTGTGCAGCACCTATAAAGTTCAGAATCTCTCACACGGGGTTTTCTGTTTCTCGCTGTTAAGTGTGCCTGAACATAATCTGTATCACTAAAATCATTTGCAAGCAGGGCATGCAGAATTCTTTTCCTCCCTCTACTTTCTTTTAATGAGACAAACCTGCATGTAAACTCCAAGCTGGATCAAATAATTTTTTCTGGCATTTCACAGAAGCCCAGTCTCTCTCACCCCTTTATTCTCTCAGTTTCCCTTGGAATTAGAAATGCAATTGCCCAATTACTGTGAAGGCAGCTGTTCCTGCAATTTATCCACTCAGGCTGGAAGCAGGAAATATGAAATCTTCCATGAAAGCCTGTAATTATGAGATTTCCAGTTTAAGTTTTGCACACATGAACTGTTTGGAAGATGTTTGGATAAGCAAAGTTTGGAACACAGTTATTTGGATAAGCACCTGGGTGCTTCATGAACACAGTCTCCTGATAATCCAGACAACAAGCAGAGATAACCCCCTGAGGACTAACTTCTGCTAACCTTAACTAATGGAAAGCTCGCTCACAGAAGCACTTCTTATTAGACAAGGAAGAACTTAGCCAACACCTATTAAAAACAGGATAGTGGACTATGCACAGAAGGTATTTTTGGCACCTGTCAAAATTTTGATGGCTTAAGAAACATTCTGCACCTGCATTTTCCAATTATTCTGTATGATTTTCAATTGAATATTCACCTGGCACATCTGTGTAGACACTAGTTTTTGTCTATTTTGGAACATAGTTCCAGCAAGCTTAAAACTAATTCCTTCTACTCGATGAACCTACTTTGCGATTTAACTTTCAAAAGCAGCGTTCAAACACTATTGTGTAGTACTTAGTTCAGAGTTATTCTTCTGTCTGATCTGTAATTCCAGCAGCTGAAAACAAAACATTCAATCTCAAGGCAGTGCTTAAGCAGCAGGAAAGAAGCAATGCCTGCCACAGCACAGTGCGTTCTAAAAACCCTCCAGGATAACACTTCATTTCTAACTGCACCTGCACAGAGCATCTTTTAAGTAGGCCTTTGAGTTAATACTTTGTCCTCACCTTAGGTCAGGGATAGCAGGAGAACACTAAGATAGCAGTATTTGAAGGGCATTACCTCCACACAAGCCAGAGCTGGCTACAGATGAAAGGATTTCGTACTCTCCCACAGGAAGCGGAGTTTTGCACGCTTCCCCTTCAGAAGGGATCAGAGCTGGGGAAGTTTACAGCAATTTCTCCAAATGGTCTCGTGTGTATAAAGAGACACTTAAGAGAACACCTTCCACAGGGTTTTACCTAGAAGTAAAACTGAACATCCTGGTTTAGAACAAAGGCCATCATCCATGTCCATGGCAAGACTGTCCCTGGCTTCACTGCAATTTCAAACAGCTCCTCGGTTCCTGCGACCGGGGAGAACTCCCACAGGGTTGCATTCCCAGAGATTATAAATCAACTGGCAAAGGTCAACGGCAAAGTTTTATTTTCGGAGGGAAATTTGAAGGATACCTGAATTTCAGGATATTCTCTTCAAAGAGCAATGGAAGGGGTTTGCCTCTCTATTGCTACCGTAGTAAGGTAGCAATAAGGGGCAGATCTGACAGCAAAACCCTCGAGCCTGCTAAACCCTTGTTCTGTTGGACCTCTCTCTTTGTACACACCTTAAACCACACTACGTTCATCTTTTGCAGGGAAAACCACAGCTGGCGGTCCCCAGAGGAGCCAAAAGAATGCTTTTTCCAGAAGGTGAGCAAGAAGGATTTATTCCTTCTCTCACACCAAGTTTGTTTGTTTGTAGCCTTAACAGTGACAGAAGAAACTTTATGTTGCAAGCTGAGGAAAAACATGAAGAGCTAAGACATTTTTGTCTTGCATTTGCAAGTCTACACCATGGACCAGTCAAGTACTTAACTCAATGTAATTTATCCCATAATTTAGTAGGATGAATGCTCTTTTTGAACAAGGTCAGGATGACTCACAAAAAGCTTTTAACTAATGTTAAAGCATGTTTTAAGCTGGATATCTCAAGAGTATTTCACTTTTTAGTCCAGATGAAAGACAAGAGAACTAGAAAGTTTTATAGAATTATGGCCAGAACCAAATGCATAATTGCTGTGAAGAATCAGTCTGAGGTCAACTGACTTTTCCAAAGAAGCTGACACCAGGGAGTTCCTCCCGGACAACCCCAGTTATTTGTATTACAAGTTTGCCCATTTTTAAAGATGCCCCTTGGAAATGTGGCACTGGTGGGGCAGCATGTGAGCTATTATTGTAAGTGACATGGTTTAACATATCCTGAAAGCAGAGCTCTGGGGAGAGGGTTTGAATAGGTTATACTGGAGAAAACGGTGACATGGACACTCTTTTTCTTTTGTTGCCTGGATGGAAAGCCAAACTCACACTTCCTAAAGCAGGACTACAGAAAGCTGTCTGCGATGCATGTCTCCAAGCAAACTCTTTTAAGTATCATAGATCACAAACCAAGTTTGTTATGACGAAGCGCTGAAACAGCAAACACATTGCATACAATGCCTTCCTACTTTGGAGGCTGGAATGCAGTATCAAAACTCCCACAATGCATTTTAAACATTTCTCTCACAACATTTAAGCAATACAGAAAACCATCACCACTAGGCAGGCATGGCTAATATCACTACTGCTTTCTATTGGTAGCTGCTTACCAGTTTAATTCTTCATAGAGTACAGAGAACTTCAGAGTCAATTTACCAAAGATAAAAGAAAACTATCAGCTTTAACCCTAATGAAGCAAACAAGCATACAACAAATCCCCCCCTGCAAAAAAAAAAACCCAGCTCTGTTTGTATTATAGTGTAGGATACACTACACTTTTTCTGGCTTTTTCTTTAGAAATAGTATTTTTATATATAAAGCCACGCCTCGGGCTCCTAATATTTAGAACAGCTTCACTGAAAGCAACAGATCTGGCCACCATTTCACAGCTGGAATTTGCTCTATTCGTATTTATAGTTTTCAGCAGACTGCTCATTTGCCTGTGAGTTGACAGACCAATAAAACCTCTGTCACTTTTCTAGCACACCAGCAGCATTCCCTTCTTCATGCTGGCCAACATCCAACCTGGGCAATTACATTTTATCTCCTAACTTTATCCTGCAGTCTTAACTCTATAATATCATAATTTTTTTCTCTCTTTTGTGGCTGAACACAGCTGAACAGCTGCTTAAAGAGCTTCTCCAAGTATTTCTGCAAATAAATTTTGTTTTCCAACATTCACAATAATGCAAACAAAAAATGTGCCAGCCAGACAGAACTGAAAGACCATTTAGAAATCCCTGAGATTTTCAGATGATTTCTACTCTACTGTTTACCCCTAGTCTAGCTCCTATTTTGGTGGACATTGCAGTGGTTGAACTTGGTCATTTCAAAGGTCACTTCAAACCCTGAATATCCCAAAATCCTAACAAATCCACAACTGAAAATTTACATGACAATGAAGCAGAAGAGAGTGGTTAAGGAGAAAATTTTCACTCTCGAAATAAACATGACTTCAACTGACAAACACACTCATATCAGCTCATTTTGACATGTTCAAAATAAAGGACTTCTGCTACCAGTTCAACTTCTCATTCCACACTACATTTTAAAAACACTTCAAAGTAAAGAGGTAGGTATTAAACAAGAATCAGAATTTCAACGGTGACCATGATTTAATATCTCAATTTTTTTTTTTTAATCTTTGAAGACAATTCTCTAACTAACATAGTCTTTTGGAAAAAAATAGCCCCAAATCATATGTATTAATAACTTATGTTCAGCCAGTAAACTGAAGAGTTGTGTTTGAATAGCACTATCCATAGATGTGGTCTGAATTTTATCTCTTGGTCTACATACACACAGTACAGAAGTGGTACTGGACACTGCCACTACTGGTCTAATTTCACTGTTCTTAATGAGACCATCACACACAGTTCCACTGATTTAACCAGCTCTTCATGAAATATAGAAGAGCATATTTCTTGTTCCCAGGGGCTGGAGTTTCAAGACAACCGTCAGTAAGCAATCAAAGTTGTAGTCTTGATTCTATCAAATTGACATTCTTTGTCCCTCTAAGTGTAATGGATTTAACAAGTCTCAACGTAAAACTTGGGGGAAAAAAAGAAGAGAAGAAAAGAAAATCTAACCTCAGAAATATGTATCAAGCTGCCTTCCTGCCTGCTCTGCGTCTCTCAGCAGGACATAAACAAAGCTGATTTCAATCTAAACAATTACACAGGAGACTGCTCAGATGCTAAGACAATGCCATCTGATACCTCCCACATTTTATTTATTGCTGGGATCTATATTTGTAGCATCTACATGCTGAGCACCAGCTACTCAAAATGATGAGCTTTTAAGCTGTTAGCCAAACCCCCATTTGGTTCTCAGTAATTCACAGATTCAGATTTTAAGCATTTTATGATTATTAGTTATTGCAGTGCAACTACAAACACAAGCATGAGTTTCAAGGTGTCACAACTAAACACAATTCAGCAAATACACACCCAAACAGGTTGTTCAGATGCCAGTTCCTGAAAGTCTTCAAGGTCAGGTGGGATGCAACTTTGAGCAACCTGGTCCAGTGGAAGGTGTCCCTGTCCATTGGCAGGGGGGTTGAAACTAGATGGTCTTTAAAGGTCTCTTCCAACCCAAATAATTTTGTGATTCTATAAGCAATGATGGGAAGCGGAAGCATGAAGTTTATCTTAACACGCACAGCAAAGCTATTGCACAGCATGATAAAAACTGTTAAATACAAAAGAAAAATGAAGTAGAAGGCATGTTTCCTGGGATACTGTGGAAGAACCGAGTCTTTGGGAGTCCTGAGAATAACTTTAAGGAAGACCTTCAAGCAACCACTGAAGAAACACACAGGACTCTGACCATTCAAACAGGTGTATCACAAGATTGCTCAGCAGACAGCTCTAAGGTTTGAAAGAGCAAGCAAGAAGTTTGAATACACTACTCAGCTGTAAGGGAGACAATGGACTGAGGAGGAGAGGTAAACAGACACACCAATAATTGGCAGAGATTTTCCCAACTCTAATAGGAGTGAAGTTTGGTACTTGCTTGTTTTTCCTACTCATGGCAAAGGGACTCATCAGCTAACAACAAGCATGATGCATGCATGAATCAGAATCTACATTTCTGAGAAAATGTGGACCAACACAAAGAGCCAAGTGGAAAAAAACATTCAGAATTATTTCAAAAAACCCACAGTGTCTTAACAGACCTAGACAATTCTTAGTAGCACTGCACCTTCTCTGAAAGTCTTGCATGTCTGCACATGTGCAAGACTCAGTACAGAAAGTCTCTCTGGAGTTATCTGGGATGATCACTGTAAGCTTAAGAGGTTGCTAATGCTCATAAGGAAGACTCTCAGAGGCAAACCTGTACCTGTTCCCTGATCAGGTTTGTTTATAATGCAAACTCTGTGAGAGTTTAATACATTTAATATGAACTCTAGGAGAGGGTGATAAGAAAGTTAGGGTCATAAACAGAACACAGTTACCTCCTAAGGATCAACACAGTTTCAGATAAAAATTACTTGAATAATTCGACTCTAATAATATCAACACATGCTGTTATTTTATTCAAGTAAAAGGCATTGGCTTGCAAATCATCTCTTTGAAACACAGTATGGAATGACATCGAATTATACTCATTTCCCACATAAATGGCTTTTGACACAGCCAGTCAGTCTTCAACAAATCTCAGTTTTGTGTTGATTTGGTCAGAGTTTGAAACAGGGAGGGAAAAAAAGAGTTACTAAGCAACAGCAGGCCAGGAACAGGAGAAAGGTCTGTGGTCTTAATTGATACTAACATTAAAAGGCAGTGCAACAAGAAGAGAAGACTCAAGATGTGAGTTTTACTGCTTTGGAAGTGAAAATAAATCATCATTAGAAACCCCAGACAGGCAGTCACTGAAATCTGAGTTCTTCATTCATCCCAACTATAAACTGCATGATGTATTGCAAACCCTTTTTTGCAGGGCGATTAAGTAGCTTATTTTTGGTACTGAACAAGATGAAAGACCCAGATATAGCTCTTACATATGAGAGCCCTGGACACGAAGATAGTTTTGCTCTCTAGAAGCTCTCTACTGCTACCTCAGGAAAGGGGAATGTGGTATAAATTACAGCTAAATGGGTCCCCAAGACATTGCCATCCACAGAACTGACATCGTGGGCAGATGTAGCTCACCTCCTCCACACTATCTACGGTTACAAGGGTTGTGACTCTTCCAGAAAGCCAGCCCAAAGCCCAGTCCAATCACTCGGACAAGGCAAAGAAATTTGCTTAGCTAAATCTGAATTAACATGATCAAGCAAGCCAGAAACCCTGACAGTTTCCTTCCAGAATTCATACCTATTTCCTCTTCTACTGTAAGCAAAGTAGTTTCATGTGGATGTGATAACAGAACATGAGTTATCACATGAATACTCACAAATTCAAATGAAAAAGCCCTTGATGTGGAAAGTGCTGTGAACTCTACTACTGAACAATCAACCTTTATTTGCCTAGCTAGCAGTACCTCAAGCAGAAGTTATTTGCTTTAACTTCACCTGAAGAAAATCTGATTCCCAACTAAGTACTGCCTTTTTTATAAGATGTAAGTTATAAATTTTTGTTCTGCTTTTTTTTCAGGAATCAAACATGTAAAAAATGCCACATAAACACGAAGCTGAGTACCTCAGACTACTGAGCCTTCTAAACTATTATCTCTTCTTCTCATTTCTGCATTCTTTGACTCTGCACTTATTTAAGTATACTAGATTTCAGCATTTACTGGTTTTCCCACATACTCCAGTGTACTTAAAGTGACTAAAATGAAACCACAAGAGGGAAAACTGCTAGGATGACTGTTGCTGAGGAGGAAAAACCAGCAACCCAGGTCTGGTTCAAACTGTCTGGTGATTCGTATTTAAAATGTTGAGAGTTAAGAGTCATCTTCTACCCTGATTTGTACTGGTGCAAGTCAGCTGAGCTTACGAAATAGGATCTGGGACCATGAAGAGGACTGTCCCCTCACAGGATACGAGTAATGGCCATCTGAGTAAATGCAAGTTACTCACATCCTGCTAGTGGACTGATCCGTCTCTGTACGTTCACACTCATTTTTAGTTGCCTCCAGGAATCTGAAGGTGAATCTCATTTGTTAACCTGATGAAAGTAATTTCACCAGATACAACACAAGCACAATGAAAAACCACCATTACTCACACATAAGGTGTAAGCAATGCAGCATTTCTTAGGCTGCTTGATTAGGATCCGTCTCTGAACACTCAGCATTGACCACACAAGCCTCAATCTCCCTGGTTGGCTATGGTACATTCCCAGATGATTTGCTCCAAGTCTTTAAGAGCAATATGACCTCCTCTTTCATTATCCACATCACTCTTACTTACTATTCTTTTAAACTGAAGTGATTCCCCAATAGCAGGGTGACAGATTGTGTATCTTCCTCAGAGCCCGAGAACTAACTTCCCTTTTTCAAAACAGAAGGGGACCAAGCATTTTTTGATTAAACTGCAAACATTTTAAATAACAGACAATGACCAACAGCCAACCTCAGCAGGCATTCAAAAGTGATAGATTGATACTTATTTAATATTCAAGTTTATATATACAATTATGGAGAATACCTACATACACACAACAAGCACTTCGAAATACCTATAAAGGTGATTCTACCTAAGAAATTAAATATTCAGGTACAAAGTACTGTAAATTACAGGTCTCAATAACAGGTACACCAAAGGAAGGCAAAGGCATAATCTTTGAAGACTGAATGCATCGGAAGAATTTAGTGACCCAAGTTGCAGACATGAGATAATCCAGAGTTCTGAAGAAACAAGCCACACAGTTTCATTAAGTCTGTTAAATCACAGCAGTACAATTACAGGCAAATAAAAAATTATCAACTGGTACTGAGATAACTACAGGCCTATGACCCTGACTTCAACAGAAGGCAAGAGGTTTTGAAGGAGCAAAGAGGCTGCCTCCAACAGAAAGCAAAATGTTTTGAACCATAAGCAATGTGGAGCACAGGTTAAGATGCAGAATAAACTCATAAGAAGTACCATGCCAGCCTGACAACTCATCTCTGCCTAATGAAAATGCTGCAGGTCCAACCGGGACTTCAGTAGAGCATGTGATGTGGTGCCATATGTTAGTGAGACCGGAAAAAACTGACAGGCAAGATATATACACTTAATTAAAAAGCACATGCTCTTTACCCAGCACTATACCACGTTTAAAGAGAAAGCTGTGGGATGGGGCAGCGTTTTTCAAGTTTTTAATAGTGGTGGCTATCAAAACACAAGTCGTAAGGGAGCCGCTCCGCTTTGCACAAGGGAAGCGCCGGCAGATCATGTGAAGGGAGCCCAGCGGACGCAAAGATCGGGGAGAGGTTTGGCGGTGGAAGAGGAGAGGCCACGCGCTCGGAAAGGCACGGCGAACACAGCCGGGGAAGCAGCGGCCGGGCTGCCCGGCGGCCCCGGGGCGCCGCTTCTCCGTCACCTTGACCGCGGGGCCGCCGCCGCGGAGCTCCGTGCGGGCCGCGAGAGCTCTCCGCGCCGGCACTGAGCCCGGCTGCCCCGGCCGAGGTCGAGCCGCGGAGCTACGCGCTCTGGTTTTGAGCCGCGCTTTTATCACACCGCATATAAAAACCACGCAACAGATTGGACTGGGAGAGCGCCATCGGCAAACTGACGTGGCTTCAGAGCGGCACAAACTCCGGCGGCGGGAGAGAGCTGCCCAAAGCACGGGCTGTTTCTCAGCCCGGCCGCGGTCGGTCAGGCATCTCCGCGGCCCCGGCGGCTCTACCCCACGACGGGACGGGCCGGCTCCGGCCGCGGCCCCCCGCCCCCCCCGGCCGCCAGCCGCGTCTGCACCGCAGCTTCCCCGAGCAGCAGGGCGGGGGAAACCTACCTGCCGAACCGCCCAGGGCATCCTCGCTCTCCAAAACGCCTCTGTGCTTCGCCCCGCGGAGCTCCCCCTTGGATTTCCAAACGAGCTTTACCATCTTGATCATCTCGGGCAAGTCCCAGGCCAGGGTCCCCTGCTGATAACCGGGCAGGCTGCCCATGGGAAAGGGCATCGGCTCTTCCCCCGTCCTCCTCCGCCTGCCCGGTTCTGCCGCGGGGAAGAAGCGCTCCAGCACCGGCATCCTGGCCCGCGCCCCCCGCCGGGGAGCCGCAGCCACCCCCCGG
>VXBT01011267.1:135234-246319 GCA_013400235.1 Oriolus oriolus
CGGGGCCGCCGCTCATGCCGGCGCGGCGCCGGGACCCGGGGGCGGGGGCTCGGGCCGCTGCTGCGGGCGGCACTGGGGGCAGCGGGGCCGCGCCGGCACAGCCGCAGCTCACACCCCGCTAAGCGCTACGGCGGAGGCACTTTGACTTTATCCCTGCCGTGATGCCATGGGGGAGTCCCCACCGCCCCGCCTTCCTCCTCGCCCAGCTGGCTGCGGAGCCGGTGGGGGGTTTGGCCTCTTAGTCAAACCCCGCCGTCACCTCGGCTGCCCTTCGGCGGGAGGAAGGGCGGTGATTCACGGGACGCTGCCAGGGCCGGGAGCGGAGCACGAGTGCGCTGGCGTGCGGTGCCCCCGCCTGCCCCGCTCTCGGACTCCGGCCCGAGCGGGCGCGCAGAGGGGCAGCGGAGGTGCCGGCGCTTGAGGGGTCGGAGAGGAACGAGTCGCTGAAACGACGGGTTTGGGGGAGGGTGTGGGGTCTGCCCTGCGTCCTCATCACTTCGGCTGTAAAGCTCCACCTGAACGGGTTCATGTTAGGACGCTGCCTGGTGGCAGCGGTCGCTCCCAGACTACGACGGGGAGACAATTATTCCTCGCTAATCTTTAAAAACAAGGCAAAGCCGCTCGGGAGAGTGCTCTGTCTCATGCAGCAGCAGAGGTGGCGTGCTGGGGTTGCGCAGCTGTTAGCGAGCGCTTTCCCGGGGCTTGTGGACTGCCTTTGGCCAGACCCTGTAGCAGCACCCGGCCCTTCCCTGGGATCCCTGACCCGAAGGGGCCATGCGATTTTCACAACATTTATATGGCCTTTATACAATATATCCCTTTTAGCCTGCTCGTGGTACTGGTCTGTCCTTCCGTTTTCGGAGCGTACAGCAGAGGGATGGAGGTTGAGCTCTTGCACCAGCACTTAGTTTTCAGTAAAATTGCAGAAGACTTATTTAATGGGATTTTAGTGTGCATTATAACATTTCCTAGCATGCAAAGTTAATACTTTTGCCTTCTCTGGGTTACATTCTATGTTCTGCCTGCTCTCCAGATGGAAAAGTACACTGTCAAACAACCAGGATCTTCCTTCACAGAAGAAGAGAAGCCAAGAGAATGGACTGAAACTTAACACCCTGACATGTAGAAAAACAGTGCACAGGCCTTTCTTCCTCACATTAACATCAGCAGGGGCAGCATGCTGTTTCCCCTGTTACAGGGTCTCTGCCTTTCTTATTTTAAATGTTCAACCTCAAACTGACAACTCTACTAGTCTGCAAAAGTTTTGATTGCAGACTGTAGTGCCATACATACTATTAGCCTTCCATGCTTGGCAGCTTTGCCTTGAAAATTGTGAAGCAGTTCCAAAGTAGTGTAGTATTGTTGTTGTTGTACTGATATTTTGCAGTCTTTTGTGTCAGGATATCCTGACTCATTGAACAAAGCGGTTAAGAACAAAGAAATAGATGATGTGCAGTACAGTAGCACAAGCATTGACACATTCATACAATCTGTGGTTATAATGTTTTAGAAAGGCAAATTTTATTGGTTTTCTCTTCATATGGCTTATTGTGATATTTTAGGTGTTTCATATTGGTGTGTCTTGGGCAATTTACTCTTTAAAGCACTGTTCCTGTCAAAAAGGGATAAGCTAGGTAGCTGAAATCCAGAAGACTTTGAAGACTCTTTGCCTACTGGGTGGTTTAAATCTTACACCCCAACTACTTCATTTTGCTTTTGCGCAACAAGGAGTCGCAGTAACTTTTTTCAGCTATTGTTTTTCCTCTTTGTTTACCTCTGTGCTTTGTGGTCTCCACTGAGGCGAAGAGCAGAAGTGCCAGAACACTCTGAAAGAAAGGCTATCCTTGTGCCATTTCCATGGCACTGGATGCAAAAAGTGATGAAGAAATAACTGAAAGTGGCACTTAGTGCTATGGCTTAGCTGACAAGGTGATGTACTGCCAAAGGTTGGACTCAATGGTTGTGGAGATCTTTCCCAACCATAATGATTCTATGATAAAAGATACCAGACATCTTGGAAGGCAATGTATTCACAGATGCCCAGACCAATTTTTAGATTAATATCTGAACATTTAAGTGTTTAACAGAACTTAGCCACCAGCCCTCTTGATAGCAGCAATAAAAATCTTCTGAGATTTCAAAAGCTACACTACCTTCTTGTGTCCTTAAAAATGTGAAAGGTTTTGTATCCTCTGTAGTTGGGTCACTTGGGTGTGTGCCTGTCTTATGGATAGGATCAGGATTAATTGTTGTATTTGTTTTCACTTACAGTTCTACAGGTGCAAAGGAGGAGGCCAGTCAAAAAACAAACTGAAATACATCTGTTGTTATAGTTTCAGTATTTCAAAAAGCTATGTAATAACCTAATGAACAGTATGTACTTTTTCTCTTGGAAAATTACTGTCATATGAAAACAACTGCTTTAGATAGCCTTGGGTTTCTTTTTTTTTTTTTTTTTCTTTTTTCTGGTTTCTGGCCAGTTTAAGGATCAGCAGTTGTGAATGAAAAAAAATATGTTAAAGTTGTTGCTTGGCATTAATGGGTATGTTTGTAAATAAGTTCATCTTATTCTTAATAAACTTATGCTTCACAGTTGTACTCCAATTCAATGATTACGTATCCTTGATTCATCCAAGATTTTGCTGTAACTGACTTTCTTTTTGTCTTTTTCATTATAAGAATAGAGCCACATAAGAGCTGCTCACAGGAAAGCCTGGAAGATCTATATTTGATTATGAGGAGTTTTAGCATCAAAAATCATCTGTAGCATCACTCTCAGAGATTTCTAATTGACAAAATGCCAGATTTTGCAAGTTTTCTGTTTCTCTGACTTCAGTTGTGCTGTGATGATTTACCCAACTTGAAGATGTGGCCTCAACATCACGCTTCTCATTGCATTTAAGAAAATCCATCAGAACTAAAACATACGCCTACACAGCAATTTACCCAGCCATTTGTAACTGCATTTTAAGCAGTCCTTGAGCAAGCTCGGCTCACCTAAAATTTCTCTTTTGCATTCACACTTCCAGCCAGATTTGAAGGAAATAGTTCAGCAGAGATGGATGGCATTATTTCTACCAACTGCACTTCTCTCTGACTCCGAGTTAAAGAAGCTTAAGTGATTACAAGAGAAATACAAATGTATTAGCTCTGTCCCTCATTCATTCTAAGAAGCAATGCCAAAAGAAAGGCAAATGGAGTCATCTGAAAACATGACAAGGCAGTGCATATTTTCACAGGTAGACATGAGAACTGGAAAAGGCTTGAGGAAAGGAATATTGCAGTGGGAGAAAAGGGAAGAGACTAAGCTGACAGATTAATAGCTGGTGTTTCATAGTTGGTGTCTCTTAAAAAGTTTTACTTGTTTGCTTATTCACTCTGAAGTTATGTACTAAGAGCAGCGGCATTCGAATTGCATGCCAGATGGTAGAGGAAGTGCCTCGTGTATCTTTCCAGTCTACTGAAGCCTGCAGGGTTCTTGTTAACCCACTGCTCTGGTTTTCATTGCAAATCCCTTTCTTCCCCTTTTTTTCTTTTTCTTCCTTCAAAGAAAAAGGAGGGAGAGGGAAAGAGGAAAAAAAAAAAAGAAAAGCCATAGTTTAAACTGGCAATAGCATCATCCTTTTGGCTTTGAGCTACCCTGTCCTGTGCCAAATATACTGTCTCCAGCAGCTCTCCCACAACAAATCAGTCCAGACACACAAAAGCTGTAAAAAAAGAATGGTGAAGAAAGATCCTTGATTCTCCTCTTCTACCCCCCCCCCAGCCTTTTCCTTTTGCTTCGCTCCTCGAGCTTCATTCCCCAGCAATGGTCTCCTTCTTGCCAGTACTGTAAGCGATACTGGGACCTCGAGCCTGCAGCGTTGCTGACAGCTTCCTTAGAGTACAGGCGCCTTTGCCTTTCTGTATTAACAGACCATTGTAAAGCAGAAGTAATATTCTATTATTCCTCCCACTTCCATCTGATAGCTGATGTTTGAAAAAATGGCTCATAAATAATTAGCGTGGCAGAGTCATTACTTTGGGAAACTTTTCCTATTCTTTCAGCTAACCCACACCACTGCATTGTGTCACAACTTGCATTTCCAAACAGACACCTAAAAAGATTTTATATAGTCTAATTTATGGTATATTATTAAAAAAATTGGAAAAATACTCCCAATTTTTTAAGTAATTCACAAACATTAAGAAGTCCAAATGTAGAGACCAGTTTCATAGACCACCAGATACTGATTTTTAGAAAGTGTAAAGCACGTGTCTTTAGATGGCACTTATTAGTGGAATAATCTTAAATCAGTAGTTGCATGTGAAAAGTATGCCTTTGTCTCTGTCCCAGGGATTGTAGAGTCATGCAGAGACAACAGGCTAGGCCATTGCCTAGGGCCAGAACTGGGAGATGACACCATCCCTGGAATCAAGTTTTAGGAGGTTTCAGCGGTGTGAGTTTAATGTAAAAGAGAAGATTGCAAATGCTGGGGAACAGTCCTTACACATAAAATAAAATTAAAAAAAACCCAAACAAGTGCTGCACATTTGCAGGGCAGCATAATCAGAGCAACAGAGAAAAGAAGAATGCAAGTGAGTAACTTTTAAAAGGGATAAGGGAACAGAGTGCCTAAGAAAGTTGGGGAATATGAGGAAGAAACATAAGCAGGCATAGTTATACAGAATTTTTTATAATAACCTCCTGGAAGGCTTCTTTCTTCACTTTAAAAATCATAGTAGAATTTTCTTATTCTTTGCCCTGCATTTGTCTCATTCCAGATGTCTATTATTTTTAATGTTATTATTACTAGTAAGAACAATTACTCTTAGTTATCTCTATCATTGCAATTACTTCATTAAATATGAAGAATTTTATATTTATTTGAGGATAGTTGCTATGTCTTTGCTCTAAACTGGACATATCAAATTCTCTAAATTCTATCTCAGAACATTTTTCCCAACCTTGAAATTATTTCAGTATTTTTACTATGAATTCTCAACAATACACTAACTTTTCTTTGATGCATACTAAAGGTACACAGTAGAAGATTTTTTTTGTCTGCTACCAACTCGCTGTCAAGAGCAGTGAGTTGAATTTCTAAGAGAATGGTACAATTAATTAATTAATTAATTAATTGTTATTGCCTGAGCTTTGCACAGCATCACGCCTTGAGAGCCTCACCTACTGGGAAATGTGGAAGACAGACAGTAGTGTTCTATGGGTTCATAATCTTTTGGTTGTTGTCATAAGTTAATTAGACTTCTTGGAAAAAGGTTCTGGAAATGGAGGAATAAGGATTGCTTGAGTTCTGTAGGGCAAGGAGAAAATGCCTTTTTCATTCTTAGTGCAAGTGAGAGAGTAAATTTTTATGATTAACAATTTGTACTACTAACTGAGCAAAAATGCTTGCAGTAAAGGAATAAACAGAAGTCCATAACTAATTGGAAACAGTGAGGTTGTGTAATATTTCCTTTGCTCCCTCAGGAAAGTTAAAAGTTCGGCATACTGAATCTGATGATTCAAATCTCCCACAGTAAACAGCAAAATTCTATGTGGCTTTAAGGGAAATAGCAAATAACAGAGAATACACTCATCTCACCTTAATAAACCATAATAAGAAAATAATAATGATAAGCTGAAAGGGAACTAAAAAGGGAATTGCCAGCACGATATTTAATTGTGTTGCACAATGTATCTGATGGACTCTGTTAGTTTATTCCCTCCCTTAATTCTTACACATGAACAAAATTTACCTGATCCAAGGCAAAGTCAAGGGATTTAAGAAAAACTCATTGCCTGAGTTTACGGAGTGATCATTGCATCAGATGCTTAATGATGGACTAGGCGAATGGAGTGGGAGGTCAAGAACACTGCATCAGCTTGAAAATGTTGGTAGAAATCAGGAAGGTAGAAAATAATAACCTGTTATTTGGGACAGTGGGCATGCTAGTCATCATCTTTATGAAACAACCGTATGAAAAGAATAACCTCTGCATCCCACAGAATTCCCTTTAGGGAATAGGTGAAAAAAGGCTGAGTAGAAAAAGGAACTAACCGGGTGAGAGACACCTATCCCTTAAATACATAACTAATAGTAAGTAACTGTAGGGTCTCAATGAATTCAAAGGGATTGCTGCCATCTTTAAAGCTGAGCATGTGCATACATATTTTCTCAGTTGGGACCTATGTATCTAAAAGTTATGGCAGCAGTTTGAAAGATGAGAGATGTGCTACATTTGAAATGTTTCTTCTGTCACCTCTTACCTTAATGAGATGGCATGGGTGGCCACATGGCCTATGATGTCCTTGTCCCTTATGGTATACAGAAAAGACTTGTGACTGTGATTTGGTCTTTCTCTGTCTTTTGAAATTATGAAAGTGAGTAGCTAAGAGATCTACACTAAGTGATATCTAGTTTAAATTTTTTATCAAAGAAAGCTTAATATGGTAAGAATAAATGGAACATAAATATAAGGATAAATACAGATGAATAATAGTGCTTGCTCCCTCTTTTGTAAATCAGATATCACAAGATCTGATAACTTAGTTTTTCCTTTTCCCTTTTAAAATGGAGATTAAATAATATTTAACTAGTAAAGGAATCACTATTTTAAATAAAATTAATACATGTTTCTTAACTTTGTTAACTTGTTAGATATTTGATAGCTGCACATATTAATATTGCAGAGATCTACTCCTCATTATTCTTCAGTCTTTAGCTTTCTGACTTTAATAATTAATGGTGAATTTAGCTCTTTGTATAATCCCATGTATATGCAGATTTGAGCATTAGGATTGCACAGGTGCAGACCTCTCCCAAATTTATTCCTATTTGCAATGCAAGAGTAAAATAATACAACTGAATTGCATTTTGCCCGTTGGATTCTGGTTGCAGACTTATTACTATCTCTGACTAAATAAGCTTTGGTCATGTCGAATAGCTAGGTCACTAAGTATTTCAGATTAAACATCTACGATACTTGAGTACCATACCTACACTTCTGCTCATGTTGTATCCACACTTTGTGTATCTTTATCCTGCCTGCACATCAGAATTCTGATGAGGTGCACATCCCAAAGCTGACATTATTTACCCTCTCAGAGAAGTGCTATGGCTTCCTTTCCCTCTTTGCATCTTGCTGACAGAAGTGGGTGCAGTTTTCTGTGGAGATGGGCAGGAGATGCAGCTGGGAAGTCGTGGGAAAGGTCTAACAATGATGTAAAAATATCCTAGTGATAAACTAAGCTCCCTCTGACCTAGTTTCTCATGACTGCAAAATCAGGCCATATTTACTGTAATCAAGCTCTTTGCATTTCTTACAAATGCATTTGTGTAAATGTAGCTCCACTGGGATGAGCAGCTTTGGAAATATGCTGTCACCCATGTCCTGGCATTTCATTACCATGCTCTCAAAACCCACTGATAATCATGCAAACACTTGTTGGTTCTTTTCTTCACTACAGATTCTTCTTGATATATTCATACTGATGAAGCTGCAGAAGGAAAAAATCAGAGTGGATAACCTAGGAGGAAAAGCTCTCTGTAACTGGTTAAAAGCATCCACTAGATCTGCAGATGGAGGGGAGGCTTTCTGGGAAACCTGTTTCTCTCAGATGTATTTGGGCAGGTTGCTCTGAGTAATGCAGTTCCAGCTGTACTGTGCTTTTGAAGATATCCTGACAATATGTAAAACCATAAATGTTTTCCAGTGTTTCCTGAGATATCTGTTACAATTATTTTTTTCCAAACCAGGCAGTCACACATAATTTTGCCAGGCTCTGCACAGCTTTTATGATAGCAATATTAATTTAGATACAGAGCATCTGTAAGATACATTTTAAAACCCCCAAATTGATCAAATGCTTCATAAAAGAAGGAAGTATTCAGGTTATTTTGAAAAGATGGTCATGCAGATACTGTATTATATGCAGATTTTTCCCCAGACCTTGGCCACATATCAAAATGTGATCCATAAACATCTCTTTCCATCAGTGATTGCAGTAACAGTGCAATCACAGAAGTTTTCAGGTGGGATTGTCAGGACAAAAGTTGTCTTCCTTTCACCACTTGTTCAATACTAGGAATTACATTTGCTTGTGTTTTTTTTCTGAGGTTTGCAATATTTTCAATCTATTTTTCTGAGGCTTGCAGCACTATGTGCTATCAATTACAAGGCATCACTGGCTGCTTAATATCACAGCTTTAAGACTTTTGGGTTACACTCTAGCTTGCCTTCTGCTGACAGAGATCCTCTAGAAACACCAAAACCATTTTCAGCCACCTTGGGATGGGATGAGATCTAAATGTAACAGTGATTGCTCCCACAGTCAGAGTCTGCCAGTTGCAATCTGAAGATGCTTAATTCAGAAACCATGCTCAGATCCTTAGAATGACAGGTGCCATCTTCTCTGTATAAGCATGAGCTTGTCAAACAGTCACCCTTTTATTGGAGTCTGTAGAGTTCTGATCACACTCAGAGAAGCTGACTGAGGCAGGTTGCTGTGGGTTTCCATCAGCCAAGGAAAGAAAATTTCAATGCTCAAGGGAGCACTGAATTTCCAGGGACTGTTGTGCTCCCCAGTTCTGTATTCACTTTCCATCCGGCTCTGCTCATGCTCTTGAGTGCTTTGAATAGTGGAGATGTTACAGAGTGTTTGTTACTGTGTCCCAGAATTAGAGTTTAAAAAAAAAAGACCAAATGATGGCCCAGGCTATCTTTTCACTTGTTTTTAATGGAATATTGTGAATATACTAAATAAGTAAAATGGTTTCTGTTATTTTTATCAGGAACTTCTTAAGCACTTCAATGAAACCCATTACATAGTTGTTGCTGGTTTTTTTTAAAGTATAATATCGATGTTCAAGTCTTACCAGATGAAACTGATTTCAGCCACCACTAACTTTGGCTTTTCAGAAAGGGAAAGAAATCCTTCAGTATTTCCAACTTCATTTGGAACATTGGCACAGGAAACAATTTAGCTGGGCTAGTGTGCAAGGAAGTGATGTAACATTTACCAAATTTTCTGACTATGTGGAAAAAAAAATCCAGCATCAGTTGACCTACTACCCTATTAAACCACTGGCTTCCTGTGCCAATGAATTGGAAAATGAACTGCATCTCCTTTGCTGACATTTGCCATCTACATCAGCTGGTTTTTTAACGGCTAAATATCAGATTTCCAACTATGCCATAACATGTGCTTGAGTAAGTCCAATAGGAAATACTTATTTAAGTCTCATTTTGGCCTGAACATAAACTTCCCTTGCTACTCATATCAGAAACAGAAGTGTGTGCTGATCTAGGACTGCCTGCTGGTTCACTAATACATTATTTAAAAAATCCTGGTTCCTTAGTTCAGAATACAATTCCTAACATAATTGTACTAATGTTAGCAGTAGCAAGTTGGAAAGCAGAATTTGTTTTACAAAATGTCAGATTTTTTTTATTAGAAGTTAGAAGTTAAAACCAAATGTCCATCAAGCAGAATTTAAATTTTTGTAGGAAATTACTTCTGAGAAAATATTCTTTTCCTTTTGATGTAGCGAGTATTCTGTTGAGATAACCTCAAAAAATTGCACTATAATAAGAGATCCTATAACCTGGTATTTGAGTAACATTTAACCTGGTATTTGAATAACATTTGAATAAACATGTTAGAATATTAAAGCCTAAACAAATTAACAGAACAATAGTGAAGGAAAATCACCAGAAAAGGTCAGAATGTAATGCTGGTTGTTTTCTTAACAAAATGAGAAACAAGAAGCAACTTTTCCCTCATAGAAAAAAATTGTTAATAATTCCTTTTTGAGAAAAAAAATTAAAACACTGCCTTTTCTAAGGCAGTGTGAATCCACTGGAAAAAAACCCCAGCCTTGGTGGCTCTGCAGTTGATGTCCTTTCCTGTGGCTGGGACCAAAGGACATGATGTACTGTAATAAGAGGAATTGGTAGAAATTGTCCTGTTGAATGTTAAACAATGAAGAGATATATGGGAGAAAATGCATGGTAAAAGGGAATCATGGAATAATTTGGATTGGAAGGGACCTCTAAAGGTCATCTAGTCCAAAGCTCCTGCAATGAGGAGGGACATCTTCAACTAGATCAGGTTGCTCAGAGGCCTGTCCAGGCCAGCCTTGAATGGTTCCAGAGATGGGGCATCCACCTTCTCTCTGGTCATATACACCTGTAACTATATACACCTTCAGTGACTGGTAGCTATTTAGTATGGTTAATTACTTTTATTTTATTTAAAAAAAAATTGCAGACATTTATTAAGCAGGTGATGGTTTTCTACGTAAGATGAAAAATATTAAGTCCATAGTTTATAAATTTAAATATTAAAGGCAATTAGTAGTTTTTCTTTAACATGTACATAAACTTTAGGTTATTTTTGTCATTTCCCTGCAGCATAGAGCCAAACATAAGTTTCCTAAAAGCTTTTTTTCCTTTAATACTAAGTGCCAATATATTTTAGTGTGCATGTGGGAGTACAAATAATTCGAATTAGATAATGTGGTAACAGATGTCTGTGTTATTGGAGCCTTATTCTGCTGGATGTCATACAGACAGGTCCTAGTTATCATTTAAAGGTCAGCGTAAGAAACAGGGAGGCTTTCACAATGCCAACTAGTTTACTTAGCCTCCTACTCTGTGTCAGAGAGTCTGTGTCTTCCCTTTGACTCAAAGAGGAACCAAGGGAAAACAGCTAGATTATTTAAACAGCCAAGTTTCGTGCTGATATTTGGGTAAGCTAATTGTACTCGAAATTATAGTAATGGACAGTAGAGTAGCATTTGAGACAGACCAAATGTCCTAAATCGTAACATTTGCTGTTTAACCATTGTGTAGTAGAATTTGGCAGGCATCCAAACAGCCAAACTTTGCTTTTGTTTTGATGTTCAGAATGTTCCATTGCTTTAGAAATAAATAAATATTGGAGTCATCTGCGCACCCCAGTTTCTGCTGGGATCAGAAGTAGCATAAGAATGCTGTAGAAAGTGCTTCCAGGGAAGAGAATCTCATGAGAAAATTCCAATCTCAGGTTTTCTGCCTAAATTCCAAGATACTAAGATACACTGAAACATTCAGAAATTGATATTTTTAAAATAAAATGCCTGTTTTGAGGTTTGCCTGTTATCTACTAAAAGTATCAGCAGTATTGCTTGAAAGGTGTTGATTTTGCAAATTCAGTCTCTGAAGCTCGAGAGAATAGTAATGGCAATGGCTGTGTGAATATCTGTAAATTAGCAGATATTAAATAACCAGAACAGTTTTGTTTGCAGCAGTTCTCATGACATCTATTCTCATTTAAGGAGTTCCACTGTATTGATAGCATTTTGTCACTTTCTGTCTCCTTCATACAGTCTGTATGAGAAAATAAAGGAAAATGAGCTGTGCTTTTGTAATGGTCTTCCATCTCTACATTTTAAAGAAGATGACTATCCAAAAGATCTGTCACAAATTACACATATTATTAAAAATTAATTTACTTCTTTTCAGAGCAGATAAAAATCCAGCGCTTTGGTCTGTCACAATGCCCGTGTGATACTAAGAAATCAGTTTTAGTCACTTTGTCTATATCTAAGCTGCCTAAACTCTGGAGTTCCTCCTTCTTATATGGTTGGCAATGTGAGACAGCTGAGAGCTGGGATGAGATCTAGAGCTTATTTCTTGTTTTTCTCTTGCCTCCTGGTTTCTCTGTGAAGAAGTCCAGGGATGTAAGTTGCAAAAGCACCACACTGCACTGGATAATGCTGGTTGATAAGGAAACCAGAACTAAGTCGTTTGTAGCATCTGTCACACTGTATACATGTAATTATTATCTTTGGATAATATGGGAATAGTGTTAGTTTTTTTCAAAGGAAGAAAGTAATGTTAAGAATAATGAAGCTTTAGTGTACTGAAATAACAGAGGCCTTACACCTCTTCCTAAGCACATTTGTTTTGAAGAATCTGTCTCAAACATAGTTGCATACATATAGTTTAACAGTTGGGCTTGATGATCTAAAAGGCCTTTTCCAGTCTAAACGATTCTGTGGTTCTGTGAATCTGGACTATCAAGATTTATAGCTATCTACTCACCCTCAGGGTACAAGCGCGATTGGCAAGACAGTACAAATAAGAAATGCATGTTGAAATGTAACACTGTTAGCCAGGTTCAGATGGGGTGGTGTTTTTCCCAGGGAGTCGAGTAGGAGTTCATCACTTTGCAATGCCTGTGAGTCATGCCAGGTAGCCCTGGCAGCCCTGCATGACCTTGCAGAGTGCTGTGTCCCCAGCTAATCTGAGCGTCTCGGTCCGAAGGACATGTGAGAAGCCTTTCTCTGGGCCAGGTGTGTGCAGGGAGGGAGTACTTGCAACCACCCCTAAAGCCCTCAGCAGGCACAATGTTCAAGTGGTGTTATTGTTGTCTTGTTTTCCAGCCCAGTTCTGGATGGGCAGTTATGGTTGACAAAAAGTGTCTTTCATCTGCAGTTGCTTTTTATTATTAATAATGTTTCAAAGGGGTTTTTTTGTTGTTCAAAATCTTTTGATTATTTGTGTTGTCTTGCCAATAATGCCTGGTCTATTAGGTGAGGGTACAGTTGCAAACTATGGTAATAGCTGTAAGCTCTGCAGTTCACCCATGGCTGAAGTGTGACTAGTACTGAAAAGGGTTGGATATAAATGCTGTTGATATTTATGGAACTTGAATAGATTATGAGGAAAAAAATTAAAATAATGTTGTGTCCAAACCAATATTTTGGTCAGAGAAGTGGGACAAGGCTCAATTCTGGGCAGAACAGTGGGATAAAGACCAATTCTAAGAATAATCTACCATTGTCACAAGTAACAAAGGCCACAGTTACTTTATCCCCTTTATGGTTTGTGAGGAGTCATTTCCCTTAATTTAACACAAGGAAAAGTGCTTACCTAATTTATCTTTTGTTGCAGTCCTGTTGTGACTGGCAGATCAACTGAAGAGTTGCAGCTGGCAGGCACAGCCCGCAGGTGCAGCCTGGCCCGAGCTGGGCAAAGCTGTGGGCCTGGCTGGAGACTGAGATGCTTTGGAGGTGAGATGTGCTCAGAAATTGCCCTGTCTGGCCTATCACCAGCACTGCGTGCTGCAGCACTGAAATCAGCTACAACAAATGCCTGCCTTCTCACCTGAATACCAAAAAAATTCTATTGCTGGTGAGGTGAGCCAGTTTGCTCTACACAGTGAGTGAAGGGATGTGCATCTCTGAGAGGAGCTAGCACTTAAATATGTTTCAGCATGAGCTACGCTGGATGAAGAGCTGTGAAGCAGTAAGAAAGGGAGGCAGAAATTCCCGTGTGTGATTTCTGTGTTCCGGATGTGTGTGGCCTTGGGTGGGAAGAAAATCTTCCCATCCCATCTGAAAGTAACAGTGTCTTGTTTCTGAGAAGAGAAACTTTGGAAAGTTGTTATTGTGAATATCTGTAAACAATTTCCATGCATTTCTTTCACATGTGCCATTTTCCACATTATTGAAGACACTTATTTTTTTGTTAAATTTTGCTAAGAATTTACATGAAACTCTCCAGTTGTGCTACACTAAACAGCATTTAAATGTATGAAATTCCTTTTCATTATGAATCCATAGATTGCAAAACCTAGAAGCTGGTTTCCAAAAATTTGCTGATTTGGGTATCCTGATTCCAGACAGTCCAGTTAGAAGCATCTAAAATTAATTGATTTTCAGGAACTAATTAATAAGTATCATTTGACTAAAAGGTGTATTTTAATATGTTTAATATATTGCATGTTGGTATCACAAAATCATAGCCTGAGGTTTTAAGTTATGATGGAAAAGATATAATAGCTGAGGAAAAGGTATCATCATTCCTTAAAGAGCCAAACTGCCTTTTAAAATATGTGCTATCATGTTTCTTGGCTGGACTAATTCCTCCCATGTTATGGAATATTATCTGCATTCTCAGAACAGGTCCAATTTAGTGATTTTTTTTTTCTATTATACCATGTAAAATGCCTTTTACGTACACACTGTAGTACCTTGCATTTGCTTAGTACTGCACAATGAACATTGCATATTTTCTAGAAAACATGTGTTCCCTCTAATGCCCATGTACGTGGAGTAGGCTTGTGTGCAGACATAGCAAGGCAAGCCAACACACCCACTCCCACACATGCATTTCTGGGACATTTGGAATTAAAAACATAAATATCAGGCAATGTGAGACTCCCTCTCTACACCTGTAGCTGCATTACCTATTATCATTGTTAAAACATTAAGGTCGGACACGAGTTGCAATCAAGTGTTTTAAAATTTCCTTAATTATTCTATAATCAGAACTGGATTATTTTAAACATGATGTGAACTGGATGTCTGATTCTTCATACATGTGAGCCCTCTCAAAGTCTTACTACCCTCTCACATTACTATTCCTCCTCACAGAGGAGGAAACTCTTGAGCTAGTCATCCTTGGGTCCCTTCTAGTTAACCGACAGAAACAGCTCATTTGATTCATAGGAGGTATTTACATTGCCACACTTTATTTTGAGAGATGAAAAGAGCTGTCAAAATGCCCGTGTCTTTCTGTTAACTGCCAGGAAGCCTCAGATATAAACATTCTTACATATAAAAGTAAAAAAGAGGTAAGGAGAAAGCACACTGGTCCCCTGGCCATTCAATGTGCTCTCTATGTAAAGAACAATTCCTTCTTTAGAGCTGAGATCCCACCTTTGTACTCTTCAGCCAAGACCTTTCTGTGCCTTATTGTCTCCTGCTTTCTTTCCTTTTACTAGATGAAACTCCTTCTTAAGCAGTAATTCAATAAAGTGAGAGAATATAGTTAAAGACTTCAGAACCAGGAGCTTCTTTATTATAAAGTTCCATAATTTCTTTTGTAAATTTATTTTGTATTTTTGATCTATGCATAAAACGTGACTAAACAAGCCTAGTAAATCTTGATATTTTGGCTCAGTACAAGTCTCTTACAAACTTTTCCTAACTTCACTTGTCCAAAACAATCTAGAACTTCAGCCAGGGTTATCTATTTCTATATTCAGCCTATGACGGAAAAAGAGCTTACAAATATTAACAGGTATTCCATAATGATGAAACAATGAAGTGAAATACCTCCAAATAACTCCAGCAGATTTTAATTCTTTTTTCCCCTATACAAGCCTGAGGAATTAAAACAAATCTCATTTAGATAGGCCAAGTTTTAGGGGACAGTTAATGACAGAAACAGTAATTATAGGAAAAGCTACCTCAAAGAGCCCAATTTCCACATCAGTAACAAACTGTTACTGATGAATCAAGAAGATAAGACTACCTTTACGGATAAACGGGAAAGGGTCTAAAAACAGATATTCCTGTTAACAATGGGAAAATATCTGGAGAAAAGCCAAAGTCTCATTTATTTGTGCAGCCTTTAGGGAAGAAAGTATGGTCACCAGGCTAGGAATATGAGAAAGCAAATTAGCAACTGAGAGGCTGTTCAAACAGAAATCTATCTGAAAAGGCAGTGTATGGGATTTCTAGTATTTGTACATGATGAAGCTTCTGTAAATGCTTATGTGGATGGGTTAAGGATGTTTATAATGAGACACACAAAAGTGTGTTTTAGCACATGAAAGAGAGAGAGCACGGTAGGGAATCTGACTTCCTATCATATAATTGAGCAAAGTATTGAAGGAGAAGAGGTATATCAATTTTCTGGTGGTGAGAGATAAGAAGGACAAGGCTGCTGGGATCTGCAGCTGGCCTGAGCCAGAGGAATTGCTTTGTTTGTTACAACCTTGTAAGCTTCCATGTGTTTGTTTCCCTGGGGGCAAGAGCTAAAACCTGTTGAGATGTGATAGTCCTTGACTTCCTGGAAGCAGCAGATAGCCCACAAGATTACTAATAGCCTCAGCACACTGGGGTGACCAAGACAGCTACCTCCTACTATCTCCTGGGTCAGTCAATGGGCAGTGTGATAAAAACTTGCACTACAATTCCAAGGGAACCATTAGGACTGCTGGGATTAAGGTCTAACACAGTTTCTGGAGAGGGACAGGTGGCTGAGCAGCCAGAGAGCAGAAGCAGGGATGAGAGTTTGGTGAGGACAGATGTAGCAGGCCACCTAGGTCTTCTGAGTTTTCCCATCATTTGGACAGCCCAGAGTGAGCTGAAAGTGGCAAATTTAGGCACAATTAATAATGAACCCCACAAGTACATCACCTGGAATTTCTAGTGCCTTGCAGGATGAAATAGGCCAATGTGTAGAGAGAACTTGATGGTGGTGGAAGGTGTTCCCTACACCTGCTCTCTGCAGCTGGCTGGAGCTAGAACTAGACACCCACAGCTGCGGGGAGATGTACGAGTTCCTTGCTTTTGTCAACTGATAACTTCCTCGACTTCTGAATTAGGAGAGTCTTAAGTTTTTACCTCACCATAAAATGAAATGCCAAGAGCATCAGGTATGTAATTTAACAATAATCATGAAGCCAGTAAGTCACAGCTTTGTTTAAGTAAGACCTGGTTAGGTCACATCTCTTAAAAGTAAATGAAAAGGAAAGATTAAAGTGGATTCAGCAACAAACGATTATCTTTGACCACATGTTATCAAGTAGATGGCCTTATGCCTTTAAGTCTAGGTTAATTATGGTTTTCTCCAACAATATCCAATTACATGACGAATAACCTTGGCATCTAAGGCAGGAACCTCTGATATGCGTCACTTCTTACCTCAAGAAGACTGTTTATCAGAGTTATCAGTGCTGGCTGCAGAAAAATCAGCCTGCTATTGTTACATTCCCATTCAGAGCACGCTGTCTTCCAAAACATCCGAGCAGACCTGACAGACTGACGGCTGGGAGTACTTTGACATACTGTACCAGAGGGAACTCCTGGGGGGAATAAGCCAACTGCATTCATTGCACTTCCTCCTTTGTAGTGTGTGGTAACGTAGCTGGGGAATCCAAGGGAAGTCTCTCCTGTGAGAGACAAAGCAGCAAATACATATAGGAAATCTTCAGGTTATATTTCTGCTTTGCACTTATTTTACTCCAGGTTCTTGTAAGGCCAGTAGTTGCAAATTACAAGGACAGAAATGTCTTGCACTGTGAAAAAAAAAGTTTTTATATACAGGGATCAAGCACTCCACAAAGAGAGAAGCATTCCATTTCTGACTAGTCTTAGATTCCACAAGCAATAAAGACTGAAAAGCATTATTAGAACAAGTGTTATCATTAAAGTGCTTCCTAAGAATAGATTAGAAGGTGGTGTAGTTTGTAAAGTAAGATCTTGTACTGTCTTAGAATAAGAGGAGTCATTATAAATTGGAAAAAGAAGGCGTGAACTTCATTACAGAATTGTTTGGGATATTCATTACTAGAAACAGCTATTTGATGTATATTATTTATTTATCAGTTTAGCTATATAATGCACTAATAAACCCGGGATTTGCACTTAATATATTTAAATCTGGTTTGAATCTTGGGTTATTTCTTTAGAAACACCTACTGCCACAAAGAAAAATTATCTTCCCAGCCCTTTACCAGAAAAAGATAAACTTTTGACTCATAGCTAATAAAACTTTTTTTAATAATTAAAGAATGTTGATGATTAGAAGCAGCCTACAGCTGCTATACATGGATATTACAGATGAGATCTGTCAGTCTCTGTTTCTTAGTGAATGTGAAAACATCCCATGGGTCATCAAGATGTAACAGAATAGATCCAAAAAATGTTCCTGAACTGGGATTTGATACATTTAAAAATTATTTTTAAATAGCTGGGATTTCAGAACTCCAAATTGTATTTTGTGCTTAAATCCAAGGTTAAGACCCTGAAAAACTCCCACTAAACTTCTGTTTGACATTGAAAATGCTTTAACATTCTGCCCTGCACAAATTTCTTGCTTTGCTTTCTTGTGTTTCAACTTTAAAACCCAGTTGGTGTCTGAAAGATTTGAGCATGAGTGTACTCAAAAGAACCTCAGATTGAGACAGAGCTCAGAAGCCACTGCTGCTTTCATGTTTCCACCCTATTTGCATCCAGAAAAGAAACATTTTTTCTGGAGTCCCCTTGGGCTAACTCCAGTTGGTGTTCTCAGTACGTGCCAGGTACAGCTCATCGCAAGCTCTAGCAGTGACCATTACAAAATAGGACGAGGAGGAAAACAGATGCCTTTTCTTTATATAACAATAAAACTGAGCATGGAATTTATGTATCAGTTTAGCATTTACAAGGTTATCTGTAAATTGGGAGACCAGGTTAAATTTCACTGTCTGCTAGGGGGAAGGCTTCTTCCACAACTTGTAGCTCCAGGCAGAACACCTTGCCTGCAGCATGAGGTGTACTGAGCAGGAACAGCCTTTCTATGCAATAAAGAATTCAAGGTTAGTTGTGTATGTGTGTGCAAAAGTGAAATGGGTTTATAGTGTAAGGGTTATGACATGCACCTAGGATGAGGGAGAACGGAAACCTTGTCTGAGCTTCACAGTCTTCTCCTTGGGTTTTATTACATGACATCCATGGGGGATGTCTAGTCCAGAGACCACAGTTTAGGAATGCTTCTTCAGTAGTGTGAGATTTTAACTGCAGCAGATTAAGCTGTAATTTCAAAATTTAATTTATTTTTGGCTTTTAAAGTCAGGCTTTTTTTACTTAAGATTTTTAAATTTTAAAGTAACTTTACAGTAGCTCTCTGTGGTTAAAAAATTGGCCCGGTGCTTGTGAGCCAAATGAAATGCAGGACTGAGAGTCCTCAGGAGAACAGGGACTGTTTGCAATGAGTTTGTTCATATTCTTTTTCTAACTGGCTGATAAGCTATATACAGATGCTTTCAAAGTCCCACTGGGACTGGAGTGACTCTTTCAATACTTAATAACTTTAAAAGACTGAACCTGCAGTTTTCTTCTTCTAGTGTTGCTGCTTTATTTCATGGATACATATTTGAGTTCCCCATTTGAATCGACATTTGCACTTCTCAGGCAGACTCAGACACAAATTGCTGTGATGTTTCGCCTCGGAAAAATTACAAATAACTTGCCCCAAAGTCTTGGATTACACACCAGCCAGCACTTTAGGGTAGCTTTATAATGACAAGGAAAATACAGACAAAGAACTGTTCTACCAAAAAAGATGCATTCATTCTGGTGGTCTGGCTTCGGAAACTCGATTAAAGAACAACTTCTTTGTTTGTTTGTTTTTGCGATAGTCAAAGGGTAACTGGCAAGTGTTTGTGCACCAGCACTCCTGGGAGAAAACAGCCTGGGACGTGGGAGCAGGTGTTCCATTGGCCAACTTGAAACAGAGGGAAGATGACTAAAACCCTCCTTCATTCTCATCCCTTGCCAAATTAAATCCCATTTAGAGCAACAGCTCAATGTGTTGCTACACATTGCACCAATTTTAAAGAAGATAAAACCCCTGACTTATTTATTTTAAAACTGAAGAAGTCCTGTTTTATAGTACCGTAACAACTGCTCTTACAAAAGAGATGCCACAGGATCAGTGAGCAAAGGGCATTAAGAGCAGAATTTTATATCTTGTCAAGCAGACGGCTCCTCCATCAGCAGGACACTCTCATAAGCTGCACAACAGCACCAATCTACAGCTGACACAGGCACTACATCAGCTCCATCCCTCCCATTACATCATCCATGTCACTGTGTTAATCCAACTCATCTTCCTTTCTGTCAGATAAGTTTACTACCACAAAGCTGGGTCACTAAGGATCTTACTTTTTAGCTCTAAGAGAATAAGCTTAATAAAGAAATATGGTAGAAACAGAAATTTTGGCTACAAAGCATTTTTATAAAAAAATTCCTGAATTCCACAGGGATTTTTTTCCTTTCGTCAGAGTGGTTTAGTGCTCATTTTCTTCCACAAACAAGATTTCGGTTTTCATCTGTAAATACTGGATTCACAGATGCTACAGGAATTCCAGAGGAATTCACTCAGGGGAACCTTAACATGTCTGTCTCTTTATCCCATTTTCTTCTGTGACTGAGGTTACTCAGCCAAGCTGAACCTGCTGTGAGCTGTCACCAGGGACTCCAGTCATATTCTGGAGTAACTCAGTGAGACACACAGTGATGCACCTCCCACATAAAACACTGAAGCACCCAGACCTTTAACAACTCTGCCTGTTAAACGCCACATCAACTTTTCTGAATCTAAAGCTTGTTACCAAGCCAAAGGATTTCCACTAAAAACTACTGGATTCAGGTCTGAAGTTTTCATCTTTTACTGAAATGTAATTACAAGATCTAATTTCAGGAAGACAATTTTTGTCAAACATTTCTGAAGAAATTCTTCTTTCAGCCAGCTTAGGAGCATACTTGTTATCAAAAGCAGGTAATTTTTTGAGTGGAAGAGAAGTGGGCATAGTGACAGCAAAAAGAAGGACAGGAACTGAATGGTGGGCCCTGCCTATGTGAACTTGTAACTTCTGGTGTAGCTCCTACCAACGGAGTTAAATATGTCCATAATATGAGAACCTGCATCACATCTTGTTACTCTTGAGGCAGCTTCAGCAAGAATATAAAAACCAGATGGATAAAGGTGCTAGTAGCTTAGTAATTCCTGCAGACAGTCTTTCCATTTGGAGGAAGAAGATTTCTGGCATGACAGTGTTAGAGGGATTTATGCTGTTTTGCAGAAGGAGGGCTTGAGGCTGCACAGCTGCCAGCCTAAAACCTTTCTAGATCTACTACTGGAAATTCACTTAAAATTCAACATCAGCAACACCCTCCCCCAACAAAGATTTGGAACAAAAAATGTCAAGTAGGAAATGTTCAGCGTGAAGAAAGAATTGTGGTGCTTCTGATTAAAATCAAAATCAAATTCTCCCCCATCCCATTCTAGGATTTCAGAAAGCTTTCCAGCACACATCTGCCTCCAGTTTCCTCTTTGTTTATTCAGCCATCAATTATCAAGAGACTTTTTGTTTTGTCTCAAAGAGCTGCACAATTTGAAGCAACTGTGGTATCTAAGATGGTTCTGCCTAAACCAAACACAGATTCCTTCATGGCACAGAGAAACTGGTTTGGATTAAAATAAAAATATCCAAAACCAACAGCATTTTCTCTGTAAACTGTTCTGAGGGCTATTATAATGCCATTTTTCCCCATGAAACAAATAATACACAGACTTCAAAAGCCCTGAGTCTTGTTCTCAAACAACAGAAAATAAATGAGATTTGACATCATGATTTATGATGCTTCCATTCCTTTTTTTAAGAAAAGTGGAATATAGTAATAATGAAAGCAATGCAAATTTGTATTCTTCTGGCTTCTAAAGTATTATGACATGCACTTGCCTCAAGAACCCTCTAGGACAAATGTACAATGGCAGCAATTCCACTTGTGCCTTAAATGTGGTAGCTCCCTGGACATATTATTACCTGTCATAAACCAGTGGATTAATGTCTGTTGTTACATTCCCTGCTGATAAGAAATTACAATGAGGCATCTGCCATTCATCTTCCCTTTCCAGCAGAACTCTGTCAGTGACTGCCGTTGTTGTTGCATCACGTAGCTGCTAGCTGGGGACTCGAATAATTTATGCTACCCCTTAACTCACTTTCGCATCTTCACAACTCCTTCCCTAGGAGAAGTTCCGTGGTGATGTTAATTGAATATTTACAGAATGGCTGAGTGTATTGGCAACTCTACTTGAGGTTTCCAAAGCAAAGCCAAATAATACCAGTTTAACAATGATTTTGTGGTATTGCAGATACTGACCCAAGTTTATAAATATAAAACTTGGGATACCAACAGGTAAAGAAATTAAGTTCCATTAGAAAATCTTCACAGGGCAGTTAGAGCTGAGGAAAATTTCTGTCTTTTTCTTAGACAAACAATGATCTTTCTCTTGACAAATGCCTGTCTCAACCATCGAAGTTTGAGAGCACATTCTGGGACTTGACAGAGTGCCCAGTCACGTACCTTAATTATAAATTTGTCTTCCTACTTTTGTAGAAACCTGAAATACAGCTCATGGGGTGAAAATGCGCAGGCTTCTTTTTAAGAGTATGTTCTTACAGTATTTATTAACAAAAGCAATCCTAGGATGAACATATTTATATCTGTATGGGCTATCTTTACATATCGTTATCTGTCTGAATGACGCTGAAAGTAACTCTCCCTTCTTCTGTCAGCGTGGTAATATGCTTCTTGTTATGATAATGTTATACAGTTCTGCTGTCAGTTTATTGCACTGTTTTCAGGTGAAGTCAATTCTAGTCCACTAGTCCTTGCTTTCTTCTAAGAAAAGTCTACTAGTAAAGTGTATGGTCCCAGTATTTCTGAGCTCCTTTCATTAGCACCCTCTGTTATAAAACAAAAAGATATCTCAATAATAATAATTTGTCATATATGCATTAATAAAATGTGAGCATCTCATTATCGTATGCCAATAAACAAAGCTCTGCAATATGAATAATTCCTTCAAATTAAGTGTTAAATTAAATTTGCTCTGTATTAATCTATAAGCTCAGCGCGAAATCCTGATCTAGACTTAAAAATCCTTTTACCTCACATTTCAAAAAAAGGACAAATTTCTCATTGGACTAAATCACATTTGCCATTCCCCATAAAACTGTCCTCACATGAGTGTATAAGACAAATGCTTGATAAAGTTGTAGGTTGCATGCACAAATTGATGGCATGTTTAATGGAAGTAGGCAAAGGAAAACCACATGCTTACAACCTGTCATAAATTAAGAATTATATACATCCTAAGCAACCTCAGTTGAATCTTGACTGAGCTGAATTGTCCTGAAGGTAATTTGTGGATACAAAAGGCTGCGTGTTAGAGCAACTGTTGGGTTGAAGTCCCAATGGGTGTTGACTCTCTGACAAGGTACAGAGAAGCAGGAGCACAAGAAAAGCAAATTGGCTGAGTTGAGCAGCCACAGCGGAGGCCCCCCCAGTGTGTGCTGTGTATGCTTTGGAGGATTCTCTGTGGACTACTTCTAATCTACGTCCATGGATTAGATGCCTAGTAGCAGCTAGAATGCTTTAGAAGTGCTCCCAGAGCACAGGGCTTGTTCTATTAGATGTGAAAGTTGTCCAGTTTTGTCTGTTCTGTCTGTTTGTCTGTTTCATAATGCAAACTGGAAAAAATAGTATGTTGGGATAGAATCTCAAGAACACACTCCCGAGATGATCTAAAACACTAAGGTGTACACTTTCTTTACAAAAATGAGCTATAGAGTACCCTCCCTAAAAATTTTACTCTGGATTGATATTCACAAAATTCTGAAAGTCAAAACCATATTTGACACATTAACGGAAGAATTTAGTTTTCATATCGAAAGATTTCACGATACGGTCAAATTTTCTACCCATGGGACAGTGTGCTGGATCCCATGGGTAGAAAATGCTTTGTCATGCTTTCAATTTACTTTATTCAACTCAAATTCAAGAGGTATTCATATGTCAGAAAAGGTCCTGCAGCTATGTCAAAGAGAGAGAGAGAGAGAAAATAAGACTTCACAGAAGCAAAGAGGAAAATAATTCAGTTAATAAAAACAATTTTCCACAAATACTTTTCTAGAAATATCCTGAAAACTTAGAACTTGATTTTATGTTAAAAACCAATAAATTATCTCGTAGATGAGGTTGATTAACCTATTTTTCTATTGTTCCCTATACTTTAAACCATAGAGCTTTGAACACCATGAAAAACAATATCTGCACTTCAGGAGTAAAATAATTCTCCTCCAAATGCTCACATCCACACTTCAGTTTCTTGAGGAGTCAGTGGCGAGAAATAGGCAGTCTCTGAGTAGGATTCCTCAGACCACTTTTACACATCTGTTTTGCAATGATCTAAGTCTGAAGGAAGCACCTCTTTCTTGTTCTTTTCTGCTACAAAAGGGACGATTAGATGACAGCTGTAGAATTTAAAATTAAAGGTTTTTTACAGAAGTTTACAGACATTCTGTTAGACGAATTGCATCCCAACTGTCTTCAGCATTATTTCCTCTGCAGAGTGAGAAGAATGCCCTGCGAGGGAATTCCAGTAAGAGAACTCTCTGAACTTTTCTGTAAGAAATACATTAATCTCTTGACATAGCCAGCTGCGATTCAGAAATTCCATTTCTTGTTGCTAAGTACAATTTCCGTCATTTACCACCAATGTTCACAGTCACACTCCATGATTTCATAAGCCCAGAGCCTCAAGTGTTTGGATCAGATCAGGGCTTGAGCATGCACAGTGCTAGACACTGTGACTGACCCTGTCACGCAAACTTATTTCAATCTACTCATTTTTTGGCTCCAGTGAGAATATGTAAATACATGCTTAAGTAGTTTGATGATCAGTGGATTATCTAAGAGAGCAACTTAGTGCTTTAAGAAGTATGAGATGTACGAGAAGACAACAGATTATAATTAGAAATTATAATTAATTATAAAAAAATTTAAAGAAAAAAAAGGAAGCTAAAGCCATCCCAATTAAGTTACTAGTTATCCAGCTAAGCAGGCAAAAGAACAGCAGAGTTTTGATTTGGTAGTTTCCTTCTTTATACTAGAGATGAAAAAAATTCCTACAGATATTATACTCCCAATTCTCAGTAAGAATGGTAAAATTATTAACAATATTTCAGGACAGCAAAAATTTTAACTCCAGAATACGAGACATCCTAATAATACAGAGTGGAGAAGAATATAGGAAAATGCTTTCTTAACCTGAGAAGTTTATGAACATGTACAGCCAGGAACTGAGTGCTTGACAGCACAGGAATTCTATGGCTTTCTCAGACATAAATCTCTCTCACTAAATGTAGTCACACAATAATCTATAGGACATTGCAGAGACTGTGCAATTCCAAGGTATCACCAAGTAATAATTAAAGAGGCAAAGATTAATTGCTAGAGATGAGCTCAAACCACAAATCATAAATCTGAACCTTTTAAATCTAAGTTTGAAAAGTTTAGGTAGTTTAAGTCTTGAGATTTCATAATACTTATGCTATCATGAAGGGATGGCTGATGTAAAACTGTGAATAGGTGTTTTCTTCCTCAGTTTGGTCCCCAGTTTGGAGTTCCTTTCCCCCCTCCCCATCTTTTGAGAGAACGTTATTACAGCAGTATGGTTAGTCACAGCAATTTTCAGTACAGAAAGTACTTTGGGTGAACACAACCCACTCATAACACTCTTTTGGACAAAGAAGATGGGAAACTACGTGAATGCAGTCCGTGTTTGGGCACGAGGTTAGGCATGAGGAAAAATCAAACTGTGAGGAAGCAGAGTGAATAGGCACTTGAAATCTATTTTCCAACAGGGGATCAGCAATAACTCATGTGACAAATACCATGAAATAACATATGAGATCATCTTAAGTAAATCAATCAAGCCACTGTTTCTCTGCTTTTCTAAGAAGTGCCTGGTTAAAAAAACAAACAAAAAAGAGGAAATGTTTGTGAAACAAAACTCAGGATTCTTCTTCTCTTACATGTGTGTGCTCCCCCAGATGCGGGGGCCTATTTCGTATCCTCCTGGAGTCATATCCAGCATTTGTCCTTGCACAGGGCCAATAGATGAAACAGAGTGCACTTCATCCCAACCTGTGTTGCCCTTATTTTGGTAGGCAAGAAGAAAGTGAGTGCTGTGAGGCTTAACTATCCTAGGATGATGAAAGTTCAGAATTAAAAAGTTAAACTTTCACTAGATTACTACATAAATGGGCAGCAGAATGCAAGCCTTCTGTCTGCAGCATGCTTTGGACAAAAAGGGAGACACTCAGCTTTGCAGTCTGCTAGAGTCTGCAAGTGTTTGTAGCCGTGCTTTGAGTGCAGCTGCTGGATAGGACTTGGAAACTTGCAGCTTTTTCCTAAACGTGGTATATGGTGAGAATCTCAGACAAGTCAAAAAACCTTTCTGATAGAAAGAGAAGCTGAAGAGTCAGGGGTTTGGCATATTTCTAGTTGGGGGACTGGAGGGCTTTTTAAATCATCTCTTGAGCTTTTGAATCTCAGCTGGATCTCCTGGTCCAGATGAATGGCTTTAGCAGATGTGGGCAACACAGTAACACTCTCTTCTCCAGAAAGCCATCATGCTGTACTTATACTATTATTTGCTGGCAAATCCTCATTACTGCACTCTGTTCAAGTGCCCTGACACTCCCATCTCTTTCCTGTACCAGGCTCAGACACAGGATAAAACCATATATGATTTAAGTTAATGTTTATGCGATAGAAAACCAAGAACCATAAATTACATTTAGAATAGTGTTTTACGTGCATTCTCAAAAGGCCAAGGCCAGTTTTTGTCTCCTTCAGCACCCTTCTGAAAGGTAGAAAATTGCAGGAGAAGTAGTTTCAGTCTGACCTGATTTACAGGACAGAACAGGATAAACAGGTGGTCACTGTCACTCAACTACCAGCCTATATAATTACCTAAAATAGTAATTAGATCAAAATTACTTGAATAATAATATGTTATTAGAGAACTGCTCTTTAAAATATTCTTAGGGCATCAGAAATTTAAATTTTTTAAAATCATTTTTTACCCAAATTAATCAAATAGACATGAATAGAAGCTGGATTTGATATTTACATTCTTTGTGGTTTTAGGCACAAATCTTATCGTAGTAAAGACAAAGAGTTCCTACTTGTTTAGTCTGAAAGCATAACACGGTGATGAAGTGGCACAATGATGGTGTGTGTACACCATAAAGTCCTTGACAAAGGAGTTGCTGTTGTGGCCTCATGCCCACTGGTTTGCCATTTTCTGTCTCCAAGCAACACTCCAATGTAGGCAGCCTGGCATCTCGGCCTTCCACATAAAGCATGGGGTGATACACCAAGTCTTTAGCCTGCTCTGTACCACTGTGGCCAACAAGTCACAAGTATTTTGGAGTAAACAGGTGAGATTTAGAAGGTATTGCATTTCAGGATGATACAATCAACTTGGGGAGGAGGTCTTAACTGATATGAAGGTGCAATAAGCCTCTGTTTCAGTGGCGGTAAGGACACAGAGAATCCACTTTTTAAAATTCATTTACAAGCATAGTTACAATATCAGGAGTTAAGTCTTATTTTTAAATTGTGTTAATATCCTGGAATGTTATTTTAGAGAAAAAAGCGAAAAGTGTTAGAAGTTATTTGAAAATCCCTATTCACTTGGGTAGAAGAACTACAGTTCCACAGGTCCTACCTACACAATCCTGTTCTCATCGGAATAAATTGTTGGTAGGAAGTGGCAGTTGGAGTATGAAATGTCAGTGGAAAACTTGAAGCATTGACTTATATGTTAAAATTTGAATATATCTACATTAACAGGATATCAAAAGGAGACATGGTGTTTATCTTTCTGTATGCATTCACACCATTGCTTTATAAATGGAAAAAACCTGCTTCTCTTCATCCTGTGTTGCAAGCTGCTCATGGAATAAAAGCCTATCTTTTTGTAACAGACATCCTAAGCCTCTCCCTTCCGACAGCTATGAAATCCTGAGTAATCCTGATGGGCAGTGTAGCAACGAGTATGGATTTCTTGCTAGTCACTGTAGATTTTGGGCCTTTTCCCCATAAACATGTTGCTTAATTTTACAAAAATTAATTCATGTGTTTATTGCATCTCATTTGCACAGACAGTATACTTAGTCTGCATAAGGTCAAGTGCATGTGTAAGCCTTTGGGTGACTGGGATATAAATAGTCCATATATTTGGCTATTTAGAACACCATTGCTCATGCATGACTATCAGTTTCAGCAGAAGTTTTGTGTGTGCAAGAGATATAGGGTCACATTTCAAATGATGTCAGCGAGGGCTCCAGGAAGCTTTGCACAACTGCAAAGCTTCACCAGTGCAGAACCATTTGGTTAGACGCCTCATTTCTTTTTCTCCCTTTGCTGCAGGGAAAGTTGACACGTTTAATTACTCCTCAGTAGTTTTTTTCACCCTTTAAGTTATACGGTTATTTACCTGATCAAGTTTTGCAAAGTAAGTTATAACAGATTTTTTTTTCCGCCACCAGTGAAGGTGCCTTCAGTGGTTATATAAGGCAGAGACCAGCCAGCCAGAGCCTTGCCAGTACCCCTCTCTCCTGGCTTTCAACACAGTTGTTATTCCAGTAATGTCTCTCTCTCTTAAGCTGTGGCTGCCAACTCTGTTCAAATGTGTGGTGGTTTTCTGCTGTGGGCAAAGAGCCACCAAGACTGAAGCTGGATCCACGAAATTAATTTCATGGCTAAATGCCTATTCCTTTACCCATAACTCTTCATAGGCAATAAATGGTGGAAGTATGCCACAAAACAACTTTTCTGGGGGGGGGATGAGGGAAGTAGACACCTCTCTGTGCTGGAATATGAAAAAGTTTGTTGTGTCAAAGCAACAACGTTAAGTATTAGTAGTCTGGAGAATTAAAAAAAAAGGTGACAGTGCCTCAATTTTTTTTTAATAATTGCTTTTTTTGTTGTTGTTTTTGATTAATTTTAAATTACTATTTGTGAGGAAACTACTTTTCTTCCAAGCAAGGATTCATCTGTCTGCTTTTGCAAGGATTAAGTCTGCACCAAATGGGAAACAAAACTCAGCCACATCATTCCTGTCTGCGTGGAATTTACAGTAATGAAAAGAAAGCACCTCAGCCTTTTGCCATGGGGCATCTGGAAGGCTTGTGTTTTCATCTTACTAACCAGCTCCTTAAGGAGAGCAATTCACATTTCCCCTGGAAGAATTTCTTCAGACAGCAGAGTTTGCCAGCAAGAGATGTGACCTCTTCAAAATCTAGCCAGCATTTCATTAAGGAGTAAAGACTAAATCTGGTGGTGAAAGACTGCTTGCTGGAGTAACAAACTAAATAATTTGCACTTATCATCCATCCCCCTTACTTCACTATCATCAGTGAGGTTGAACATATTAAAACCAATGGGATAATTTAATTTTGTATGTGTTGTGATGGGTGCAACTGCCTATTTTCTGTATAAACAGGTATTTATTTATATAAACAAAATTATTTATTTGTTTATTTATTGTTTATTTATTAAAAACCCAAAACATATATATAGATAGATAGATAGATAGATAGATAGATAGATAGATAGATAGATAGATAGATAGATAGATATAAAAATTGAAGTTTCTCTTCTAGTTGGCAGAACTTTTTCCTTCTATACTAGTCCTAGAGCTATATAAGGGAACTTACTTTTTCCAGGACAGATTCTTAAAACTCAGTGCTCTGCCATTTTTCCAGGACAGATTCTTAAAACTCAGTGCTCTGCCATGTAGAGTTTACTGAGTTAGCCTTGGATGAGCTAGTTAAGGAAGTGAGAACCGGTAAAGTTGGCTTAGCTTTGGACTCTTACAAGCTCATATGCAATCCTTCCCAGCAGAGTTAATTAGCTTATGCATCCAACCAGCAATTTTCACAGCAAACTAACCCAATTATCTCTGCATGGTATGATACTGTGTCATGTCTGAGCCCAGAATATGTCTGTCTGCATACGGTTGTGCCATTGAAAATAGCAGTGGGTGCTCCAGGGAGAGGGACAGTTCCCTTCTGCCTTCCATAATATGAATCTCTAGACTGATGACTACATAGTGAGTACTTTTCTATAATCTCAATTTTTGTGCTAACCATAATTTTTAAAGTCAAAATCATTATGGGTAAAGAGCTTGAGGAGTCCAGGGTTCTAAATTCCAGAATGCAGTATGAATCAAAGGTTTTTTGACATCCTGTTTAGTATTATCAGAAAACTTTTTCATGGCCAAGTGCCCTCACTAACTTGATAACGGTTCCAATTTAAGCAGAAGAGTTCAGATTTTCTTCCTTGCCCTGGAAGTGCTGATGAGCTGCCATTGTCTCCTGGCAGACTTGGAGATTCAAGGGAAACCTCTGATAACACACTTCTATTGACAGTGTGGTACTTTCATTACTCCCATTACTGTAGAACTTCAGCTTCTCGTCGTACTTATAAATTTATTATTCTTCTTCCTAAGAAGTGAGGAAACACTTATCTTCCCATTTTTCAAAGGACAATGGATGTGGAGGGTTCAAAGTCTTATCCAATGCCATACTCAAGAAAGCTGTGATATATTTAGGATCTGAACACTTCAGGTCTTCAAAAGGCTAAGATGGGCCACTGACCAACTTTCTTCTGTGACAGTTATCAAGGTTGTGTTGCTTTAGCTGGTATAACATATTGTCCTGGTTTTGGCTGGGATGGAGGTAATTTTATTCTCAGTAGCTGATACAGTGCTGTATTTTTAATTTAGTATGAGAATAATGTTGATAACAGACTGATGTTACGGTTTTTGTTCAGTAGTGCTTGCTCTAAGTCAAGAACTTCTTGGTTTCCCATACTCTGACAGTGAGCAGGTACACTGAAATTGCCAAAGGGATATTCCATATTGTACAGCATAATGATCAGGAAATAAACTTTTTTTTGTGTGTGTGTGTGTGTGTGTGTGTGTTGCCTGGGAACTCACAGGTCACACAGGTCAGCAGGTGGTGAGCAATTGTATCGTGCATCACTTCTTTCTCTTGGGTTTTTTTCTGCTCTCTCTTTTCCATTACCACTATTATTGTTGTTGCTATTATAATTATTATTATATTTTATTTTGTTTCAGTTATTCAACTGTTCCTGTCTCAACCCACAAGTTTTACTTGTTTCTGATTCAGCTCCTGCTGCAGGGGACTGTGAGCCAGTGGCTGCATGGTACTTAGTTGCCAGCTGGGATTAAATCATGACACAGATAACAAGTGTAAAGAAACAAGCACAATATAAAAAATAAGAGGGAGAACATAATTTTCCCTAATGACTTTAGTACAGATAATTATACTAATATTAAACATATTCTGGTCAGAGCACATAGCTATTATCAATATCTGTATCCTCACGAAACACTGCTAAGTGACCATTAATTTTGTTGATTAAGTTATTTTTTACACTTGAATTATAAATATCCATCACTCTGATGCTGAAAGATGAGGCATTAAGCTGATTCTATGCTCTTAATCTCAGGTTGAGTGATATCTAGTCAGTGCCTTGAAAAGTTACCTATTTTCAGTTTTGGCATTTTTTAATGTATTATTTACTGTTTTCTAGCAGGAAGGTAGGATTTTTACTGCAAACTCCTCTTCCTCATAGTCCTTTATAGAAAAAGAACTTCATACACATAATCCATGTTACCATAAGGAATGTGGATTCAGTGGCAAGCCTGGCATTACTTCTAAAAAACTTTAAATTTGAAGCTAACCCAGAACCAGTAGTATAAAGCAGATACAGACATTTTCTGACAAAACCAGCTACTACCATTTTAGAGTACAGCTCAATAATGTGCAGTTTCAATATGGACTGATCTTGCATCAAAGATCCCTGAAGAAATACAGTCAGTACTCCAGGCTCCTGTGTTTCTTTTCTTACTAGAGTAATTATCCTCTTGCCGTTGCTGGGACTTGCCCTCTAGATTTCTGTCAGCACTGTGACACTGTTACATTAAATGACAGCATGACAGTTTCAGCACATTTCAAAGATGGAGCATTCAAGAAAGATGTCCCTCTCTGGAAGGCACGCTGTGCTTTGTTCACTGGTTACACCCACAGACATTAATAATGTCAGCCTTGCATCAGTCAGTGACAAACTGTGTTACATTCTCTTGGAAATTCAATTCCCTGGTAAAATATGAGATTGGGCGTTACATGACACATTCAACTCAAATTCTCAGGCCTTTTTGGCTGCACAGTTTCTCGTTCCTGCTCCTCCGTACAAGAACAGTATGAAAGGAGAGGTGTCCAGAATGGACACCCTCTGGCTTTACAGCACTACCAGAACCACACAGATTTCTGTGATAAATTGAGACAGTTGGAGCATGTCTCCAGTAGTCACTCTCAGGAAAACCATAGTTTCTGCTGTGTTTGGACTTGCTAGTTTCTTCTTCCCACACCTCTTACAGAGCCAGTTCTGGAATATACAAATTGTGCTTAGAATAGTTTCAGCTCCGTACACGATTTGGAACACCTTGGGGTGAAATGTAAGATTCTATATTGTATATGACACTACGGTGCTTAATTTGTTAGAGACACTGAAAAAAAACAATAGCAGGGGAAATATTTTTTAATACAAGAGACGGAACCGCTGAGAATCAGTTTCACCTTTGGCATGTGCTCTTGGAGTCATTTTTACATTCCTAGCAGTTTCTTTACACAGCACAGCATATGTTCTCATTCTTGTACGTGGATATACTACAAGACATAGATAAGAATATATGTAATGGAAACAAGATCTTGTACTTCTCACTTCCCCTAAAGAATTATTTGCACTGAGAGGGATTTGCACTCCCAATTTTGGACTGACTTGTTGTAAAAATGCCAAATGAAATGACGAAACAATGCATGCAGAAGGATTTTTTTTTTTGTTCTCCTCTCTTCCATCCCCGATTCTTCCCCCTAATGCATAATAACATCTGCATGGATATAACTTCCTTAGAACTAGAGTATTAGGAACTCAATTGTATTTACACTGTAGATTATAATTGGCATGATAAAGGATCACAAGTGTATCTTTTTTGTCAGCTTGTTCCATTAAGAGCTTCCAACCATAGATCATTGATGTAACAGATCATTATGGCCCATTGTGTCAGTTCATCTGTTGGGATCTGTGCACTACATGACAGATTTCCTCTGCAGCAATTATAGTCTATTGTGACAATGGGATTTAATGAATATAAACAACAAACCACATAATCTGTTATTACAGAGCACAGCTATGCACCCAGATGGGAATTAAGTTCCTAGACACTGCCAGTTGCAGTTAAAAAAATTGTGGCTATTTGATTCTTCACATTATTAGATGCAATGATCTATTTACAGCATATATTTATCTCTTCCCTGGCAGGTCAAAGGTCTTCAGAATTTAAAGCTTAATCTGCAAGTGTTCTCTGATTTCATTTTTTTTCTGAGTAAACATTGTCTCTTAGGTTTCTAGACACTCCCTGCCTTTCACTGTGATACTAGCCATGCTGTTAATGTTTTAGTACTAGCATTGTAGACAAAACAAGCAACCACAATAAAATTGGTCACAGAAATTAATGAAACATAGCAGAATATTCCTGTATTGTTTCTAAAGAATAGACACGTCTACTTAATATTAATTTTTACAAAGCTACACCAGTGCAAATCTGTAAAATCACAGTGACTGAAATTTTCCTGACTGATGCAGCTGAAGATTTGATCTAGAGACTTTTGATACATGCTTGTGGAATTAATACTGTCTTTAGAAAGTACAGATTTTCAGCTTTTGAATATGAGTTCTGGACTTCAGCACACCAGAGCTTCCAGTTACAGTGTTGGTACAGCTATATTTTCATCTAGGCACATGGACACTACTGGCATATATATACTTTGTTTAAATAATGGAAAGTTCACCATAAAGAATGTATTAATGAGGACTACATGTGGATGAGCTATGTAAATGCCATTGTGGATCATCATGGTCATTAGCATGTACTTTTGAGAAGAAATTCCCAATTAAACATATTTCCATATACACATACTTGAATAAAAAAGGGAAGAGGCTCTTACCCTTACCTAGCATGCGAACACATTTGGCATTCTGGTCAGGACTATCAAATGAGATTTCTCCGCACCTCTGGGGAAAAAAAATATATATTTCGTTAAAGACTCTGTGATAGTACCCCTGTCCTCAGCCTCTGATACCTCTCTTTATGTTTTGGAACTAGAAATTTTCAAGACATTGCAAAAACGTCAAAATGAAAGTCTTTGCAAGCAGCCAAAGTTTGAGAAAAAAATGGATATCGTTGATATGACAGGATGGGTCAACACTGTACTCCAGGGTGTTCACCGAGGAAAACTCAAGGTAACATCTATTGCCTTTGGATGTGTCTTAAGCTAAGACTGATGTCTGCCCCTATCATCAAGGATGATCGTCCCCCTATATATTCCCAGTCAAGGAACATCATTAGGGTCATGATCAGAATACAGAAGTGTTGGGATGTTTTCAAAGACAAGATATTTTTGAGTTTATTCAGACAGGCCTGTCAGTTTAGCTGCCAGGAGAAACATAATTGGTGTGGCTCCTGGGTCTGATCCAGCTTCAATTAAAGACAATCAGTGGACAGATCCCACTAACTTCAGTAGTGGTTTCTTCAGGTGCTACATGAAAGATTCAGTTTTGTATCACTACATTCAAAGCTCATGAGAGGGGCTTAAGGACAGCCTCATATTTTAGAGGTAAAAGTGGTGTATACTTCCTTATCTATGTACTTATGGTTTTGGTGTCCATGACCAAATGGGAATAAAAGCAGAGGGAGTAAAGTTTGGAAGAATAACTGAGAGCTGTCTATTTCCCTCCCTCTTTCTTTCTCTCTTTTGTACTTTCTCCTTTTCAGCACCTATGGCAAAGTTGTTAGTACTGGGTTGGTTTTTTTTTTTGCTCTTTTTTCCATTAATTAAAGTGACATTTCAGCAAATATTAAAACCTGCAAAGAATCAGGTAAGTAAAAAACCTCAGAGCATCAAAGATGAAACACAGCAGCAGTTTCATAAATGAACAACACTATTTTTAAAAAACTCTTCACCTCCTTCACACTGAAATAAACACAAATAAACAAACAAAAGTCCCACACAGACTCTTTTCATATATCAGTACATCTAAAAAGAGCAAACAGATGCCTGTATTAACCTTCCTAGGTGGGAGCACATGCTACTGAAACATTGAAAAAGAAAAACAACACCTTGCATTTCAAAGTTAATTTTACGAGTGCTCTTATACCAGCTCCCTGTCAGGAGAAACAGAAACTTAATATTTATTCTTCTAAGAAGCATGCTAAAATATAGGCATCTTTTCACAGAAGTCTCCCAGCTGCTTCTTCTCAAGCAAGCATACTTAGACAAACACAGATGGAAGAAAGCATGTCAAAATTCACTGCCCACCTCACCCCTGGAGTTATGCTGCTCTGTGAAAACCTTTGGTTATTTTTAATTCAGTCCCTCAGAGGTATTGTATGTTCCAGACATATTTGTATAAACATCACATTTCAGGCTGGCAATTGGTGTCTTACAATATCTAACAATATCACCAGTCCTAGTGTTGTGAAATTGGGAAAACGGCTAACGTTCCCCAGAGCCCACTAAGATCCCACGGGATCCATTGTGATGATGGATGAACTTTGAAAACTTTGCAAGCAAGATTCAGATAACTGTATACAAGTTCACAGCCTTATCTGAATTCCCTTTATGCCTACAACCCACAGAACTGGTTGAAAATCACGTTACAACAGTCAGCCTAGGAGATTTTTCACCACTACCACTGCAGCTGGAAATACCAGGAGAAAGAGCTTCTGCAGCAATTTAATTTCTGTTGCCAGTAAAAGTTCAGAGGTACTTGTCAATGGGATGAAAAATAAACTGTTAGCAAACTACTCAGAGCATCTGAAAAAGACCTAGTTGGATCCTAGATGTGTAAAATGGCACAGAAATACAGCAGGGACTCACTTTTGGTCATCCAAAGAACAGAGTTGTCTGCGCATTTTTGCTGTTAGCAAATGTTTTCCATGAACAAGAAGTGAGGAATGATTTCAGAATTTAATCTTTAGGATTAAATCAGGACTTTGCCACAAGTGCTATGAATTCCTTCCAGGGCTGGATAAGCTTCTTCTGTCCTTTTCCTGGACTGGATTACTTCCTTTTCTGGTTTAGGTTTGTTCTGTCTGCTAGTACATCGTGGTTGGTACTGTGAGATGAGGCCAAGAGTCTCTCCAGGCCCAATCCATTTCCAAACTAATCTTACAGTAGCTGCTCATTCCCTCCTGAAAACATCTAAGTTGGCTATATCCTGAGTAAAGGATCTATCAGGGGGACGGAATAGGAATTTGACATTAGATACTGGTTATTCTACTTTTTAATTTCAACCAGTCAGAAAACAGAGCGAGAAGGAGGAATGACCTCGGACATATCTGAGTTTGGGATACTTTACATCTCAGTTTGGGCTCCATGGCTGGGTCCAGTACAGTATTGGTTGGACTGGCTCTGCCATATGCAATCCTGGATGTTGGGCTGGCAAGTTCGCAGAGGCAGCCCTTCTGAAAATAATACCACCAGTGCTCAATTTCCCTGGAGTGAGAGAGCCTTTGTTGTTGAAAATCTTAAAAGAACTGTTGTGTTTTGAATTGGTCGGATTTAACAAGGAAATGGGTAAATACAAGTAAAATTCAACCCTACGAGTCTTCATTTTGCATTCATATATTTTGAATAACTGAACTCTAGACTAGACTGGGTTTTTTTCTCTTTCTGGAGGAAAGGAAGGCATAGGTGCTTTCAGTGAATAATAGTTTCAGTAACAGAAGTGTATTTCTACATAGAATTGCAGCCTGCAGTTCATTACACATGTGGAATTTTTTTAATATTTATATAAGAAAATAAATTAATAAATTATCTACTCTCAACTCCCTTTTTTGAGACTGGATGCATGCCATGATGTTGAGTCTGTTACACAAGCTGCAGTGTAGTAAACTAGAATGGAACTTACACATCCCCCATGGAAAAGAGACTGAATCATGGAGCAGCTGAAAGTGGAGCTTAAAATAAAACAAAGTGAAAAATAAGAATAGGGACAAAAGGACTTGGAATTCAGAAGAATTGTGGCATGAACTCAGGTCTTTTAGTGAGATAAGTAAATTGGAGAGCTTGAAGCCAGCCTGGACTATGAAGGCCCAGTACCTGGGGTCAGAAAAGGGAAACACCAAAAGGCACAGGCACCATCTTCCACAGAGAAAGGCTTTGCTGGAGAAGGGTGCTCTCAGGCAAGATGACCACGTTGCAAGATACTATGAGGAGTACACAGGAAAATGGGCAGACATCTGCAAGAAGCCCCGTACCAAAACTGTAAATAAAACTGCAACAAAGCAGGGCATGACTAACAGGAAAAAAGTTCATGCAGAGAACGGATGGAAAATCTACTCTGCGTACTAAAGCAGTAACGCATCTCATGTTACTTCTCTGGTATTACGTGATCATTCATAGGTTGGGTTTCCATTTCCAGCATGCCTAGGCTCACACCAGCTGCATTGGAGGATTTGAGATATGTAGCAATAAACAGGGTGTATATACCCCAGCCAGAATAAGCTCTTAGTTTGTTGGGATTTTTTCTTTCCTTTTTTAATGTTGTGGAGAAAATTTTGCCTACAAAGAAACTGGTTTTGAAGTCATTCTATTCAACTTCTATCTGTATGATAAACTAATGCATTACTTATTTTAAGGAGGAAGATGCAAATCAAGTAATTGAAATAAATGGGTCTAAACTCTTTTCTATGACAAAATTCATCAAGTAAATGTCTGGAAGTGTTTTTCATGAGATTTGCAGTACGTGGCATGTTAATTTTCTACTTATTAAAGGCATATAATTAACACTGGTCTAGAATTTAACTACTTGAATCATGTTAGATTGTATAGTGTTTTAAAAATATAATAGGACTTTTTCTGGCATGAAATTTGAACACATGTAATTTTGACCTTTTTAAGCTGTAGACAACCAAGTTTTGTAAGGCCAACTTAAAAGGTTATTGGAGTAGGAGCCATATTTATAGGCTTCTTCACTCTGATCTGCTGTGTTCTGCATGTCCTGAGCATGGTGTTCGACACGTCTCTTCCTGATTATTGCAATACTCAGGGAGGTACTTGATGTACACAATCAGCCAAACATGACAGTAAATATTGGATCATTTTCTTTTTGCAGGAGGTGACAGGGATTATTTTACCTCCAAATACAGGAGGTGTGTTAACTGCACATTGATTGCATGCCAAATACTTTTCAATAATCTATTGATTTATTTTTTAAAGTAACCTTCAGTTAGTATGCTTTGCTCTTACCAATAGCAGATGGAAGTAGATTCCATATTACAATATAGTTTGGTGAAAGAGCTTTTTATTTATTTTTTATTTCTTTATTTCTTTATTTCTTTTTTTTTCCTAGAGTATTACATATAATTTCTTATTCCTTTAGAAAGCAGAGATAAAAGATATACTCATCAACACAACTAATTAAAATAATTTGAGGTAGAGCAAAAAGCTTCCATGCTTTTATGAATAAATGGATAATCTCAGAGGCAAAAAAGTGCTACTGTTATTCATATTTCCGTTTTCCTATTACATTCCTTTCTCCATCACCTTTACAAAGTACTTAAATAAAGTTCTCTAGTATGCAAAAACACCATTCCATTTGCCTCAGGATTATAGATGTAAAATCTGTTAGTGTGAAAAACAACACTACTTTGTAAGTCATAGCAAACTTCTATAAAAACAAAAGGCCATTCATAAATAGCTGGAATCTAAGGGCAATATTTCAGCAAGAGTCAGGCCACATGCCTTTTATCTTCAGGCTGCATGGAGGCCTTTTAAGGTTGATTCACCTGATAAACTATCAGAGTGTAGGAACTGTAGGATATCCAAGGCCTTGTGCTTCCCCTTCTGCCTCTCCTCTCTGACAGGAACAAAGGAATGTACGGGAACTACCAAAGCAGATTGATGTGTCATCTGTCTTACCTGCAGCCTTTTCACTATCACCTCCCCCAAAATGAAAGCCTTGTAGTAATATCTGCTAGTGCTTAAATAAAGTTTTATGCAAAACAAGGAAGCTCCCTACCAATACTCTTTAATCTTGAGATGTACTTAAATGTCAGATACTTCTGAGTTTTGCTGAACCTTTATGCATGGTCTTTGTTGGCCTTAGCAAAGGAAGTAAAGCCGCTGCTTTTATTTGTTTAGAGACAAAGATCCTTTTCTCTATATCACAATGTATTTTAATTTTAACAGGCCCATATTTGGTCAATTTTCTCTGAAGACAATAATTGCAAAAGCTCACCCTATACATGTGACCTTGAATTAATGACTCTGCATTCTTCAAGAATTTTACCTAGCCTTTCTTACATGAAAACATGTGTATCATGAATACAGCTTGAGAATTACATATATAAACATTGCCATTGGTTGCAAATGCTACTAGAATCTTTCAGCTAATGAAATTGCCCAAGATCTATAAAAAATTGTGATTGGTTTTATCTGCTGCTTCCCAAGGACTTACTAACAGTTCCCATAATGATTATAGATAAAATCTTACACTTGCCTGAAAATTTAGACCTACATTAGGCAAGTCAAGGGTTTCACTAAACTGGGCTGAAAATAATTACGCTTCCCTTTAACAGGTGCGTATTATGTGCACATCCATCTGCTTAAAACTATGGTGTAATCACAGCATACTGATGACTGCCTTTAAAATACAATTAGCAGCCAGAATGCTACATTTTTTTCTATTCAAATTACTCCTATTACATTGCAACTATTATATTGCAGCTGTACTGTATTTCATGGGTAAAGCTTCCAGCTTCCCAATTTAGTATCAGCACGGAGGTATACTTAAACTGAAAATTCAGGTTCTATTAACACCTGGATGATTTTCTGCAGCGTAGAATCACTATATCTGGGCAGACTTGTTTTGAGAGTTCATCCCTTTCCAAGTTTTCCCTGTGAAAGGGAAGGTTTCTCTTCCCTCCAAGAAATTAAAACATGTTGCTCAAGTAACCTTTCAACACTGCCACTGTCAATCTCCAGCAACGCCCTGGCACTGCATTTCACTCTGGAATCTACCATGCTGTAGACCCTCAGCTAGTCTGAACAGAAGACACAGCAAACTAAGTAATTGCAACTAAATTGAGCAATAATTCCCAACAAACCATTGTTGCCAGTAGTCAGCATTTTGTTTGTGGGCTAAATAGCCCGAGGTGAACCTTTAGGCAGTTCATTTTATCACAAACCTGTGATTTACTATGGTTAAGAGTGGTCTGCAATGGATTAATGTTGCTGGAAAATGGATATAGCAGTTTAACTGCTTTGTTTTCTTCTTGAGTCAAGGGGAAAAAAAAGTTTAACAGCGTGTGACTTCATTAGGGAGGCGCCAGTAGCCTTGAACCTCATGAGAATCTGTCAGTGTTTCAATATGGCATCCCTACTTTTAAGTGTTTATAACAGGGGCACTGGGAGCCAAACCCAGAATTACTAAGCAATAAAAATGTTGGGTTTTAATAAGCAGTAAGTCACAGTCAAGTGTGCATTAATGGGCGAGGCACAGCTTTCAGGCATGTTCTGAGGGGGTGCCATCGTCCACGAAATGTTAAAGAGCAGACTAGTTTTTTACCCTCATGGGATGAATCTGTATTACAATTCATTTTCTAGTTTACGCTTAAGAATGTAAAACATCTGTAGATTACGTAATGGATCCTCCCACCACAAAAACAGTTCTAAGTGGGAGGGAAGATGGGAGGAAAATATCAGTATTAGGGAAAAGGCAAATACGTTCTCTCTATTTGTTGTTACTCTGATGTGAAACATCAAAGTTCTTTGTATTTAAAACATTTCCTGGACCACATAATTACCTTTCCTCCTCTGAATTGTAGAGCTGAGCTGTTCTCCTAGTTGCTTTCCATGGTCACAGCCATTTTAATTTTCACTTTCTACTGAAATATGTAATGGGAGGAAAATACGGGATTAATTTGTGAAAATTTAGGTCTCAGCTTCAACCACATGTTTTTGTCACATATTTCCCACTGGATCAAAGCCTCAGAAGTACCAGCTGACACACTGCTCTCACCAATAAGCAAATCAAGGGTCTGTGGGAGAATGAATCTCCTGAAGAGTCTCCTCAGGCTGTTCAGAGCAATGTGGGATGGATTTTGGCACCTGCTTATTTGTGTGTGCCCACTGCGTACCACATGGTTTGCAAACAAAAGCACAGTCTCAGGAAGGACAGGAAGACTGGGTGCCAGTAAGATGACAGAGGCATCTGCCGAATACGACTGTCTCCCTGACCACTTCCTGAGCAGTACCAACCACCAGTGGCCACCTGCTTCTCAAGAGCTGGGCATTCCTGGTTCCCTAAAACACTGGAATACGCTGAGGCAGTCCTGTTTCATCCTTTCTAGGACTTCATTTTTAAGGAATAGGAGTTGGTGAGAACAACCCATGCCAAAAGCATACCAACAGTTAAGTAACGTGTTCACGAGTCCACCTCTTTCACTCACTTTCTGGCCTAATTAGGTAACAGAACTGGCACTAGACCAAACAAACCACATAGGAGAGAGTTAGAAGTCATCAAACAAACCTGAAAACATATGTGGAAGGTCTTGTCAAGTTGACAGCTTCAGCAGAAGTGAAAATAGAGCACTTAGATGCAGAAGGCAGGAAACTACTTTTCCCTAGTTCCTTGCTTGTTCACCACACACTGCCTGGGTCTGAAGGTAGTGGGGTCTCAAGGACAGCTGCTCAATGACTGCAAAATTTGCCATCTTGTTAAAAAGGAGCTCTTCCCTTTCTCTTTTCTCTCTCTCTCTTCTTGCTCTTTCTCTGGGGTAACTTTGTCTGGCATCTGTAAGGAACTGGGCAAATAAAACTTTTTACAAACAAAGTCCTTTCTGCAACACTCTGAGGCCCCATGATGCCCTAAGGAGACCCAGGCCCAATTGCTGTGCAAAGGTGACACCACCAAAGGATGGCCACAGGCCTCTTTTGAGTAGCTGTTTGGATGATTTCAATGTGTCACAACATGAATAGCTCATGTCAGACTGTATCTCCTGGGTGTATCACCAACCACTTACACTTTTACTCCCAAATTTGCTCCTGGTTATCTTTTCAAACATTTTGAGCTCTCCCACATTGTACTAATTTTTAAGCTCTTTTGCCACTATAAGCAATATTAGTATACAAGTGCTATCTTCAATAGTTCTGCAAATTGGCCTGATAACAAGATTTTGTGGCCACTTGTCCAGCATGTTACCAAACACATACTGTAAAAATGGGCATCTGTTTAGGTTGTTAACACGTGTTTGTACAGTCATAGTTATCCACTGCAAGTACTTACTGTACTTATGTGTAACACTCATTGAGTATCTCCCTCACTGGAGATTTTCAAGCACTGTCTGGATTCAGTCCTATGCAAAGTGCTCTAGGATATGCCCGAGCAGGGAGGTTGGACCAAATGACCCACTTTGGTCCCTTCCAACCTGACCCATTCTGTAGTTCTGTGATACTCTTACATCAGTGCAGCTTAGAAGAGGAAATCAAACCAAGAAACTGAGTGACCTTAACACTGAAAACATGGCTTTTATAAATTGAAGTACAGCCAGCATACATCATGTTTCTACATGCAGAACATATGGAGATAAAAAACACCAAGTGTTGTTTTGACAGGAAAAATTTGCATTTCAAAAATTGTCATGTTAGACATTGTGGAAGAACATCTTCTGCATTAAAAGAAAGTGTCGTTGGTACTAACATCTCCTATCAACTTTCAAAGTGGGATTAGTAACTTATCTGGAGCCATATAAATGCCATTATTATCAGGAAATATTTAGGTGCTACTGCACAGATACAGGGAAATCCACATTATTTTGACACATTAGCTACTGTTTCCAAGGTTGCAGTCTTTTGGAGTAATGCTAAAAAGACTAATTTTCTCCCTGAAAATAATTCCCAGAATCAGAGTGTTTTGTTTTGTTTTGTTTTGTTTTGTTTTGTTTTGTTTTGTTTGTTTTGTTTTATATGTGGAAGCATCAGTTTGAAATAGGTGTATTGTTGGCAAGTATTGCACAAAGCTGCTCTTTTCTTTCACTTCTGAACAGACTCTGGTTATAGTCTCTAAGCCAAGACTACATTCATGTCTACCCTTGAGAAGTTGAAAGAAAAGGACAAAGTGCCTGTAAATGTTTCTTTTACTGTGATAAAACTCATCATAGGAATTCACACAAGGAATGAAGTACCCAGGAGTTTACACAAGGAATTAATTGCCCAGGTATCTTCCTTCTTCTCTGGCAGTCCCATGGCCTTCCCAAGTGACTTGCATCTTGATTCTCCATACAAAAATTGTACAAGCTTTTCACTCTAAAGGGGCTTATTTCACGCTGCAGAAACAACTAGAATAAAAAGCAGGTAAAACAAAATGTTCCCTAGGTCTGCACTCAATGTCTTTTAGAGCCATCAGTCTCTAGTCTAGAGAAAATAAAGCCATCACAGTTTCATAGCTGTCTGCAACTGCTGTCATAATCCTGTTTTGAGAGCAGGTATTCAAACAAGTCTGAAATTTTATTATAGAGTTCACTTCCATGTGTAATCCAAATAATATCCTGAGCAAATTGGAGGATAAGACACCTCTAAAGTCACTCTACTGCGAGCACTTTACCTGCCAGTCTTTGTTTTCTTAAGAAGTTTTCATCAGTAAGAGACATGAAAGCATTTTAGACTTGATTCTGAACAGCCGCATTTCGCAGTAGAAAAAAGGACATGTACCTCACATTTTAACTACAACATACAATAAAGCACATTATGTAAGAAAGGTAGTATTTATTAAAAAGGGCAGGGTACAAATTAATTTCATAGGATGCCTCTGTGCTAAACCAGCTTTCTTTGTAACAGAAACAGGAAAAAGGAAGTAGTTGCTATTCTTTCAGGCTTTGCTAAAAGGGAACAACATCTACTATTTATGGGATCTAAATGAAGGCTAGAGAAGGACTTGGTTGAATGCGGTTCCCTTACTTCCTGCTGTAAGTAGTAAACCTCAAGAATTTTTTGCAAAAAAGGCAAAGACGTGTCTCCCGTTACTCCTTATCCTACTAGATACTGCTTTTCAGGGGGAAAACTGAGAACTGCACTTCATCTGTAGAATTAAGAAATGTTAACCTGTTGACCTCTGTTGTCATGGGAATAATCTTACATTGCCTTTTGGCCTGGCTTTGCTCATACCTTCCACTCTTACCTACCAAAGTCAACATGGTGAACATTTTACTGGTGAAGTTTCTATCCTATATCCCACGTCTGTACAAAATCAGACAATGCCTTTGATTTTTTGTATTAATCAATTTGATTCTGACTAATACACATGGCATCATCTCTCTTCAGTGTCTGTTACCAATCTTACCACCACACGGCTGAGTTTCTTGCAGTGGGTATATTAAGCAATGTGTATACCTGCCAGATATAGTTTATTCTTTAACTGGTCCCCCAAAAGGAAAACTGGGTGCATTATCTATAATTTTCTTCTCAAAAGATTTTATTCTTGGATCTGTTTGTTTTTGTCTTGTGCTATTTAAGTGTGACTGCTATTATGTATTTATGTTAAAGAAGGAATTCAAAAACAATTCCGTTTGAATTTTTTCCTTGAATTCCCAATTTTTATATGATAGGCTTCAGGAAAAATTATTCTCTCTGTATATTTTCAAACAATTGCTAAGATACTGAATGTCTTACCAAGTTATTTCTTTAAATGAAGTCTCTATTTTGGTAGAACATCTGTTTTATAAAACCCCAAAGAATCAAGAATCAACATGTACATCGTATTTAAAACTATGGTGGGGTTTTTTTGAATCTCACCTGAGGGAACTGAGCTCTAGATTTTTACGTTCATAAAGGAAGAGAGAGAGAAATTTCTAGAGACTGATTTAGCCCACCTGATTACAGAGAAAAGCCTGGACGCCGACCTCTTCATCAAATGCAGTTAGGAGGATTTAGCTGACTCTTAGTGTAAACACTGGCTGTACATTTGTACCCTAAAATCAGCATTAATCCTGAATGTTAGAGGTTGGATCTGGACAGCTGGAAAAATGTCATCCCAGTTGCCATACCACAGTAAGGTGGCTCTCAGGTAAGCAGAACTAAGGGAATTGCAGATGGTCTCACTGGGATATGGGATATCCAGAATGTTTGGTTATACATTCACAGACTGTTTATACAGCATGGACTGTTTAATAACTCTAGATTCATTGCATTTTTGTGAAAGAATTAAAAAGATGTTTTTAATACTGCTATGGCCACTGTTATTAGGACTAATTAACCACTTGGGAAGAGTATGAGGTGAATAGCAGAATATAGCTGTGATGCTCACAAACAGCTGGAGGAAAATATGCCATTTTCTTCACAGTAAAGAGAGCACCTTTTCTGAAGCTAGGGGTAAATCCTGTTACTTCCTCTTAGCTTTAAAGAAATGATAAAACAGTAAGCAAATGATGTTTCCCATTTTCCTGTTTTATATTGTTAAATATCTTTGCATATAAAATACAATTCTTATAATGAAGCATAAAAATACAGTTATAATTTCATGGAGGTAAGCACTGCTGACTAAATTATACTTTATGGGAAGCAGTGGTACATTTAGAAGTTGTGCAATGCAGTGATTGAGAGCAAGGAGCAGAAGCACAAGCACGTCCTCTTAAAAATTCTCTTTTAAAAACATTTATACATTATTATGGTATCTTTAGTATTTACATATGGCAGGCCTTTGTCATTCTTTACAAATGAGTCATGGTTTCCCATATATTGCAATATACCTGAACCACGTGACTCTGATAAAATTGCACATATTACAAGTGGTACATCCACATAATTTTACAAGGAAAGAGCAATGACTTTTCTTTGCAGCTTTTAGAAACTTTGTTTAAACTTACTTTCCTAGCATTTTCAAAAATTATTTCAAAGCAGATTTTACATAATACATAAATAATAAAGTTGTGTCTAATTATCTTTGCTGACTTTATCTTAAAACCTGAATGTTGTATTCATTTTATGCCACATGATCCTAATTAATAATTATAATTAGTTATAATTCATTATTATTCCTATTTATATGGAAACTCATGAAATTTGCATTTGGATGTAAACTCCTGTTGCTCAGGTACACCTGGATTATGGATGCTGAGGTGTTTCTTCTATTTGAACGCTGGCAACGCAATTCTGACCTACTGACTAAAGTGACTGCAGCACTTGTCATGCTGAGACTGACACAAACAATGTAATGAGTTTTTAACAGGTCTCTGTAAGTGCAAAATACTTGGTCTCTCTTGTGATTTTTATAATTATTTTTTAGATCTTTCCATTTTGTTAGGTTTTTGTTTACAATGTGAGTTAACAATGACCCTTGAGGCAGGCAAGACTTTACAGTGAGGTACAGTACAGATGGGAAAAGGCGGAAAGGACTGCTTACACAAACTTGCTAAAGGTCACCAGCCCACTGAAAGAGCAGGGAGTAACATTCCAGCTGCCTGTGATTCTGTGCGCTATTTCTTACATTAACAGTATGACTACGTTTATCTTGTTGAGTAATGGACGAGTAAATACAGGAACTAATAGTGCCGACTGATGAGCACTCTCACCTCATAAAGTCAACTGAGCAACTTAGGCCAGAAATATCAGATTTGAGCGGAGATATTTAGAAATGTCTCATTTGATCAGAAACTCTGTGAAGATTTTATTATTGAAAGGCACCTGGGTGACTTAAGAGCATGGTTATTAAAACAGTCCTGTGCTTGCTGAGCATTTTTTTCCTTATGAACCTGCAGCAAGTAAATCCAGCACATACAGGTAACGTTTTGGTCAGCACAAGAGGCTCTCTTTGACTCTGATTTGAAGAGGGAGTAAAGACCCTGGCTAGTACAGCAGTGGTTTTTTATCTAAAGATGACGGCACACACCAACCCCCACACTCCTCCCTCCCCATCTTAAAGCCACTGGATGAGTCCCTGGAGTATCAACCAGCATCACATATCGACAGCAAAAGGAACTGTGGGGAGAGGGTGAGCCCTGCCAACACTGCAGATCAGATGGTGTATGCTGTGTTTATTATTGACACATTCATCTTGCATGAAACTAATTGCATTTGTACAAAAATGTGAATGAGGACTTCCCTTCAAGGAGGGGAAGATCAAGATAAACAGAAGGGTTTCACAAAATAATATTTCTGTTTCCAGAAAAATCAGACTTGGTAACAAGCCATAAAACTGAAACCAAAGAGATTCTAATTTTGAAAACAATCACCAAGCAAAAACTCCTTAGGTTAAAAAAAACTCTAAGTCAAACTAATCTTCCCATCTGGATGTACAGTAATCCAAGAGGAGGATAAGGAAATTATTGTGTGGGTTTTTCAATGTTTTTCTTGTGTTTAGTGTGATATTTCACAACCATCTGGGGCCTCCTTCCTCAGTGCATTGGGAAACATCCATTGCAATATTAGACTCTATAAAAAAAAAATAATGGTTTGCCAGAAATGTTAGATTTCTCTGACACAGGAAGTTGGCTACTTGAGTAGCTCAGTTTCCAGCCATTGCCAAATTGATCTACAAATGACACACAGCCCTCTTTGGCCACTGGAAATCATGCTCCAGCCAGATTATAAGGTCTACTGACACCTGGGCTAGTGCTGCTTAGAAATTCCAGTTTCCACGAATGGGATTGATGTGGACAACACTCAGCATCCCCCACTGTGCAGACAAAAGAGACAGCAGCCATCAACCCAGATCCCAAGCAAGACTCAAGCCTGCTTTTCTGATGAGCAGAAAGGCAGCTTTCTTCTCTACACCTAACTCCTAAACCACCATTATTAAATAAAAATACTGTCTTCTATTGTTTTAACCACATATGAGTTAAGTAACAGGTCCTGTTCATCACTGAATGTCCACCAAAAATCACAGCCATCACACATCAGTGTCTTTCTGGACATTACTGTGATGACTTAGCCTCTCATTCAAGGTTGCCTGTTCACCTCTGTTCAGATAGACTCTGCTTAGCTACCACTGAATTGTTTTGCTGATGCTAACTAACAACAACATCTCTAAATATGACATGGGCCAGCATGGTTAGTATTTTGAAGCATGTTGTTTTTCCCACAGTTATATTGCTTTATGAGAGAAAGTTCTGTCCTAAGTTCACCTTCCTTCTCAACGTGGAGATTCGACACTGTTGGATCACGCATTTATTTTTATCTGGAGACTATATAGAAGGGATTAAAAAAGCCTATTTTAATAACACAGAAGCCTGGAGTAAGATTAAAAATGTGTCATTCCCATGGAAAGGATGTTAATCCAGTATCAAAAGGTGTTTAGGTTGTGATATCTTTGGAAGCCTACGGATATCACCTTACAATGGTGTGATAGCTATGAATGGTCTGACTGAAACTAAACAAAGATGAAATTCAATGTCATCCTGATCCTGCTTATCCTTTACACATAATATCACACTAAAGCAGGGAATTTAAAAACAGTAAATTGCTATAATCCCGATGGAAAATCAAGGATGGAGAATTTCCTGTCCTTTGATATTTAAAATCAGAAATGCTGATGTTTTCTTTCAACTTACTTTTATTGGTTTTGCATAATACTTGAAACAATACATAAAATAAATATTTTGTAATTTTGTTCCTGAACCTTTTCACAAAATAAACACAAGACAGCGCAACCTTGTCTCCTCTGTTGGCCTTCACCACAAGTGTCCAGGACATGAGTGTCTCCACCCACCAGCCAGCTACATAAAGGATTAATAGGGTATTTTAAAAGGGAAAATCAGGAGTGTACAAGGACTGCTTGAGAAGAGATAATGGTGAAACTGTGCTGTTAGAGGGTTCTCCAACAATCTTTACCAAAACCACAAGACACAGTGAAAACTCAAGGCTTCTTTTAAAAAGTGCTCAGCCCTCCACAGCTGGACCAGGCACAACACAGCAGTCACAAAAGTGTATCTCCAAGGCTTTTTCTAACTATGTTTGAAAATTTTGTCTTACCATTTTTTCAAATCCTGGCAACTCATATCTTACACCTGGGAGACCTGATATCTGTCACTCAGCAAAAAGGAATGAACTATCTTACCTCACCTCCTGCAGAGATTACTAACAAAGAACGCCAATAGCCTTTATACCAAAACACTGATACTTTCAAAGTCTGCCAGAAACACTCTTTATCCTGTGCATCATCACAATAAAGTAGCTTTACTCCCAGAGAAGAGAGAGCATCATCAAACCTTCGTAGAAACATTGGTTATTGACCAGTCACATCAATGATCTCTGCTTCCAGAACACTAAAATTACCGGATATGCTGACCTTCTAAACCAGAAGAGGTTAACATATTTTTAAACCTCTTTACACCTTATTCAAAAGGAAAGGAAAATGTTTTGCCCAGAATACCGTATGTAGATGAACAAATGTGAATTTATATGTGAAAACAGGAACAAGCTACAGCCTCAGTTCTTCAGTTCACAATGTTTACCTATCCTTCTGAAGAGTAAACCAAGTAACTCATAGCAACAGCTCTGGATTACAGAAAAGGTGGAGAACAGCAGATCAGAGCAGTCTTTGGACAGAATTTAGAATAAAGATCTGAATAAAGAATTTAAATTCATGCTTTTGCGAAAAGTACTTTCAAATATCTCATAATCACAAATTAATACTTTGCTCTATAGTCTTTTTACATCAGTTGTTTGGATCTGATCAGTGCTTCCATTAAAGACAAAGCATTATCTGAAAAATAATTGTCTGCACAGATTTAGTACAGCATAATTGTTTTCTGAACTTTCCAGTTTGGACATTAAGGTGTTGTCTATCTTAGCCAATTAATGATACCAGGGACAGTTCTTTAGGGCCTGCTGGGACAGAACAGTTCACATCCATCATATTACATTTTTTGTAGCCTCCAAATTCTCTGAAGCAGCCCACAGTGACAAATGGAGTGAGACGAAGTCCACTTTGCGAGGATGAAATTGCTGTGAATCAAATCAAACCCCATAGATTAGCACAGTCCTCACAATTGCTGAAATATAGCAATGCCCTGAAACTGTCTGAATTACTGTGAAAATGGCTTATCCCCATAAACGTGGCAAGAAAGACAAGCTCAGAGCCTCCATTTCCCTGTTTGCACTGTGAGGTTTCTGTGTTTAATTACCTCACAGAGATGATGTGAGGCCCACCGACATAATGTTTGCAAAGTAATGTTTGTAGAGCACTGCATGGCACATGAAAAGCAGGGAGGTGAGCTGAGGTGGAGATGGAGCAGGCGATTGAGCTCTGGATTCCTGCGCTTCTGTTCACTCCTCTGGGTAGCTTTTGCACTGCGGCTGCAGACATTTAGGTAGCACAGCCTCACAATTAATTAATTATTTTCTTGGTATAAAGCGTATTAAGGGCCCCTGTATAAGACTACTGTTTACAGATGGCTTACAAGTGGCTGCTGTTTTCTGCTTCGTGTTACATCCTGGCAGAGCTACTGCACTTGTACACAGAGTGGCATGGATTTTCCACTTAGATGCCTGACCTTGGACAGTTTTAGATCCTAAGGAAACTGCTTTAGGAAATATGTGTGAAAACAGCATTGTTAAGGGAAATATTGTTGCTGAATTGTAACAGTCCTTACCAGTGCCTGCTACAGTGATATTCACGCACGTGTGTGGAGGAATTCACTGCAGGCTCCCAGCAATCGGGGAAAGCCAGACCCATGGAGCATGAATGGTGGCTGTTTAAGCAGGGCACAATATTGCTACTGTTACAGACAGCTGGGAGGAAGTCTTAGAGAGGCATCATGGTCCACTGACTGCACACTTCTGTCTGACAGCTTTGAAAGAGACCAGCAAGAAAAATCTTTGCCTATTAAGCAGTGGCAAACCCTGCTCCTCCCCGGGGAACAGTGAGAGCTGGGAGACAAAAATTCAGTTGCCTTAACCATTCCCTCCAGAAAACAAAAATATCCTACAATTTAAAGTTCCATTTTACCTTTCCTATATTGGCTCAAATGCCTTAAAAGGGCTGAAATTGCAGAAAGCTGGCCTGTGGTTTTTGAATCCTGAGAGTCTGAGCAGGCAGACACGTAGCTGCAATCTCCATGTATCTCCTGTTCAGGCCATTTCGCTCAATTACTCTCAGAATAAGCTCGCCTGTTGCTGGCATCCATGCACTTGCAAAATGCTCTCAGCACAGGAGCAAAGACTGGTCCAAATCTAATTTGAAAGTATGCAGAGCAGAAGGTGTGAGCTGTCCCCCCTGGTTTCATTACTACTCACACTAGGCAGCCTTCTCTGTTATTTCTTGTTATAGATGCTGTTATGTACAACTGCTGTGCTTTAAAACCAGTAAGCATGGCCAGGTTACTCTCCAGGAGATGACCAACTCCTGTCATTTAAATCCATTGTACCATTCCCATTGGGCAGGGACTCATGAGAGCCCAAGTGATTTTAGCTGGTGGGAGAGTAGTACCTCACAGACAAGTTTCAAGCTGGAAATCATTGTAGAACTACGCTCAGGGTTACAGCAAGAAACAAGAGGGAGAAGCCTCCCCTTATGGCCAAGTGCTTGAAAGAAGGGTTACTCCTGTGAGAGTTTAGGACAATGCCAGCTGTTGATGGTAGCTAATGTGGCACAAAAGAGCGGCTAAATTTACACTGGATTTAACACCGCTGAATTAACAGAATTGCAGCAATATGAGTTTAGTTTGACTTGCTCTGAATAGTGTCTATAAAATTTGATGCATACTCTACAAAGCATTTAATTTACCCAGCTTGCTTTCTCCTTATCTGTTCTTAGAGTGTTAACCATCACACTCGGCATTTACATCACACTTCTACCCTGAAAAAAACATCAATGTGGCTAGAATGATCATTAATTTTACCGGTTATAGACATCACAGTTTCTAAAGTTAAGATGGTGAACTGTTCATAAAAACTTTTGTCTTAATTCAGTTACTGAAATCTGTAAAGATGTCTGTTGCTATTTAATATTTACAGTTAGAATTATCTGTCAATTAATGAAGGTGGAGCTATTGATGAGATAAAATGAACCTGATGTGAAAGGAAGGCAAAAAGAATATAAATAAGGACAAAATATTTGTGGAAAGTTTGAAAGCATGAAAGAATAGCTTGTTCCTAGAAAACATAAATTCCTAAAAATTAAAATATACATATTTTCAAAACTGAATTTTCCTCTAAGAATAAGAAAAGTATTATGAAGAATACATTTAGCATATAGAAAGAATTGCTGTAGAGAGCCTTTGAAAAAGCAGTAAAATTTTTACTTTTGAGTAACAAAACATATAATTTCAGAAATAGAGTCACACTTAAATAGATGTTTGCTTGTTGATTTCTTTTTTAATTTGGGGAAATTTAAATTCTTTAAAATAGAAATCTCGGTATGCAACCAAGGGAAGTTTTATGTGCAGGGATCAGAAATAATCTGGCAATCTGGCATCAAGGCAAGGCCTCACTGTTACTGGAAATACAATAGCTAAGAAAAGTTACTTGCCCAGAGCTGCTGCCCTGTAAGGAATATTCTCTGTAAGCATATTCTTGTAATAGTTGCTCAAAAACACCCATAAAAATAACTGTATCCATAGAGAAAGATGCTGTTACTTTGCAGATAATGGCATGCACCAGTGTTTGTCCCTCTTTCTTTGGACTATAATACTTCCAGAAGATAGTATAGATTGGTGAGGGAGTGGGACAAGTTAATGGATTGTGAATGTGCATACTGACAACACATTGCTAAAAAGTATTTTCAGTGTTTCTTAATTTTCCATAACAGCCCTTAGAAAAAATCTGGGGCAAATGGATATTTTATTTTGAAAATGTCCCAACTTTTCTTCCTAAACATTTTCATTTTTAGTATTTCTCCTCTGTTGTAGTGCCTAACTTCTTATTTTCTTCCTTAGACCAAATTTGCTATTTGCCTCTGATTTTAAAGTTCTGTTAAATTTAATATGCAGAAGAGGAAAATCAGGTCCTTCCTTTCTGTAATATTTTATCTAGGAATTTAATAGTTTGGAGTTTTTTTCTTTTAAATATTGCTGCTATTTAGTATAATGTTATACATTCATTCTTGTTTAGGCTATATTTCTTCTCCCACTGTTCCACAGCTTAGCAGTCATTTCCCAGCTCTCTCTGTTGAATTATTTCCCTTTAGTTTCCTTTGTCTACAGACTGCTATACTTTCTCCCAAACCTGTCATCCTCCATCCACTCCTAAATATTTTTCTTCTATCTCCTCTGCCTGATTCTCATATTTATCTTTTACCAACATGGACATAAACTAACATAAATTGCTCCAGAAAATTACGTCCTGTAATTTACAGTTTAAAGAAATTGCAGCAGACCACAGATGTACAGAAGGTGCTAAGGTAGGACACCTGAAATTCAGATATTTGAATATGCCATCATCAAAATCCCTTCTCCTTAAGTTTTTGACTGCAAATTTCCCCCCCTCTCTTCAAAGATGCAATTCTGGGTATATTTATCATCTCTAAGCTGTTTGCTGCCTGCCTTCAAGGGTGTGCTGACAAATGCACATCAGCTTGACACGAACTTGGATCATTCCTCAAAGAAGAAAAGATTTCTGGGTCTGAAGATGGAAGGGAAGGCAAAGAGGAGTTATCTGCTGAGCCAGCTTTGAACAGAGGTATTGTTGAGAGATGACAATATAAAAAATACAAAATGACAAAATACAAAACTGGATGAAAATGACTTTTTAGAGCTTTGTTCATAAGCTATCTGTGATTTTAACAGCTGGTCTTACTGGACTGTATGGAATCATCTCCAGAAAATCCCTGCCTGTCTCATGTGGGAACATCTCATCTGAGAACTGGAATGGGCCTTAGGGCCCACATGCCATAAAGGTCTGTGCTTAAGGCACCAACATAATAAACATCATTTAATACTATACATAAATATCTCATCCAAAAGCAATGTGGCTGCCTAATGTGCCACAAAAGGCATGAAAATATGCAAATGCCCCCTCTTTTACTGCCAGCTCAGGACATCAAACACTGTTAAGCTACTGGAGTGCACTGCTTTTGAAGTAACAAGTCAAGGACTGGTTTGCAATAGGGAAAAAAAAAGTGTGCAACATTTGGCACTCATGGTACTGTCACCTGGAAAGGAAAGGCTGGGGTTCAGATTCCTGACTCTGCTCTGTATTTCGCATTAAATAGCTATTGACCAATAAATGTGAGCAGTCCAGAAAGCAAAGACTACAGATCCTTTGGCCTTTGCCTTCTAACACCATTGTCCAAATCATAAGGAATGAGAACTGTGCTTACTCTCACTCCTGGCTCTGGTCCACTCAATCTTTACAGGCACCAGGCAAGGAAGAATACATTCAAGAGGTCATATGGAGCATATCCATACCCCAAACTGCATGTGGTCTGGTGGCTGTCAGTCTGTCACACAGCAAATCACTGCTCTTAGCACAATGTCATATAGAACTGGCTTCAATAAAGCAGTGATGCTGTTGTAATGTCAGTCGTCTGCTTATATAAAAATACAGTTTTTCTGTATCTCAACAGAGGCAGGATCAACTAACAAGTCAAAGGAGTTGCACTATGTGCCTTGCACAGAGGTATGTACACAAACCCATGAAAAGGATGATGTTCAAGAGGCTTTTTTATTGTTACTTATCCTTTTTGCTGTCTGAAAATGCTGTTGTCTGAGTTGGCTGTGTTTATAATTGGCTCAGTTTCTGTAAGCCTCAAAAAAATATATTTGAAGAGCATCAGCCCTTCTTACTAGCATACTGAAATGCTTTCAGATATTTTTCTGCTAGAAATCCATCCTTTGGGAAGATTCAGATGCAAAACAATTGCATAGCGTAAAGGGAAGGCAAAAGTAGTCATTAGAGCTGTGGGCAGCACAGGTATTTGAACAGTTACTTAGCAACTTTTAAGGAGCTGCATTTATGAAAATGGTTTAAGAGTTTGGTCAAGCACATAGATACATAATTTAGAAAGAAATAAATAAGGGGTCACTAGAATATAAAAGCCCTGAATGTTTGTTTACTAATAATGGGAAAGAGAGGTTGCACAGTGCACAGGCATTCTGTTCCTAAAAGCAACACAATCCCTATGAAAATAAATTTTGTAAAACCCACTGTGGAGTAAAGGTGAATACTGATATTCTGAAGTATTCAGCAGCTGATCCTGTCCAAATCAACCCTGTTATTCTCTGGAAAGATGCTGCAAGGAACTAGCTTCGATGAAACTAAAATGTTAATGCTAAAGCATTGTTTTACTTGCATTTCCAGTACTGCATATGTGTTACTGTGTAAAGCCTGTGAGAATATGTTTGCATGGCAGACACAAAATAATGTGTGGAGACACAAAATAAAGGGTTGGAAAAGTTTTGCTTGCCACTAACAACATCTTGGAAGTTGGGAGATATGCCAATAATCATGAGGCAGTCATGTTGTTGAGATAAACCACAAAGAGTTTGCAAGCTTCTGCTATGCAATTTTTCTGCAATTCTAGTTAACAATTTAGTTTCCATAGTAGTGGTGTTTGCTCATTCTTACCAAAATAGTTGACCTGATTTATTAATAAAAGAAATGAGCCAAGTAAGTAACAGTCAAGTTAAAGTTGTGGAGTTCTAAAAAGGAGGTGGGGAAAGAACAAACTGCATTCGGTCACCATTGAACTTTAACAAAAAACCAAGACCTAGCTAGGACCAGTGCTTCATAGAATCATAGAAATATTAAGGTTGGAAAAGACCTCCAACAACACCAAGTCCAACCTTCAATCATGTACCACCATGCCCACTAAACCATATCATGAATTGCCACATCTACTCTTTGTTTGAACACTTCCAGAGATGGTGACTCCACCACTTCCCTGGAGAGCCTGTTCCAATGGTTAACTACTCTGCCTGCTTAGCACTTGTTCTTTTCCCTATGAAAATCACTGGAACTTTAAAAATTATTTCTCAGTTGGATATGAATTTATTCCGTGTTTTTACAGCTATTGTCCTCACATTTTAGGAATACATTTCAAGTCAGTGCTTGAAAGGGAATCTATTATAAGGCCCACATGCACTCACTCTTCCAAGATTGCCTCTTGTTAAAACATAAGCACAATAGTTGAAAAAACCTTTGGCAAAATATTTCATACAACTTCAGTGGCTATTTTGTATAGATAACAGATGTTCATCAGTGTTTATATCAACTCATGACAGGTCCAGTCCTGCCAACAGACCACACAAATTCCAATTTAGGCCGGAAATCCTTTTTCTTCTAGAAAAGCTAAGATAAAAGTATATAATAAAACTTCGCTAAAAAAATGTCACAAAGTATGTTATGTCATTAAAGAATGTTAAATACATATCCATGATGAAGTGACATTAAGGCAACCTTAAACCTTATTATTTTCTAAGGAAATGTCATTGCCTTCAAGCTTGTCAAGATTCTCACTGTCACCGAGTTTGAATCTTTGCCTTTATGACTTAAGTGTTGCTTAGCCTCAATTAAAAAACATCTAATGACACATGGAAGTCAAAAATACGGTAGCAGGAAGAATGTAAAGAAGTATGGAAGTATGGATATATACATTGCTTCTGGACTCAGCTGATTGCAAAGGTAATCGGAGACATGGTGCTGCCACTCCTCAGATATAATCAGAACACGTAAGCTCAAAGGCTCTTTTTAAATTTCTAAATTTAAGAGCAGAACATTCTGCCAATTCTCTCCTCATGCCTCCACATTCGGGATGAAACTTACTTCTTCCAGAAGTGTTCTTGGTCTTAATTAACTACTGACATACAAACACCACAAATCTCAGATTCAAAAAGCCTTATTTGCTTCAGCACCTGAGTCTTCTAATCACTGATGGTCTACTGCTGCAGCATATAGGAAGAATGCACATCATATTGGATCAGCTAAAAAGGAAGTACATGTGATACGATTAGAGAACTGACTAGCCTCTAGATGTGAATTTGCCAGTTGTAAATCTTATGTCTTTTTTTTTTTTTTTTCCCCAGTGCAGCTTGCTATGTATTATTGCTACTGCCTGGACTATTTTTCAGTGAGCTCTTTATGACATGGAATCAAAACTCTATTCACATAGTATGATGTGATCAATCATTTTTCTGCATATGGGATTATGCCTGCTAGCACATATCTGTCTTTTACTTACAGATGAAAAAAACCAGATAGAAGACATCAGGTCTCGACAATTTGCTCTTTTTTTTTTTTTCTATCTAAACTGAAGCAAAAATGGAATTGAAGATCCAAAATCAAAATGGAACTTCGGAGGGAAAAAAACAAGTGTGGTAAAGGGGATAACTCATTGAAATCACATCTGGGTTTCTGAAAACATTTTTGGTTTGTGTTTTAGTTTGCACTTGATCTGATACTTGGCTTAATCACGCAGAATTTTTCCTTGAGAGTAGACAGTGTAGGCACCAAGAAGGCATGATTATGGTAAGCCACAAACTATTCACCCCTGTCCTCCAAAATGCACCTCAGTGAGGTACTTGTTATCATCTTCTAAAATTAACTGATCTCCTCAGCTGTGACTGTGTCATCACCATTCTCCAAATTGGGTTTTACACTGCAGTATGAGGCCCATGACACCACTTCAAAGTATGTCTAGGCTGTATATTTCTCTGCCTTGTTTATAACTTGTCAGAACAAATTGTACTGTGGTGCAACAGCTTCGGATCATGACCACACTGATTATTAGTCAAAGCTACAAGATAAACAACTAATTTACTTTATCACGGTGAAGGTAAAACAACAGGTGTTATCTTTAAACAAGCTATACCAGATAAAGTAATATGCACTGTACATCTGATACTTGTGTTCTATCTCTAGCAGAGCCTCCAGATTCCTTCTTGCTAGAGATCACTCGTCTAGGAGAACCAGAGACTTCCTTATCTGGCTGGCCAAGATGCCAGAGTGATGCTTTGTAAAAGAATCATCAGGATATTGCACAGCATGTGGCTGTGGACTTAATTACCACAGCATGCCTTATCTGGCACACCTTCTCTTTAACACAGCAGTTCTAATCTTGACTTGTGGTCCTACAATTATACCTTCCCCATTGTCCCTAATAAAACTCTCTCTGCTTGGTGTAGAAGGAGGCATTGAAAACTGTCAATCAAATATGAAGAAAATAATATTCATTCAATTAAAAAGAACATTGATACCTGAGAACCTACTTTTCAGAACAACCTCCCTGAACATTCAGCAGATAAAAACACTCAGATTTTGTCCACATGGACAACACATAATCCATGCTGCAACATTGTGCCTCAATAGAAACAAGTTGCATTACTTGCATACATTTTTAATAGAAACAGACATACACAGTAAAATTAATTGTTTTTCTAAATTGAGATAATATCAAAAGTTTATAGAGTCCAACAGTACAACAAATAGAGCAAACTTGTAAGTGGGATGTTATGCTTATCAGTATCAGGTTACCCCATTGACTGTCACAGTTTTCATTTTGCTGAAAGAACAAATACTTCTTCTGATCCTTATAATGAAGATATGGGATAGCTAAAATATGACAGAGGCTGAAAGGTGATCTGGAGGAGCATATTTTGTCCCCACAATCTTTTTAGGAGACTTCTTCTAGGAAGTAGCTTCCAACAACCTTACAAAAAGGATTCTTCCCAGTCTTGCCTTACAAGAACTACTGCCACAGACGCCCATCCTTCATGCTTTCTCATTCTAGTGTTGTCCTGCTGTCAGAGGAACACTTCTCCTTTTTTCTAAATTGGCTAGTGTTGCTTTTTCAGCCCTAAAAAGTTTCTATAGTAAATATTTGGAGAAAAAAGTATAAAGCCTGCCAGAAAAATTATTCAACATTTCAACATATCCACTTCCCACCTAAACATAGTACAGCTTGGACATACTCCATCTAGTTTCAGGCAGAAGCAAGCATAGCATATGATTTCAACCTGAGCTGTCAGTTTTTCTTGACTGTGAACCTGGACATAGAGTTAAAGGTATTTTCCAAGCTAAACTGTTCTATTTTATGATTTTCCTCCTTCTAATGGCAGAAATAGTATGCTAGAGAGCCGGTGTTTCCATGTTAAAGAGAAAACATGGGGAGTACTTGATAAGGGTATAATACTTATATTTTACACATGGAAACTAGTTGTTACCATGAAGTGCAGTCTTAATAGAAAAATAAAATATTGATAAAGAATCTTATTAACCTGTACAAAGACAGATTAAATGAAAACTTGTAAAACTTCAAGCAAAAAGAGCACTGTCCATGCAGAAGACAATCACTAAGCATTAAACTTTGGTAAAGAGTTATTAAGCATTTCTTTAAGGGACCTTAATAAACAAATGTCAAAATATAGCAGAAGTCCTCAAGCAGCATAACTGGTATGGTAAAAAAAAGGCAAACTGTGTGGTTCATTTTGAAATGCATTAATTGAGAAATAGTAAAAACCTGTTTATTTTCCACTTAACATTACATTGTTCGCTACAAGACATGCTCATTTCCCATTTAAAATGATGAAATAGACTTTCCTTCTTTGTGAAGAGTGTTCTGACAAAGAATTGATAGCAACAAAGATATGTGTATTTTAAGTATTTCTGACGTTAACATTTTTCAGCCAAGTATGACTGCCCGTTTTTCTAACTATTCCAACACAGACATATTGGGTGGAAGTGGGTCTGTGTGAAATATTTCTTAGAGGAGAAGTATCTAAAAGTGTGTGTCTCCCCACTGTGAAAATGACAGTAAAATCTTGTTGGGTATTCCAAAATAATGCTCCAGAGTACAGCTATTTATCAGAGACATAATGTAGTCCTTATCCTATTTGTCTGACAACATTTACTTTATGTAATGGATAAAGGAATAAAGGATAATCTACAATAAAGGAAAGACTTCATAGCACCAGATCTCTGCTGAATCCCCGAAGGCAGGGGAAGCTGGATCCAAGCAGCAACCCACGGTTCACAGCAGCTGAGGAAAGCAGGGTAAAAGCAGAAGTGCTCTGCAGTCAAAGACCTGTCTGTCAAATGGAGTTTCAAGGGAGGGAGTTGTAGATGCTGTTACCAGACTTTCAAGGACAGGTTAAGTAGGAATGACAGAAAATCACCCAGACTGTAAGAGGCCAAGCGATCCAAGAGCTTTCCTATAACTACTTGTTTGAGAGTTTGTGAGAAAAAAATTCTGCCGCATAGATCTATACATGGAGAACTTCCTCTAATTAAAAACACTGGAGTTTATAGGCTTCAAGCCAGTGGCAGAAAAATCAATGCAAAATAAAATCTATAAAATACAATAGGGGGAAAAAAAATCAAACAAGGAAACAATTGGAGCCCTTGTGTGACACAGCAGTATTCTTTGGTGTCACTATTCCTTTGTTAATCAGGAAAATAGCAAAATGAGCCCACTTCTCTCCAGAAAAGGATGGAAACACCACTGAGTTACAGCTACCTAGTCAGGCCTCTAAACAAAGGAATCTAGTTTTTATGATCACATTTGCATACCTTATTCAGCCATGTGTCTGCCCATGTCCGCATCACACATAAACACTGACTTTTTTGTAGAGACAGACGACATCCCACTGTGAGTTTGAGTATAGTAACAGATGGCAAATCCTTACAAAAAAGGGACATATTTAAGTAATACAACTGAATAAAAACACAATCGACACTGCTCTTTAGTTTAATATGTAAATATCTGGGATTACTTCAACCTCTAGGGCTTTTTGATATTACAGAAATTTTATCGGAAAGTGCCACAGTAAGTTTTTAATAGTTAAACAACTGTAATAAAATGGAACTGGTTTCTATTTTGCATCTTTGACTTTCTGGTTCTGCTCCAGTAGCACAAAGTGTTATGCTTGATTTCATTACTGTACAAATCTGCGGAATTGTTAAAACCCAAAATGATTAAATAAAACATAGTATTTCCAGTTAATTTATGAACAGAAAAACAAGCTGTCTTAGCAATCTGACATTCAGTTCTCGTCAAACAAAATATCTCAGGCAAAAGTTTTGAAATTATTTTCTTGAGGAAAATAATTTCTTTTTTTTTAATCAATCACCTGTTTTGTTCAATGTTTTTTATTAATAATTTCAAAAAAAATATTCTTTTTTTTAAAAGAAGCGATATTGGTATTTCTTTCACAAATTTAAACAAGCAGAAAAACTAATTTTTTGCATCTTCTTCCAAACAGAACAATGCACATGATACTGTTATTTCAGCAATTCCTTGGGTTTTCCCATTTTGCTTTTTTTCTCTCCTGTGCTTTCCAGATAACAAACTGATTAAGGGGAGAGATTAGGAAAAAGCCCACAGCATTGAAAAGTTATAAACATCTTTACAAGAAATGTGGAAGTTTTTTCCAAAATAAACTTTTTTTTTTCCCAAGAGCAAAAATTGGGGAAAAAAAAAAATCATTGGCCAAAACTGATTTTGAAAGGAGTATTTTGCAAAACATCAGCCACTTTTACTAAAATCTCTCAATTTCTTATTTGGAAATAATGACTATACATAATTTATTGCAGATATTTTATTTAGCTGGTCTTTTCTTTGTAAATCTGGTGACCAAAGAGTTAACAGATTTTGGGAAGGCATGGTGGTGAGCTACGGTGGAGGGGCTCAAAATTGCCCCAAGCAACTGGGGCTTCATGGAGTTCCAAGGAATTGCAACCACTTATGCCAGATCTAAACATATGTGCATCTGAAGAGCTTCCATTAACTAAAATAATCATACTTCAAACAAAGGTAGGGGTTTGCCATGATTTCTGTATCTGGAGAGTTTGATTACAGCACTCCTCTGAGGTCTCCTTGAGAAGAGCCAAAACTAGTCTGGTCCCCACCTGTGACAGAAAATATTTTATTTCTCAGTTTTCTGATGATGAAAAAAAAATACTGAAAGAAAACAGACCCTTTCCAGTAAAATCTTTCATCAAAATACAGCAGTGCGTAGCTGCACTGTGTGAAAATGGTATATTTCTGTGCTTGATTTCCATGCTATGCATGGACCACAGATAGGATCCTTTGACTTTTCCTATTTCTGTCCACCTTCTTCATATAAACCACACAAAAAAATAACGAAAAGAAGGTGATTTTTAAGAAGAGCTTGCCTTTTGTTAAAAGAAAGTAATGGAAAATTCTTGAAATTAAGCCACGTAGGTAAAACGTCAGCCCAAGCAGATATGTAAATGGTCATGGTATCATATTCTTCTGGGCTGGCTCTAAAAAAACTAAAGCCAGAAAAAGCTTTAGGAGAGGAAATCGAGTTGTTCCTGACACATTCCCTCAGCCAGGGAATGTTTAGCTGAGGGCAGAACATGACACTAGCAGGGCTGTGCTGGACAGCTGTTCAGGACAAAGCTAAAAAGGCTGCTGTGATTGGGGTCCTTGAAGTCCACAAGTGTTCTGATTCTGTTCACAATTAGCAAAATAACCCCAAACAAATGAGGCCAGGTTAGAGATCCTTCTGCTTTGTAAATAATGTTATTAAACACAAGGAAGAGATATTGAGGTAAAGACCATAAGAAACAGAATTGGGAGACTAAACCTCCCTTGGTTAAGTAGCTGTCATGGTTTGGGAATGGTATTCTCCAATTTAGTACTCCCACTAAAATCACGTGCCTCTCACTCCCCGCTTCCCCATCCCCTGCAGCACTCTGGAGAGGGAACTGGAAGCAAAACAGGCAAATATCACAGATTGAGATAAGAACAACTTACTGGAAACAGCAATGAGATAAGAAAATGAACAGTAACAGCAACAATACTAATGACAGAGGGTACAGGAAAGAAATAATTCACACAGAAACCCCCTGACAATGGACAATACCAGCTGGCTCCCTCTGCCACCTTTGCTCAGCCAGACCAGAACCTCTTCTCCTCGGAAGAGAGTCCCTTCCCCTCCTGCCTCTGGCAATGACACGAGTGTTATAGAATAACCTCCAGGATAACCTGGCCATGCCGCCTCCTGGATACTGACAAGAATTAACCCTGTCCTGGCAGGAACCAGGGCAGTAGCTGTCCCGTTTCTGGAATTTGGCAATACTGTGATTTCCTGAGCAGGTTGCAGCTGAGCCATTTTGTTTAGCAGCATTTAATGGATCTATTCAGCATGAATTCGCATCTTTCATCTTTGAACTTATTTGTATTTTTGGCCTCCTCCACATCCTGTGGAAAGGAGTTCCATGATTTAATAACGCATTGTGTGAAAAAGTACTTCCTTTTCGCCTGACTCTGCTGTCCAACATTCTCATTTAGTGTTTCCTAAATCCTGCCTTATGAAAAATAGTGAAATTCCATACCTGTCAAAACTTCTAGACCTCTGCGGAATCCTCCTCTTTCTTGGTGATCACACCTCTCCCATTCCATCATTTTTCTTGACCTGGAAGCCGAATCCATTTACACAATAATGCTCAACAAACCCTACTGCAACCAGAGCAAGCTGGTTGCATTCTGGCTGAACTGGCTGTCTGACCTTGTCATGGCAGTAAGGAACATGGCTACGGTGGATGTGTTATTTAGCAAGCTTTTCTCTGAGAATCTAAAATGCCACCGTCCACCACCATTTCTCTCCAAAAAGCGGGGTTCATATAGGTGATATTTTACATTTCGGTAATGGAGTGCACTTAGGTCTGTGGAAATGACTTTGCCTTTATGCTACAGTTTGGGGGGAAACTGAGCATTACCTTTACCTCATTTCTTTAGCATTTTACCAAATTCTAAGATAAGAAAGACAACCTCTAAAAAACCAGGGTGAAACTCCATTCTCAGTTATACTTAATATCTTTTTGATGTCTACAAAATTACAAACTCTTAGTCAGTGCTTAATTTGGTGTCTGGGGGAGGGGGAGATTCTTCCCTTTTTATTCTGGGCAAATGTTCCTGGTAAGTCACTATTTTAGCTTTGACTGTTTGGAATTACCATGGCAGTTCATTTATTTGGGCTTGAAATGATTTTCTATAAGCAATGTTTGTCTCTGAATTTACATGACATTTCTGGCATCAGCTACACAATTGCACCATAAAACTGGTTTATTTCCAGAACTTTCACCCTCCCTGTCAACATGCAGCTGGAATGGAATGGAAGGCAGACAAACACAGCCTGTTTGTGAGGTTCTTGACAGAAATGCATTAATCACTAAGCCTGATATGAAAAGGTAAAACTGACATCTTAACCACTTTCTCTGCTACAGACCATTTTTCACTTTTACCACTGACACCTCTGAAACGTATTCTTGGGAAAAGAGGTGCAACTGTAACAAGTATGAATCTTAAAGCCATTTCTTTCTGGTTGCAAAAAAACCTGGGCTGAGTAATTATCAACTGTGTCTATCATCAGCTCTAAAGAAAGCTGCACTAAAGTATGGATGCAGAAGCTGTGTTCTTGGAACTAATGGTAGCACTACTCAGAGCTGGGAGATAGGCTGCCATCAGCCAAGTTTTAGGAACTTTCTGCTACGATACTAAAAATGGAGGAACCCGGACGAGCAGCAGCATCAGCTTATTTCACTGCAAAATACATGGACATGACATCTTACTGATGTAGAATGCAGAAAAAGAAGAAAGAGATCATGAAACAGAGTCTAGTACCAGGAGCAGACATATGGAAGAAACGTGAACAAGAAAAAGTGTGAATGGGAAATGCTGCCAATCAAAAGGAAGGAGCTCTGTCAGAAGCTTAGGCACAGTATCTGTGGATATTGGCTCAACGAATTTGAGAATACCAGTCTAACAAGGAGGAAAAACCCAATGCTGTAGCAAGAACATGTACTGACTATTACATAGCTGATGAGGTTGGTATTTGACACAGAAAATGGGAAATGGGGATGTGGGTAAATTTGAGGGTGCTGCAGAATCATCATAAAGTCTAAAAGAAGGGAAGTAAAAGGGGAGGTAGTTCTTAGAAGAGAGTTGGAAAAGAGAAATCAGAAAAGAGGAACACCCTGGATTTCTCAGAAAATCTGACTGGCAGTCACCTGTAGCTGCTTGAAAGTAGAAGAAGATGATGAATCAGTGAAGAAGTACAACAGACCTAAGGCAATCCTCAATGCAGCCACAGAAATACCTACATACTCATGTAGAATGAAAATGTTTCCTTAGTGTAAATTACAGTTGCTTGCATGTTTAAATTCTGTAGACAGTGGAGGCAATCTTTATATGAAAAAAATGCAAAAACAAAGACCTAGGAATTAAATCTGCTAAAATAATTTGAAGTTTCATCAACTTCAAATATGTATGGCAAAGCATAAATTCCCATCTTTCTATGCTACTTTCTCTATTTAAATTTGCCTTGGATTGTGGCCAAAATATCAGCCATAGGAATCAGATCAATGCATCAAGAGTGAAGTCATAAATACATGGTCATACACAGATGGCAAAAAAGATTTCTTTCAACCCACATCAGTAAATGAGCACTTGCAATCCCTGATTTGTGGACATGTAAGACCTAAATGCACTGCCTGAGTCAGAAAATGCTCCATCCTATCACCTGCATTTGTCCCCTTTGTAACACACCAACATCCCTTCCACCACTTCACTCAGCTGTCGTTCTGTCTGCTCGTTCTCAAGGAGCCCTTAAGCACTAGGCTGGGCAGTGAAGGTGTAAACAGTAGCACAGTGCTGGGTATCACTCATACTTTACACTACCTTCTCAAACATGCCCCTTTAGGATCCCAGCACGTGCTGAACAGAAAGGATGACAAGACGGATCTTGTCCCTCTGCAGAATAAAATCGCTCTATGACTCTCTGCAGGCATGTCAGCAGGAAGAAGCATTCCTTCTCTAGTAGAGAAATTGGTCATAATGAAAGACATTTAGAGCTTCTGTAAATTCGGTTTAGGAAATGGGACTCAGTTTTCATTATTTCTAGGAGAAGCTTATCTGCCAATGTAATCAATGCCATTACAGTTCCAAGTATGAGAGCAAAACCTCTGTATGCAGCAAGAAGTTGACATTTCAGCTTCTTGTTTACTTGCTATCATCTTTTCTGCCTCATTCAATGACAGATCATTTCTAAATGATGGAGATACAAAATTACATTGGACAAATAGGCTCTTCAAAACCTTCATGCTACTCTGTTTCCCACCATATCATTTAAGTCCTAAAGTAAGTAAGGATTATGCCAGAGTACAATTCTATTTTGAACCGACTGAGTGGCATGTAGGACATTGTTTCCTCTTAGTTACAGATTGACTGTTCTGAAATAGTGCATTAGGCTCTCAGTGGATAAATGGAGAAGAGCAGGGCAATGAAATAATTTGTTGTTGTGGTTGTTACTGATCTTTTTTGATGTGGTGCTTAGGGACATGGTTTAGTGGTGGACTTGGCAGTGCTGGGTAAATGTCTGGGCTCAGTCCTAAAGGTCTTTACCAACCTAAATGGTTCTATGGTTCTTTGATGTTGTGAATAGCTCCAAGCTTTTGGCCAAAATATGTTGAGTACCTATTAATGGCACAGGCAGCTGAGGCCACCATGAAGGGCAGTTCAGACGCTCTGTTGTTGAGCAGACACACTCCTGCACGGCTAATGGCAACCAAATCCAGCATGGCTAAGGATGGCCTGGCAGGAAAGAATCACCCTCGGCTGCAGCATGTAACATCCTGAGATATCAGGAAACAAAAAAAATTCTGCAACTCCTCTTCCAATTAAATTTGCCTTCCAATTAAGAATGTGGTGATATATAACAAGGATCCTTTTCAGAGGAATTTGCTTCCAGCTCTCTGCTTGATTTTCAGTAGAAAAGATGTCTTTGTCAAATAAACGTGTGTTCTCAGATTATTCCACCTTGTTCTGTGTTATTTCATTACCTTGCATAAAAGTACAGGAACTTTTCTTCTTTCTACAGAGCTGTGTCTACCTCATTACTAAGTCTCTTTATGTCACTTAGAGATGTGCAGTACCTGACTTTCTGTTCCTGTGTCCAGGTTCCATGTCTCTTCACTCTGTCACAAACAATGAAGTTGACATTTCCTTCAACTGAGAAGAGCAAAGTACCTTTAATGTATATTTAAGGTTGCCAGTCACACTGATTGACACAGTGGGCTGTCAGAAGCATTAACTTACAGGTTAAAAGGTGTACATTTATTCTGTTTGTTTAATCTCCAGTGGGACAAGTACCACAGAACATGAATCATTTCTGCCTGTCAGGACCTTGCAAATCAATAGTAACCTTCTGTGATCTGCTACTTTGAACTGGGTGAGTTCATAACGCTGTACTCCATCTAAATCCACAATGGACACTGTTGAGAGACTCCCTTAACCAGCCATAGAGCATTAATAAAATCAAGAAGGAGACGTTTTATTTGGAATCTGAAGAAACATTGCCTGCCACTCTTTCTAAAGGGTTTCTTTACTTCTTCAGAAATATCATATTGGAAGAACTTTAGGGAACATCCTACTAGCACTGAAAATATTTTAATAACATATTATTATCAGAGCTCTTCAACAAGTATTGCAGACTGCATGTACTTTGTCCCCTTGCTACAACTATTTTTTTAAAGAAAGAAACCTGTCAAAATTTGAGGAAAAAAACCAATTTCTTTATTTGAAATAAAAGCACAGTAGCCTGTGAGATGTGATTCTGCACTCGACTTTCAAGTACACTACAGCACTGAGTATAACAGCTAGAAAGGGTGAAAAGTCCAACCATCCTCTAGAGTCATTAGGCGCTTAGGCTGCAGCAATGGACGAACTAATTGAATAAAAGTGAATTAGACTGGAGCCCTTCTTGGAAAAATACTTGGCTAATGACTTTGATGAGAAAATGTCAACATACGTTCCAAAGTGTTTCCAGATTATACAATAAGTTACTACTAAAAATCCTATTCTCTTGAGAAATTTCTAGACCAGTTCTTCACAGGACAAAGACAGCAAACAAGACCCCACTGTTGTGATTTCCAAGTTCAGAACAAAGCTTGGGTGCCAGTATTTACAGATTCAGCTTTTTTTTTTCTTTTTTTTGGTACAATTTTTAAAAGATAACATGCAAACAAGCACCCAATTCTGATTATGCAGTCTTTTTCCTAATTAATGCATACAACTAGGCAACATAGGAAGAAGATAATCTTACGAAAAGAATCATGAGGACACAAGATTTCAGTAAAACTCTACCTGGATTTGCTGGAATGGTTCTTTTTGCAGGATCCCCTCTTCCATTTGCAGCATGCATGATCAAAGTATGGGAGCTGTATTATCTTTTGCCCTCTAAACTAAACAGCACACACTTTCTCTCAGTAAGATCTTAGATTCTAATTTATTCCCACACATTAAAGGGAAAAAAAAATAAGTATTGTGTGCAAACACTGTGTGTGTATGTATGTGTGGGAGGTATTTTGCAATGTAGATGCAGCTGTTGCTTTGTGAGCTGCAGCTAGTAAAACTAGAATTATGAGCTGAAGGTGTCCACTTTCAGGTTCCCCTTGTGGCATTATGAGGCCCCCGTGCATTTTTGATCCTGCTATCAACAAATATCTTCGAAGCTTTCTGAAAATTACATTTGGCTTTGTCTGAAGGTCATTTCCATGCAAGACGAGGAGTTATTCTGTTGGCTGCAGTGGAAACGTGGATACTGCCACCTTGCTGTATTGCATCCATAGTAGATAGAACCACGTTTCTTAAGTTTGGGGTTTTTTGCCTTTAAAAATGCAGGAACCTGTCCTCTGTTTAAAAAAATTAAGACTGTATAAAGCATTTAAAAGGAAAGAACCCCAACTGTCACTTTACTTCAGTTCAAACAAAAATTAAAATCCCCACTCTCTCTAGTGAGCCTGTGTTTGAGAAAAAATTCAACTTCACAACCTCCTAAGTTTCTCCCACTGAACCATTGCCTGGTTTATCAGGTAAGTGACAACGCTGAGGATTAACCATCACTTGGTCCCTGCTGCTCTCATGGAGTTCCTGGGTTATGCCTCCTAATTTAGGGACAGATTGTTACTTTGCTTCATGAAGATGCAAATGTGTGCCAACAGGGATTTTGAGATGAGAAACATGCTAGCTTTACAAATGGCTCAAATATGTTTTTTTAAAGTGGGTTATGAATTTCTATTTGTTACTTTCTCAGGCCCCAAGTAAGAACTCAATGGGATTGTGTTTCAACATACAAATATCAAAATAATACAAGTAATTTGAAAATCTAAGTTCCAGGCATTAAAAATTGGGAAAATCAGACCAGAGTATGCTCAGATTTGGAGAACAGGATTATTTGTCATCCGTGAAGATTATGCCTCTTGAACTTTAGAAGGATTCAGCTTTGATTCATATTTTAAAAATTAATTTATACTGCTGATTAGCTGAACTGTTTACCCTTGAACATAACCTGTCTCAGCAACAAGCCAGGTTAGGCAGGTAAAAACTGACTACTTACATAGTTACTAAACAGACGTGGAAGTAGGACAGCAACAATTTCACAAAAAAAACCCCGGAAGACAAAGGAATTTTGCCTGCCTAGCAAACAAAATATGAAGGTAAAAATACTGAACAATAAATCTGTATTATAAAATACGGGAGAATGCTTTTATACAGTGCAAAAAGAGGATAAATTATTAAATTTATAACTATTTAAAGCACCAAGGAGATGAAGGCATGGGCAGCTAACATGTACTGATTAGCCTGCAGAAGTATTTATTATACAGAAAGAGAACCCACAGTACTTGCTCACTGGGTAACAGACATAATATAAGGGTATCAGACCTGTAGCTCTCAAGTACCTAGTAAACTATAAACTGTGTATGAAATATCCATATTCTCAGAGAACTCCGAAGCACACAGAAACAAAAGTACAAGGGGCTGAAATAATTAATTTTGACAAAATGTGAGACAATGAGACCCTACCAGACAAAGTTCTTGCTCCTATTTAAGGCTGGCCATGTCTCAGTTGGTCACAAGATATCCTGAGTTGCAAGGGACCCATGAGGATCATCAAAGTCCAGCTCCAAGAAGTATAACCATACAACTACAAGGCATATAAATGCAAAACTTCGGACACTGTCAGGCACTCATGACATTGCAACAGAGATCCTTTCTCCTGCCCTTCTGCTAGTCTTATTTCAAACAGTGACATTGAAACTTGAGCAATGGAAGAATGTACAACAAAGCTGGTAAGATCTTATGGGCCCAAAAAATAGGTAAAGGGCTGGTTTGTTTTTGCATGGGCACTTCTTCTCACATGGAAATATAAAAATGTTACGTGGCCACCGTCACTGTTAATGCAGTCACATGTGGCAAATGGAACGGGCGTGCCTCGCGTAAAATGCTGTTACTAGGTTGTGCAAATATGATAAAGGACAATATTTACATGTCATTTACAAATTACAACTATTAGGAAGAAGCAATATAAACACTGAGCAGGCACTTTTTCCCTACCGGGAACCTATGAGAAATGCTCAGACATGAGAATTGATTCAAAGTTTACTGCAGTCGAAAAGAGACTTCCCTTGCATTTTACTGGGCTTTGGATCTGCTCTTAAATCACAAATAGCTCTGCAGATGAGAAGAACATTATGCTAAAGAAACAAGATAATAAATAATGAACTAAAAATTATTAACTTGAAAACTACAAAATGCATTTACTCGTTATGGAATGATTTTCAGCAGCATTTCCAGTCTGTTTGCAGCATTACTCTGTCCTTCTTCTGTCTCTGGCAAACAAAGGAGACACTGCTGTACTACATATTTATCACATGCAGATTTCTCCATGTCAATAAGTAACCAGGAGCCAAGTAAGAGTTTACAAATATAGTATAACAAAAAATTCTTCAACATGACAAACACAGCTGTGCAAGGACCACAAATATGATAAGTAGGACTTAAAAGCTTTTAACAGGTCTAGTATTAAAAGTCTGGCTCATTAAGAACTAGTAAGCCTATTACTGTTACTGTCAAGTATGACATCAAATATTCAGTTTTCCCAACCTAATATAACTCCAGGCCTGCTGCTACTATATTATTACAACCAATATTTGCAGTAGAAAAATGAAGAAAAGCAAATTCTGTCATATATACCTATGAAGAGCCTTGATCAACAAATACATTTAGAACATTATGAGTTTGTCAAACTCTTCACAAAAATAGCATCCAACTAATGTGTTGACTATTTCAGAAAATCCTATTTACATAGAACCTTGTACAAAAAACAAAGCCTTTTGATTTATTAATTATTCTGTAACTAGAATATGCAGTCACACTTGGAAGTTTCAAATATTCAAAACTCACTGTAAAAACTTGGATAGGAAATGTAAGCAAGTCATGTGACTTTTTAATAAAATCTCAATTGATGCTGATAATTTCATCATCAGGTTTCAACGTATGAGGTTGCAGTGTACGCCCACGTGAAATTAAAATTTCAGCAAACTATGCATACAGGCAACACACAAATCAAAACACATTCACTTCCACTACATTGATGCAATTTTGGCTGCTAAACAGGCAGAACACATTCCAATTGGCTGCGTCCTCTAACAGTGTTACAAACAAAAGATACTCTTGAAATTAAACACCAAAACCCAGATAATTCTTGCCAGCAGGTGGCCAAGAATTGGCAAATGCAATTTATCCATATCTTGCAATGAAGTTTAAGAAGTAAGCTAAAGCAGTCAATCCATCTTCTAGGTACGTGATTTCCTTCGGATGTTTCAGGTAGGCATTTCTAGCGCATTGCCACCAAAATGATTAAGCCACATCGCCGAAGTGTTGGAATGCCACCTCCTGAAAAATTCCACAGGCCTATCTGTTCTGCATTCAGATTCTCAATTTCTTATGTTGGTAAGAAGTTTCTTGGCTGAGTAGTGACACTGAAGAGGTTCCTAACAATGGGAATAGGCACAGTGTAGCAATCAGCTTTAGAAAGAGACTATCTTAAAAGACAAGTAATTTTTACTTGAGAAGAGAACAAATCCAGCTCAGTTACACTGAGATAACAGATACAGAGCTCCACATTAATGGAGTGAAAAATAATTTTGTTGAAAGATTCTTTGCCATTTCTTGATCAAGACAAACCACATGGATGATTGTATTAATCAAACAGTGCAGACTAGGACATGTCAGGAGATTTAATAAGTTCTGCAGAGTTTTGGTTCCTACTGTTGTGCTAGTTCCTCATGGTTATTCTGATATTCTGGCTCTGCTGTAGTTCACAGGAGATTTATCACCAAGCTCATTACATTCACTTGATACACTTTAATTAAAATATTAATTAAAGATAACTGCAACAAGGGACCTGGGATATGTTGTGTGAGATCAGATTCACAGAATGCTGCTTCTCATCTTCAAGTGCAAACCCTTAAGCAGGGCTGCCACACAGAAGCAGGCCTTCTAATTCAGCTGTCGATGATAGGGACAACGTACTGGGGTTTTTCAAGGTTGCTCTTAAACTGAGAACTATTTGGGCTTTATGCCTTACTTGTACTAAATTTCCATTTGTATTGATTGAGAGCCCTAGGAATTTTCAGGGATGTAAATATATGAACTATAAATTATGATTCATTAATAGTTATAAAAACCTTTGCGGTAGTAGGCTTTTAGAGCAGAGAATGCGCAGCTGATGCTTTTACATAACCCTGTCCCTCTAATACAAGCTATTAATCAGTGGGTTCAAAAATATTTTCCCTTCTGAATAAATCTAGCAAACACAGGCAGCAGACATGCTCAAAAAAATTAGAAGTTGTAAAGGTAAATTATGTGCAAATTACAATGTGGCTTCCCTGCGGATTTCAGAGTCTTTGGACGAGATACAAGTACCAACGCCTGGGCATGTACACACACATACATACACACAAACAAAATGAGGCCTTCAAATTACCTATAGTAGCAATTATTTGGAACATCATAAGAAATGGGACTCTTACTCATCTTCTGAAAGCATAAATAGTGACTGAAAGCTTATGTTACATTTGAAACGTTTACTATCGTGTTCCTTTTGAACTCTAATAGTATACTGATGGATGTGCCAGAAAAATATCAAAGCATAGATGACCTAGAATGCCCACTAGCAAAACGGTACTTTATTGAATGTGAATTAATGGACAAAATGTACTGAAAGATAATTTGACCTGATTAATAAAAGCAGAAATAGACATAAACCAGAATATTCTCAGAATATTCTGAAAAATAACGGAAACATAAATTATCTTTATTGTTTTGATAAAGAAGCAAAGGTATTAATTTCTTCGCTTACTTGAAATAATTTGTCATCTTGGACCTCCCTGCTACAGAAAACTTGTTGATAAAGGGATGTTCCTTCTGTCTTCTTCCTAAAGGATATTACTGGTATTTGCATTTCCAGCTGGTGCCAATGGCAGTCCTACCACAGCTGTGGGGCTTGGCACTCTACTGGCCTTACGTGTGTCATGCTTGGAGTCACCAAATGGTTGGGGTTGGAAGGGACCTCCAGAGATCACCTGGTCCGTAGTCTGTCTCTCTCTAACACACTCCACCAGCTATCTATGCATAGTGATAAATCTTTTCCAAGCCTTCTCTTCTCCAGGCTGAACAGTCCTAGCTCTCTCATCCTCTCCACACACGACAGATCCTCCCAGTCCTTACTGATCTTTGTGGTGCTTCACTGAACTCCAGTAACTCCTCATCTTTCTTACACCGGGGAGCCCAGAACTGGATGCAGTGCTCCAGATGTGGCTTCACAGCATGGATTGTTAATAAGCTGTGAACTTCTAATGATCTCATAGAAGCTGTCACTAAGGACTATGAATTAAGAAGGCCTACAAAGTCTTTGTTAGATGGAATCAAGACTGATTCAAAGGTAGGCTAACAATTTAACTTAGCAAGCATGCATCAAAACCAGTAACTTCTAGTGAAAGTATAGTTTGAATTCCCTGAAAAGTATAAAAGTGCATTTGCTCTGAAGTAAATATAAAGGATAACATCTACATCACTGAAAAAGTTTTACATCTGAAAAAGTTCCATACTTCATTAGCTCACTTTAACATACAAAAATTTAGATATCAGCTTATGCAACAATTAAGCAATGCAAATATCCGATCTTATTTTTGTATGCTGACATTGCTTCTTCTCTTTCATTTGCTGCACTTGACTTCTGTTTCCCATTAAATGACTGAGGCAGCATCTTTCTCTCTGCATCACGTTGATTACACAGCAGCTAGAACAACAGAGATGGCAGAGGGAAACAGGCATAGCTGCAATGTAATCAAATACATAGGGAGCAAAAACACGGGAAAAAGTGAAAAAAATATTCCCTTCTTCTCATTCAGGTCTGTCTCTGGCATTGCATTTTACAGGAAAGCTAGAATTTGCTATGATACCATGAAATAATTTACAGATCTTTGGCAAAATTTGGTGTTAAAAAAGAAAAACTTGCTTTGTCACAATAGAAAAAAATCACTGGTCTACAAAAGCATTGATCTGTTTGGGGGTTTTTTTACATATTGATAAGGAGTAGAGTCAGTTTACCTGTCAAATATTTCTGTATGTCAGAATTAAGGTGTCCAGTGTTTAATCAGATACCAGATTTCCAGGAATGGGCAATATTGATTTATTCACATAAATACATAAATGTCAATTTACATCTTGATACCATACATCTTGGTGCTGGTGGTGGAAAACTTCTTCCTGATCCTGTGGAATGGAAATCCATACTTTCATATATGGATATACCATCCTTACCTTTTCCAAACATCACATATGTGTTACAGCTTCCCGCTCACTCTTTTCCAGTAGCAAACATGCCTTCAGATACTAATTACTTGGAACTTATACTGTCTTCTGCTAGTTCTCAAGCTCATCCTTCACTTAAAGTAAGACTGTATTAAAAAAAAAAGAAGTCTCTTCACAGTAAGAACAACTTCTACACCTCAAAAATAATGAAGCAAATGAAGCAAGAAGAAAACACTCTCTGCAGAACTCGCATAGTACAGGGAAGCCCTGTGACTTTGCAATAGATGGCTCCTGTGGACTGGTCTTTTAACAAACTGCCATGTGGTCATTGGACACTTGTATTCAAATTGACAGAGTGTTCCCAAATAGCTACAGGAAGTGCTAATTTGACCTGGCTACGATGCATACAGAAAACCAGAGGTAGCAAGATGTTATATTATTATTACATGTGATTTTCGTAAGTTGTTTGTACTCTGTTCTTGAAAACCAGCACTTTAGACTTCCTACATGTTTTACTAGAAAAAGATATTATGGATCAGTGACTTTTCCTTGTAGTATTGAACCTATGCCTAGTGCTGTTTGTTTTTACAAGAGTTATTCTCAGTTCATGCAGGTTAAAGTTCCCATTTGCGTTCTAAATTATCTTCTGCTGTAAGTAACAAATCCATTTATAAAGGTTTAATGAGGAGATCTCTAAGCAGGTCTGGAAGGCTAGCCTAGTTACTCATAATATTGACTTGAATATATATACATTCTAAATTACAGTATTTTTTTATTGCTACAAATCTTCCTTCACACAATTTTTAGAAAACCTTATATTTTAGGGAAGAAAATCCTTTCAAAGTATTGTCATGAAATTAAAGGAGCGTATAATTTTTTCCTTATCTAAAACAAAGAAAATTAAGATTGTGGCCTGTGATTTTTTACATGTAAGTATTAAGGATCAGTATCAAAGGATCAAGTATGAGTCAAAGCCTACTGAGTTTGTACTAAGATGAATCACCAAATACAATCTGAGTTAACAGCCCACTTCATTTTTTCTGTAGTCATCCCTGCCATTTAATTTATTGATTCCTTTCTCCATCCTCATTTTAGTGAGTGTTAATCTCTGAGATTATTCAGCAAACAATGTTCTTCAACTGACCACTCTAACTCATTAGTACAGGACCTGTCACATTAGAAAAAACCCTAAAAACCTCTCAATAACACCAGGTAGACACTGCTGATAAAGAGCAGTGGCATATCCTGGCACATCAGACCTCAACCACCCGTGTGATGGGCAGAGCAGCTCCCAGGAACAGCCAGCCAGGGCAAACAAAGGTCATCAGTGGCACCATTTGGTGAGCTTGGTGACTTGCTACCCACACTGAGGGGCACAGCCAGGCAGACCATGCATCAAGAAATGTCTGAAGGCAGGCAAATCAGGCAGCACACTTGAGTCACAAGCAGCTTTCCAGAGCCTGTACAAGACACAGCTAAACGGGTCTGGAGACTAAACTTCCATCGGGCAGAAATACAACTAGAACTTCACTATGAAATGAAATTGTGGAAACCGATCTGCCATTTCTTTTTAGCAATATATATATATATCTGTATATTTGTTCTGTGAGTTTGTTGCTTCTTGATAGGATATTTCTGAATATTAAGAACAACAAGTTTTGCTGCACAAAGGAAGCTGCTGTTAGTCTGCCTTCGGAACATACAGTGAGAGTAACTTCCAGGCTGAAATCAGTCTCTTCAAATATTAAAACAGCAAAGGCCAGGAAAAGTCTGAGAATGCCACTATCCAAATCTTATTAAGCAACTCTTTTTTCCCCTAGGAGTTAAACTATTTCCTAGCACTTGAATTATTCTACGTCAAACTGCATCCTTTATCAAGACTTCCTACATCGTGGGGTGATATTGCAAGAAAAATGCCCAGGTAAAATTCCAACGTGGCTGGTATGAGTGGAGGTACAAGGAACGGGAAAATAAAGAATTAGACAGACCACAGTGCCTGGAGGCCTCGTGCATTGTTTGTTGTCAAACACTAACAGTCTAGTTTGATGTTTCTGAGAGTGATGTAAAACACGTGGTAACCTTTGCCCATTCCTTACTCTGGAATTCCCATGTACCAAATGCCACCGAGGCAGAGCAGCTTCCCCGGGATGGCTGCCAGCACTCTGAGTACAGCTTGCTGAAAATAAACCTGGTGCCAAGAAGATGCAAAGGGCAATCACTTAAAGGGAAAGATGCCATCAGAGGATTAAGCACAAAAAGACTACAGCAACAGAGAAAGACAAATATATGTCTTTAAAGTGAGAACCAAGTGACAATTTCAGAACAACTACTACAGTTCCTAGGATTTATTTCATTAGTTACAATAACTTCAGGTGCCTGTAGGCAAGTTTATTTTAAATTTGTACTGATTTCTTCAGAATGATTAAGAATCTGGAATCTAGACAAAGGCATAGCCTGATTTGCTGATGTGCTAGGGACAATAAGATGAGATAATTCTACCAAATTCATTTATTTATGCACAATTACTTGTTTGGAGATATGGCAAAGGCTTTGTAATCCCAGAAACTTATATTTGGCTTTTCAAAGTAAAATGCAGTAGGGATTAGTTGCCAGAATATTAACATAGAACTTACTTAAAACGTATGAACCAGCAAGGCCTGGTTGATAAAACAAGAGAGCAGGATTTTTCTTATTATTAGACTGAGATATAAACTGAATACTAAAACTGGAAACAATACTAATTTCTTTACATAACATAGCCCTCTTCCATACATGGAAGATTACCACAAAGCCAAGCAGACTCCTTGCACGTATAAGAGGAGAATTTGATTATGCCTACTAAGTTTTCTGTGCTGTGCAGTTTTTCAGGATAGCCTGACAGTTTAAACATCCAGTCACAGACCTCTTCTTTCATCTTATGAGTTTGTGTTAGCTCCTAATTTCTTTTTCATATCTGTATTTAATAACTCACAAACAATTAATAACTGATATCTTTCATACGGATATAAAATTTAGAAGGCTATAGAAATACTTCAAATCCATAGATGTATTCTGCCAGTTTTTCAAAGAAACCATTGCCTAAATATCATACAGGCTTTCTAAAAATGTTTTAGTAATTGAAAAAAAAAATTGCTGGTACTGTGCAGTGGTATTGTTAAGACCTGCAGGGACACTGGCACTTCCTCAGTATTTAAACACTCCTAGATGCCTAGCTATTCACATAACTAAATACACTGTTGAAGATCTAAAAGATTCAAAGTCTTTAAAATCACAGTACTCCACATAAAAAAAAAGAATGACCATGCTATTGCTCTTGTGAAACACATTATTTGCAGGTAATGTCATAATGATTTTTATTTCACATATGAAGTAAAATTGCCATAACAAATTCTCAAAGAATGTGTGAATGGTCCAGACAATTGCATGTAATGGGATGTCACAGTTCTTCACCCTGTTACAGATTTGGTCCATTTGCATATCAGCATAAATTCGCCAATTTAACTTTAGCTGACGATGTAACCTCCCCCCAACTTGCCCCCCTTCTCAGGATGCTGGTTTACACTTTTCGGCCCTAGGACAGTCTGGGTGTCCTTGCAGAGCAAGCCTGGAGAGGCTTTGTTATGTCTATCTTAGCATGAGAGAGCAGCAGCTGACAGGCTGCAAGACAGTTCAGAGTTACACACTAGGAATGCAGAGAATACAGAATTTGGAAAATATAAAAGCTAAAACCTAAGACATCAGAACCACAGAGGTTAAAAAATATTCTGGAGTAAATAAAGACTGATCTTAATTGCTTCTTGTCCCTAAAGGTCAAATCTTTAAGTTTCCAAAGGTCGTCTCAGGTTTTTTCTATTTTATCCCTCATCCTCAAGGGTGAATACTTTCCAGTACTGCACAAACTAGGACTGTGGTATCTGTGATATTTAATTTGTAGTCTCAATTACCCTCTTTTAAACATGTGATGATTTCTTTGAAAAATTGGAAGAAATGTTTCTTGCACTTGGAAAGTGTTGAGGAATATGATAATCCTCAGTTTCTTACCAGCTCATTTTGAAATTTCACACAGATGTCTCCTATACAATCTTTATCCTGATGCTGGAGACAGCCTTTATGTCATCATAATCACACAGCCCACCATCATAAAGAAATCTGTGTAAAGCTGGACCGAAGCCCCTGAAAACCCTGATGTTTAACTGATTAAAATCTTTTATGAACAACTTGTGTAAAAATACTGGGGGTCAAAAGATCAAGACTTGAAGGAAACAAGGAGAAGCAGGGCTGATAAGGACTTAATATCAGCAATTTTATAGCAGTGAGACACTGACTTAATATCAGCAGTTTTAGAGTCAGTATCAGATGAAGAAAGGTGCATTATTACAGATGTTTAAGATAGCAAGATACAGTGCAATTTCCCCCCCATCATTCTCTGTACCCACCCTTTCCCACTTCTTCCTCCTCCACCCTTTCACTCCCTATCTGCCCACGCCCTGCCCACACAATGGGAAGCAGAGCCAGGGCTTTTGGGCCAGAGACGACAAATTCTCCGCGGGAGATTCTGCTCACAGCCTGGGCTGTGCCCAGTGATGCTGAGCAAAGCTGCACTCTTAGCAGAGCTGTGGGATCACTCAAATTGGCATTCTCTGTTGTGGGGGTGCCTATAGGAAACAGAGCTCCAGGGCATGTGAGGTTTCCACCCTGCCTGCTGAAACAAGTCTGTGCCTTGGGATCAGAGGGAGATGGGTACAGTTTGTACTCAGGGTGCATACGGTAGGTGAACTGAACACTTACATTCTATTTTTTTAAACAATAAAAATCAAATAGATACACGAATTCATGCTATTCTCAGTTCAAGGACTCCCAATCCCTACTACATACAGCAAGTTGCCACAACAGATTTATTTATTTTATGAAATGGCAAACTTCCATAGTAGAAAACTCTGTCAACATAAACTGCTTAAACAAATGTTTGGTTGTTCTGCAGTCAAACAACTAGATTCACAGACAAAGAATAAAATACCCAAGTATTATATTTAAACTTTAAATGATTTCTGAGTTAATAAAATAAAGATTTCCGGACTTAGAAAATCTGGAATGACAAAACCTTGAATCTCCAACTTTTAAAAGATTTATGCACAGATAGGGAAGCCATTTCCAGAAAGTAGCCTTTAATACATCCGCTTTTCAGCCTGTGAGGAATACAGGTGTCTTACTTAAATGAGTGTTACTTATCTGACTTACACTTTACATACAATGAGTTCATACACTGCTGCTACTGCAACACACTTTGCCACGTAGAGCAAGAGCCTTAAATAATCTCTTAGCTCAATACAATTTTTCCTAGGCTAGCATTTCATTTGGTATGAGCCTGAACATGATATCACGTTCCTATTTGGGATACAGAGTCTCTGAGACCATCTCAGCTTGCCTTCCTCTCTTTCACTCTCTTATCAGTCACAATCAGAAATGCTTCTGACATCTTGTGATAGATGAGACCATACCTTCCTCTGAAGCCTGCCCACAGCACAGTGCATCGACTGCCTGTAACTCTGCTCACAGATCAGAAGGACAGTGTAGCTGCAATGGCTCACAATCAGAGGAAAAAAGATTATTTCTCCTTTGATATTTCAATTTTTTAAAATTAGTTAGATAAAAGATTCTTTATCCCTAAATGCAGTAATGAGATAATTGTTTAGAAGTAGCAAGCAGCTGCTGTGAATGTAATATTAAATATGGACAGAAGGGTCACAGTTTTCAAAACGAGCTCCCCAAAACGTTTTAAAAAAGTGGGTAAGTTTGAAAATTCTTTAAAGGAAAAGTGGTGGGGTGACCAAGTCAAACTAAAACTCTTTCTAGGCCTCTATTTGTGAAGTTAATAATGGTAAAGCCTCTCTTAAAAAAACCCCAGTTTTTTCTTTATTCATCAATGTGTTCAGAAACAATCTCTGTCTAAACGAGGGTTTTCATTAACGCATCTTTCTATACTAGACTCTGAGAACAGTGAATGCCATTGCATGCACTAAGCATGAAAATCACCTTATAATTTCTTATACCATACACGGTAATGTCACGGCTTAGGCTGACGCAGCCTGGTATCTGCCTGGGCTAAGACTGAGGCCATTTCCTTTACATGACTGACTTTCCAATGAGCACCAGAACAGGTTGCCCAGAGAGGTTGTGGAGTCTCCCACACTGGAGATATTCAAGAACTGTCTGGACGCAATCCTGCGCCATGTGCTCCAGGATGACCCTGCTTGAGCCAGGAGGTTGGACCAGATGATCCACTGCGGTCCTTTCCAACCTGACCCATTCCATGATTCCACGAGCTCCTCTTCCAGCTGCAAGGGACTGCAGGAACTGCCAGAGGTTCATGGGCAAGATGCAGAGGGACATTAATTAGTAAACAACCTGCGTGCCCAGCAAGTACTCTGAAAAGCAGTGAGGGCAATTTAAGGGACCAGCTGAAAATTACAGCACCACTGGTGACTTAGTAGAAACATCTGGTGGTGGGCTGACTCTTCATAAAAGCTTTTCTGTTCTCCTTGTCACTGAAATCTACATGTATCCTATAGCTCAGAACCACCCTATCGTTCTCTATATTGCACATTAGCTGTTGCCAGCACAGAAAAATATGTAGTGTGTCAAATGTGAGGGTAAAATATGTTGAATCTCATCTCCCAAGAAGAACCACAAGAGCAAATGTATTGACAGCGTTATTCATATTTGATGTTTTAATGTAAATTGGCTAAACCAATTTTTTCTCTCTGCTGCACTCAAGTGGCACTTCTCTGCAGAACTCAGTGGTATCACAATTCAGATCCCGGTTTGCCACAGAGGCTGACTTACTATTGTGACTTTATAAATTAATTAATGTCTTGTATACTTGCAACATGGGCAAGAACTCCCTGGTTCAAAGGCATCAGATTTGCTTGTGTTGAACTTAATAAAGTGTAAAACAGCTTAGGTAATGAAGAAGTTGTTAACATCAGATAGTGACTAATTTTCTGTCTGCTACTAGGAGAAAGAGCATTATTTTCCATGCCAGAACCTATAAATCAGTGTGGTGAAAAAGTAATTTTAAGACAAGTATTCTCAGGAGAAAATAAGGGTAGCAGATTCAAAAAGGAGAAATGCCCTTTTAATATACTGTTTCAGAAAATGTCTCTAGAAATTGAGGAATTATCTCAGAGGCTTCTGAAATTCTCTTAAAATCAGAGCTGAAGAAGTTCAACTGTCAAAGTATTGTCCACAGATGACAATTAAAGGATCGGTAGAAAGCACTGAGACCTCTCTGCTAACTGTTTTCTACATCTTAAACATCAGGACCTTTTGAGATGTTTTAGAAATTGGTTTGCTTATTGAAAAACTAATTTTCATCAGCTATCATAAAAAGGTGCAATGTTAAGCACAAATTGACATTAAATGCTTTTAGCTTTATTCTTTTGTGAAATGTGAAAGAGTTTTCACTAATACTCAGTAAATAACAGAAGTCAGCTCTAGCTGGTTCACATTAGTAGTAAACATGATCAAAATTTTTAAAAATTATTATCCAAGTGATGCTCTAAAACTGTGAATACTGATTTAAAAATCCTAAGGTAATGAGACCAAGATGCAGTGGCTTATTAGGTGGTCCAGATAACTGTGAGGGTGCTCCCCAAGAGGCTTTCTGATCAGCTGACATATTTAAATATTATAATCCTCCCTTTGTCAAATTACTGGATTTGAAACAATGTTTGATATGGTGTTTAAGCAAAAAATAAAAACCCAAGAAGAATCCCACACTCCTTTGCTCTGGCAGAGAAGCCCTAAATGGCTGAATTTGGGGGAGGGATATATGTAGTGCATATGAAAACCTCTTTTTAAAGCAAATGTGTTTCACAGTAAAAAAAAAAAAAGTGAACTTTATAAGCAAATCTTCATGCAGAAATAATCTATTCAGCACTATATGTATCCTATAAATAAAGCATGGATTCCTGATTTTCCCCCCCACTTATTTTGATAATAAGAAGCAGAAGTAGAACTAAGTCTATTGGGAAGTGTGTGAGAAGAGGATTGCTGAAAGATTTGGAAATTAAAGGTTTCAGTGACCTCTGAGCTTTCAATTCAGGTGCTACAAAATAGAAACTAAGCACATGTTTCAAAATGGTCACTGGGTAGGAGCCAGAACTTCACAGAATCATCAAAGTTGGAAGAGACCGTGTAGATCGTGTAGTCCAACCATCCATCACTCACCTCTGCCCACGAGCAGGCACCCAAACCAAACACTGTTTCTGAACCCCTCAGTCCTCACAAGCAAGGTGGACATTCCGCAGTAGCAGTGAGATTTTTTCCCCCCCTTTAAAATATATCAGAACTTTCTGTTTAAANGTGTAGATCGTGTAGTCCAACCATCCATCACTCACCTCTGCCCACGAGCAGGCACCCAAACCAAACACTGTTTCTGAACCCCTCAGTCCTCACAAGCAAGGTGGACATTCCGCAGTAGCAGTGAGATTTTTTCCCCCCCTTTAAAATATATCAGAACTTTCTGTTTAAAAACAACTATTCATTGGTACAAAAGTTGTTCAGAGAAGAAGGTGCTTATTTGAAGAAAACACCCATCAGAAAATTTTCTCGGGTTCAGGACAGAACTGAACAGGGCCTGAAACCACCTTTATGTGCCCCTCCAGCAGTGCAGAAGCTCCAGTTCCACGCTGGCGCTAAAGGTGGGGCACTGGACCATGGGTTGTCTCTGCCAGGCTCCATGAAGACAGAGCTCAACCCATAGGGAACACTGCAGTGGTAATCCACCTCAGGAAAGCTGACAGGAGCTAAGAAGGAATTTGAATCTTTCTCCCACACCTTCTTGAAAGCACTAATAACGGGCTACTTCTGTCTGTCTAAGGTAGAAAGGGAAAACATTTCCCATGCAACCCCTAACACACAGCAATTTTTCAGATCCAGCCATTTCATTTAGAGACTAAAGTGAATTTTAGCTTTTTTGAAAGCCAGGCCATTTCTATCAGCTTTGATGATTATATAGAGGATGAACTTCATTCAGTGTTCTCATGTTGCACTGGTGTTTGTTACCATACTATTACAGAGGTTATACTTTGGCAGTGGATAGAATAGTTATAGTTTCATGGTCCAAAGAGATGTTACAATCCTACTACATGAAAAATTTCTTGTGATACAGCACAGTACATGTTGGTTCCTAAACAAAATTACTATTTTCCTGTTATTTCTCAGCTTTTAAAAATATTACTTACATAGCTGTGTCCTTAAAACAGACCATGGTTTCACTGAAAATGAGCAACATCAGCCCCTTCTGTATTACAAATATATACAGTTTTGCAGAGGCTAGCACATAAGCTAAAAATTAACTGTGGGGTTGTGATTTCAAATAAAATCTGGTAAACATTTCTTTTCTGTCAGAAAGGGAAGGAAAAAAGGTGGAGGTTAGAGTGCGATGGAAGGAAAAGAATGTGTCACAGCTTCTGTGGAACCACAAAAGCTGCCCTGTGGTACCACAGTGCTGAGGAAGTTGTGGAAAACTGGTATGAAACAGGTATGACACAAGGTTAACGAACCTAAAATTTGATCTAGCCATTGAAGAGAAGGAGTGCATTTTAGTCCTGAAAGCTCAGTGTGTCTGATCTTTCACAGGTATAAATTGACGGAGTCCTATTAAACTCAGTGGAATCACGACATTTTACACTCTCATATAGCACTTCAATTTCAGTCTTGTTTTTATCTTTTAGTTGCTCTGCTTTTCAACACAGTTCTAGAAAAACAAACCGACTGTGCACCAGAGGAATTTGCTTGCTGAAAAAACATATTCCAGTTGTATCTTTCTAGCTCATACCTACAGTTTGTTCAAGAAAACTGTATTTTTAAATGAGAGAATTTTATTTAGTGTTGTAAGAGCATTTTCAAGAGTGTTTTTTAGTAAGTGTTCTCAGATCTGCTAAAGTAGAAAGCAACTCGCTGTCCTCCCAAGCCTTGAACATGCAAAGCTCCTCTCTCTCCTTCACTGATATGTGCAAGTTCTTCTTTATTAATCAGGACTAATTATTGTTTTCCTGGCTGCCCTACAGTCTTCTAATGACCATACTGATTAAACTGGAGATACACTGCCTAATTACATTTATGATGGCCATTCTGATGTTACTTGAACATTGTTATTAATGGATACTCAGATATTATGGCAGTGTGTAAAACAAAAAAATTACTCTGCATAAGTAATACAGAGCCAAGTAATATTCCACCATTTGTAACAGAAAGGGCCCTAGAAAACAGCCTGATTCAACAGGGCTTTCAGTTAACATGAAGCCAGAAGTGTGCTTTCTCCATGAAGGTGTCATGCATCCATTTTCATCTCTCTCCGGGTGTCTAGGTGAGGTCTCCTCCATCCCAGCAGTCTGGTAAGCACCAAGCCCTCATTCTGTCTAACCTTCTCAGAGGTTTAAAGCCAGGTGGTAAGTTGAGGAAAAGGCAAAACCAAGTGTCAGGTGTTGCCCACCTTTAGCGTACTTCAGTGTGCAGCTGCATACGTGCTCCTCTACAGAAACACGGAGCAGATTATGTCCTCTGGGGCCGTGTAAGCAGAGGTCCCAATTGTCACTCTACACCCGGATCACCATACATAAAGGGGAAAATAGCTACACCCTTTGGATGACAGCTGAATTTTTGAGAAAGTACTGAGGTGTTTCATGTCAGTATGTGTTTGTTTCCAAAGGCCAGCAGCCACCTGGGGATCCACATCTCTCTATCCAAGGGATGAGTCCTTGCTCACTTGACGGTAACTCTGCCACCTCACACTAGGACAAGCCCCAGAGCTTAGCCAGTCTTTATACATCCTGTAGGAAGCGTGCTAAGCTGGGTAGGGGGAAAGACAAGGATAAGAACATTATTGTACGTATCCTTTCTTTCAGAAGCAAAAATGGGCAATAGCCAACGGGAGCAGAACTGAACACACAGTAGATCCATACCATCCTCCAGTAGTTTTCTAGTTAAGCTGATGTTTCTTAATTTCATTTTTATAGATGTACATTTCTCTAAGCCATTCTTAAGTTGCTGCATATTCGGTCAAAACATGCCTACATCTCCTCCTCTGTTCTTTGAAAGGTAATGATCATCCTGTTCAAAACATCTTTCCTATATACAGATGGGTTAGTATCATAGACTCTGCTGTGAACAACCATGCAGAAAATTGTATACAGGTCCTGACAGCAGCTGCCCCACAAGTGTGTTTTTATGCCACCGTGACAATTAGCTAAACTTAATTTGACAGGAGATTCTGCGGTCTTCTTTTCAAAACCTTACACAGCCAGCGCTAGCACACGCCACAGTGAGATATTAGTTGGTGAGTTTTCTCATACCAGAAATTTTTGTGGGTGACTAGTACAAACCTACCAGCTACAGAAAAAAATGCCTCTGCAACTGTTTCCTTCTAAATATTTGTTTCTGCTTTTTAAAAAATAACCTACTCGAAGAGAAGCAAATCTTGCTGCTTGTGTTGGCGGGCAATTCTTCTTTAGCTAAAATGTAACAAATTTGTCTCTGTGCGTGACTGGAAGAATCCTAACTGTTCATGCCCACCTATTAAGAGGAAGAGGTCATCAGCTATGTTTATCCATCCAGGCAACCTGGATATCTTATTTGGCTGGAGAGCAAGCTAGCAGAAGAATATCATATGCCACCACAAGGCTATGTGACTTAAATAAGTAGCTAAACTGAGTTCTTATCCATCCTCACTCATAGCTCCTACTGGGAGGAAGAACAGAATAAACAAATGCAACTCAACAGGACCCTTTCATTAGTTTAGTTTCTCTCATTTGACACTGCTTACATAATTAAATTATATCCTTAGACCTTGCACTTTTCAAAGAACAGAACAAGTGACAAATGTATATCAAAATGACTGCATCAATGGACTGATGATAACACACTATTCAATGTATGCAAAAGAAATGCTTAATTTACACGACTGCTGGTTTTTGAGAATTGTCTCTGTCACAAACTTTTCACTTACAGTTTTGTCACTGAAGTCTGGCTTCTGGAAATACACCCTCTTCTATCTGATCTGGATCTGATTTGTTAATTTTTACTTTAAAACTGGAGGCTTTAAAACAGATAGCTATCACTAGCCCAGACATGAGTACTGTGAACCCTTGCAATATATCTTCTGAATCCCACAGTCTGTTACAAGATAACAGAAATGACAGGGTTCAGAGCTTCAAATATCGTTCTGTAATGCAATTTTTTTGGAATGTCAGTGTAGTAAGAATAATAATAAAAATTAAATTTAACAGTTCTCCACAGTTTCTAGGATGATACAGAAGAATTCTTTTTGCAAAAAAATCTTGCAGAAGTTGACTTTGCATTTTCAAATTCTATGAATTAGTTAAATAAATTGTCCTAAACACAACAAATGCATTCTATCTCTCTAGTATTTATATAAAGCTACTACTTCAGATCTGAAAAACTCCTACTGCTGTCAGAAGGCATGTTATTTGGTTTCTACTCATTTACTGTGAAACACAAAAGGTTACTAGCACTCCTCATCTGATTGCATATGTGGTACCTGGCATTGTGACTCATCTTCTCAACATTATTCACCTTAAGGTGCCAAAGTTGATGCACCTTGTGGTGGCCAAAGAAAGAAAAAGCATCAGAACTTCTGAACTACTTTTGTACGCTTAGGCTGCATCTGTGTCCCAGTGTAGTCAGGGTATAAACTGTAAATAACATCAATTCTACACCTTGAAGCTTGTGACTGAAAAGTGCAAATTTCACGCTAGAGTTAAAGCCAATGTTTCCCTGAAAGTGTAAAAACTGATGTCCCTGCAAGGGTAAGCCAGCTTGCTGGCTGAGGAACAAGAAAAGTGAGTTTTATAGTTCCAACATCTTCTACCCAATACGGATGTGAGAGGAGGAATACTGAACCATCATTTCATTACAAAAGACTTAATTTTGTTCTGGCAGCTGGTAGGACCCCAGCTGTCCCTTTCACTTTCACCCTGTGACAAGCAGATGGAATGCTGTAATAATTTCAAGCATGAAAATGGAGTAACAATGTGATGATGAACAATACTGCGTAGCTAAGAATTCCTGTTTACATGGGATATCTTCCTGGCTGCACCAAATGACTTGTCTTTCTGTTAGCCCAGAAACCAGAACCAATCTCATCAAGAGCTTTTGGCCATATATCTACCTTGATTTGAGGAGAGATTAAGTCGTAAATATTTCTTATGATTAAATAGAGAGGTGTCAGGTTTTATTCTATTGACAGTAATGGCTTGGTCAGTAGCTGGCATTTTTGCTTCATATTGGTCCTGTAAAGGAAATTACAAGAGTACAAGAGCAGTTTTTTGTCTGAGACTGAAGAACTACAAGAAAATCATATATGTGTCATAGAATACCAATTTTCAGACTATTTCTCATTAAAATATGCTTCTGGTATTGGTAGAAGAACCATGTGATGAGTGAAAATGAATTACATATGATCGAAAGTCTCAAATATTCTTCATAGTTGCAATGAAGATACTGGAAAATCAGTCTGCTAACCATGACCTACCTAGAGGTCTGGTAAGGGCAAGCAGAGGGCTCAGTTTCAGAAGGGAAAAGGACATAAACAGGGAAGAAGGAAGGAAGCTGCTGTTATAATGATATATTTATATACTATTTTACACAATTAAACATTTTACAATTTATAAAAGTGATCTGAAGTATACTGGATTAGGCTCAGCAGAGTGTGCCTTGCTCTGATGGAATCACTGGAACTTCGCCAGTGACAAGTCCTGTCCACCCTACGGAAATAAACTCAGAAGAAGCAGCCATTCATAGCCCATGAAACTTCGGCAATACACAATTTTTTGGAGACAATGGGAGTGCAAATGTCAGTAAGTGTTTCATCCATTGCAGAGAGGCCAACTTTGAATTGTATTCTTTCTAGATGCTGAATTGAGATTGTTCAGAGATGAACTTCTTTGCAGATGAACTTCTCTTACTAAAGCAGCAAAACTCATTTCCTCAGCTGAAGTCCACTTACCATATTTTCCATTAGCATCACCACTAGTAGTTGCTACGGAACACAGATGCACCAACATGTAGATACAGAGCTCAAAAACAAAGCTTCTCTAAAAACTGTTTATCAAAAGAAGTGAATAATTTAATTCTCAGAAATTATTATAAGCCAATATCTTAGAGATTTTCTTTTGGAAAACTGAATATATTCATATAGTTACAGGGTTTTTCCTTACAGAACAGGTTAGTCACTATAGACTGAGGCACACACTTAGTTAAATTTACAAATTAACCATCTAACCAGCACTATATTGGCCTTTCTAAACTTGAGGCTAGAGAAGTAGTACTTTAGTTTTTGAAAACAGCTGGCAGCTCACAAAGTAAGAATCTGGGAAGGGCCGAGAGGAGAGAATGACATGGAGATTACAGAATAACAGTTCATCCAACTAAGCTTGACTTTGAGTTTTTGGATGATATGAGAAAATATCTTCAAGCATCTCCAAAGAGATGAGGCACTAAAGAGCTTATCTGTGACAAACCTCTTTGTTTTGGCAGTCATCAGTGAAGATACAGCAAAGGAAATGGAGGAGCTGCAGTTATGCATTTGCAATACACAAAGTCCTTGTTTTCCCACTAGGCACTGCAGAATAGCAATTGTCCATTCACAGCACATAGCACATCCTCTGCATTTCAGAGCTAATATTTTTGCAGTCCTTAAGCTAGCATGCTTCAGCCTAGTGTAGTTAATTTTTTTAACCCTATGGGGTGCACTGCAGGAGCTAGGTGTGCTCATGTTCTATTCCTTGCTAGAGAAATTGGTTTTTTCAGGTATAATTTTTAACGGTAAAATGAAATATTTTTAAATTGTAGAGGATTTATATCTACAGCAATATTTCAAACAGAGCTATAAAAAGTCTCATTCCACAAATATGAAGGCTGCTGGTCATTGAATATACCTGTCTATTAATCCAGTTAACAAGAGAAATCTTCTGCGTTGGCTGGAGTTATTTTTAAGACCACTCATACACACACACAAGCTCTGACAAGTGGCTCTTCCTCTTATAATTTAGAATCACACTCTTGAAAACAATGTTAGTTTTACAGTAGCAATTGCTTTCATTTACTGCAGCACACACTGCCCACTGTAATGCTGCAATACCCATTCAAGGCAGATTGCTGGCTCAAATATGAATTGAAGCTATATGCCATCAAACAGACGCCAGGCTACATCACTCCAACTCCTGAGCAAATTTCCACTTTTCTCTGTTTAAGTTGCAAAAGCTGTGTGAAAACTGTGGCTGATATAAGATGACCAGCTCTCTCCCCTCCCAGTGAGGATCTGTTTCTTAGTCAAAGCTCAGGCTGCTTCTTAATTTTGAACTTCTGAACCCTAACCAAGTAAAGCAATCTAAGCATGTAGTAAAAAAAAAGAAGCAGTACATGTACTCCTAAAAATGAGGCCGATATTCTTTTCTGCTTGACCTGTTTATTTCCAACTCTTCCTCCCTCTGCTCCAACTCTCAGGCAAACTCACAGCCCCCTCAGGACAGGAACAAGTTTCTGTTTTCTTGTCCCTTCATCTAAGCCAGCCAAGTCCCAGGTCTCCTCTCCTGCCACAGAGCAATAGGAAAACATACAGAAAAATCAATCACACTTTCCCCAGTGGGATCAGAAAGGACTACCACAAGAGATTCTTTCTGCAATCTTCTGTAACCATCAAATGGTTAAATCAACATAAGTCAAAATTTTCATCTAGTTTGAATAAAGAGAAAAGGGGAGGAAATTCAAAAACCGGTTGCTGTAGTAACAATCACCAGTAAAAATCTTTTCCACTAAATAATAGTATTATCTCCCTCTCCCGCTCACAATTTTAGTTTCCCTTGAAAAAATAATCATGCTGTCTCTTTTAAATTTGCTGTACATACCTCAACCATTAAACAAGACATTTAACCATAGTGGCAGTTCTGTGACCTTTGAATGCCGTGAAATCTCTAAGCGGTGCAGCTTGTTCATGAAGACTTGTACTGCAGAATCCAGTAACTGCATCCAGGATTGGGAATAGAAATAAGTAACGACAGCAAACAAAAATAATAATAATTAAAAAAAATTTTAAAAGGAGGGGGAAAAAAAAGAAAAAGAAAAAAGGAAAGAAAACCTCCCCAAGTCCCCCAACCCAGCCAACAAAACCACCTTAAGAAGCAAAAAGGCTCGGGAAGAGAGCGCACTTCAGCGCCGGGGTGCGGGCTGGGGTAGCGCGGAGGCTGCTGCAGTCGGGCTGCCGGTGTCAGCCAGCGCAGGCCGGGCGGGCGGGGAGGTGCTGCCGGTGCCACGGGCGCGCCGCGCAGACCAATCCCCGGCCGTGCTGCCAGCGCCGCGGAGAAGCCTTTTCTGTTTATGTTTCCTCATTTCGGGAGTGACGTCAAAGGGTTTAGTTTTTCCTCTGCATGTGCTATTAATTTTAAACGACTACTATGGGAGGAATGTGGCAGTGATTTAGGCAGGCTACCCTACGCGAAAGAAACAGGAGTCATGATTTATCTGTCCTGCATTCAGCTCAGAAAGAATTTATATCCAGAGGTACCAGAAAAATCCGAAATATCCTCGCAACATGGGGAAAGGCTGTAAATATGCTTATATACGTTGAAGTATTCTTAAATACACACAAGATGTTTTCCAGGGAGAGCTGGGTTATCTCTATGGGTTGTGGTGCAAAATCAGACCTGATTCTGCCCTTGCCCAACAGTAAATCAGGAACTGCTTGTCTAAATTCAGCAGTGTCACACCAGTGTAAACCTGGCTAGCGAGATAAGACTGAGACTACTGTACACATCCTTTTATCAGTCAGCAGGAGCCACACTGCCGATTAGCAAACTTCTTTCATTACCCGGTCCGAGTCACGGATGCAGTCACCCTTGAGGTCTGATCTGGGCAAACAACTGTTCCTTCCACCAGCAGATCACAGCCCAGCTGTGCTCACCTGTGAGTTCTGCTGTGGACCAGCACACAGCCTTTTATTTCGTACCGAAGCCCACATCAAAAGGCAAGAGGAAGGTAGAGCCTGGCTTTCGGTATAACCACACCATTGCCGGTGGAGAAACCATACCACTGAATATTCAAGAAACAAATAACATTGAACAAGGTCAATTAGCACAGGCAACAAAGGCCAAAACAGCACAAGATAATTGATAGGAGGTTAGTTGACAATAGTAAGTGTTTTGTTATCTGCATCATTCTAATTTTATCGATTTGTTCTTCTAGGGAATCCTTTCAAAGAGCTCCGTCTGTGAGGCACAGTTCATTTCTAAAAAGTCTTGACAGTCTTAATTTTAAAACACGGAGAAGTGCTTTTGAAAATGGGTAGGAAGAAAGCTCCTGAGAAAGAAATCTCACAGTGTTTCACAGAACATGTACAAATACAGTAGAAGTCATAGGAATTTCCCCATGACCACCAACTGATTCTACTAAAATGCAGCTCCAGAAAGCCCAAAATATTTAAAGATTTTTGCTTACTGAAACATCTACCTGTGCCATCACTGCTAATGCAACTGTCTTCACAAACAAATGCTAAGGGTTATGGGGATGTAAATGCTGGAACAACGTATCAAAAAGTATTTAACAAGTTAGAGATTTACAAAATCAATCAGAGCACATTAAGTTCACTGACGGTAGTTAGAGAACTGTATGAAGCAATTTGAAATGCACAAATAGAAATATTACTCGTAGTGCACAGAAAATCATCATGTTCATCTTCACTCAGAATTGGGGCAGCTGAGTAATGTACTTTGGGAACTGCACTTCAGGAACCAGTTTTGGGAATGTCAGCTGAAAATTAAATGGATTTCAGTGGGAGTGATATGGAGTCTGTGAAGACTGAGATTGATATTGGTTAGTCCAAAGAAAGGAGAGTTGCTAAGTATTCTTAACCATATAAAGGGTATATTTCTCTGAAAGAAAATAAACAAAACCAGATAAAGTTTATTCTTTGGCCTGAAGACATTATCTGGCCTTTAAACTTCATCACCCTTTATGGCAGCATAGCTGCATCTAAGCTGGTTATAAGTCTCAGACTGTGTTAAGAAAGCAATCAGGTCAGTGTCCAAAATCTGTGAAGGTCTGTTCTAGAAATATGACGTAGATAATCAAGGTCCACTGTTTTGAGATGTGTTCTGGCTCTGTTTATTTTACTAGAATAGATCCAGACAATTTGCAAAGAAGGAGGGATTGAATTTTTCTCCATATGAATTGTGGTTAGAACAAGTAAACTGCAGCAGAGGAAAAGTTGTTTTACTTAGGAAAAACTAAAGGTAGAAGAGTGAAGTGCTGAAATAGATGGGCTATGATAGTCTGCAGTGTCTTGTTACTGGCTATTTTTAAAAGTATGGTTAGTCAACTGTCATTCATGAACAGTTTTGATGTAGGTGATCCTACTGATGAGTACAGATGTAAGAGTAGGAGATTTTTGAAAGTCTGTTTCAGTCCGATTATTTTCTTGGTTTTGCAGTTTAGGATCAATCTCATAACATTACACTGCATTTCAGGTACATTCCAGTTTTTTACATAGTCTCAGGTCTTGTCCCTCTCCTAAATAAATTAGAGGTTACTTCAGCCTCCTGGAACCAAGTGGCCCAATGACAGTGAGTGGTCGTTGTGGGTTTTGTGATATAGAGGCTTCTTTGGTGAAAAGATAGAGAGGCTTGGAAGCACTTCTGATTGCAGTTTCTACTTAGACAAAGAATCTTTATGCCTGTGTGAGTACATGCAGGTAAGGGTGGGAATGATCTTGGTTGCCTCAGCATAACCATGCATTTTCATGATGGAATGGGAAGGACTGATGAGAAAAAATGGGCTACACCTAGCAGAGAAAAAACTTCAGCATAGATTTGCTAATCTGATTTTATAGGCACTAAAATATCCTGTCAGGCTGGTGATGTGCATGTCCAGATAAATGGGACCCACACTGGCCTAAACAAAAAGGCTGAAAAAATGAAAACTCTGATTCTTTAAAAAAATGTCATCGGAGGAAGAAAAAACAAAACAAAACAACTGATGCTCAGCCTAGACTGATGTAAACTGTATCTAAATAAATATAATGGAGAGAGAACACTTAAAGCAAGATCAAAATTACAACTCAATTGACATAACAGAAACTTGGTAGGGTAGAGTCATGTGAGTATGTGACTGGAATACTAATGCCAAAGAGCACAGCTTGTTCAGGAGCAAGAGGAGGAAGCAACAAGAGGAAAAAGGTAAAGGAGATTATGCCTCATATCTCACTGAGATGTTCAGAATGCAGCAGGAAACATGCATTGAAAGTTGGAGCAATAGTACAAAGGACAAGAATATAGGCATTGTTGGGGAATCTGCTGCAGATCCAGGCAGATAAAGTGGATAACTCTTTTTGTTAGCAATTAGCAGGATTGTCCTAAGCACAGAACTTGGCCATGATGGGAGATTTTAATCATGCAGCTCTTGAAAAAAGAGCTGAGCTGGACTCAGACACTGTGGTTCCTTCTCTCTATATGTGTATATGTATAGAGTGTATATGGAAATCCCTCAAATATATGAGCCTGCCTTTTTAAGCAATCCTACTTGATGAAATAACTTATTTGACTTCCTTTTACAGCCCTGATTCAGCATTGGAGATGCTTTAATATTTGCTTTTAGCTATTCTCCTTTCCCAATGTAGGTGGCACACCAAGACATGTTCTCTCTTATCATGGAATGGCATTCCTCTTCACAAATCTGCAATCCTTCCATTGTGGTCTTTGGAATGGAAGTTGGATATTAGAGAGGCTTCTTAATTGGCCTCACTCAAACCACACTCCTTATACCCAGTTATAATCCCTGAAACTTAAAAGTTGAATTCATCTCAGTGCCAGTAAAATTTGTGTTTGCACATTGTAGAGTGGCAAGCACTGTGCATGGACAGACAAAAAAGATGGCTCCTTCCTAAGATACCTTCCACTTTCTTCCAGTTGCTTTATTTCTACCCTGACCATCTTTAGGAAGGGCTCCAGAACCAGACCAGATATTGGTCTTCGTATTGCTGTCAGTGACATCTGAATGGGAGCTGGGAATAAGGAGTGGAAAAATGAGGCAGCATTTTCAAGCTGCCACCACTGATGAATGAGTTCACGCCTGACTCTTTCCACTTTCCTCCACTCCCCCCAAAATTGCTCTGAAGTGCAAGGTTGTAGAGGCTACAGTGTTTCCCCAAAGTATTTCTGCTTTTCCTTAGGGCATAAACATGTAAATCGGATGCTGAAAACTCTGTGATGAAACTTGTCCTCTGTCAAGTCTGTTGCAGCTTTCTTTGTCAGGGGATAGTAAAGGTGGACAAGTAGCGCAGAGTGACAGTGGCCTGCATCCATGAAAAGAAAGGAAGGAAAGGGTTGACAGCTGCAGTCAAAGTATAGTTTCAAGGAAGTTTGTGCTTATCCCACTCCATAAATACAGATACACTTCTCCTGGAGGTGAGTTCACGTGTTACATTGTAACTGCTGTTGGGAAACTTCTAAAGGCCAATTCCTCCAGGCTGAATTATGTGAAATTGCTCATCCTGACTAGATGTGAATGTTCTGTGCCTGTTTATTTACAAATCAATGCCTTCAGATTAGTCTTGTTATAGATGCAGTAGATGGCCGGCAGCATCCTTGGTGCACAGTTTGTGGAACAGACTCCTTGACATTTCTTTTCTTCTCCTGGGATCTCTGTGATGTTTTTGGTGTGTTTACAGGGAGCCTGTGTGAACTCTAAGAAGCTGCTGTAGGCTGATACCTGTTCAGAGTCATCTGAAATGACCCAGGGCCGTGTGACTCAGACAGGTGTGGGGGGAGCTAAGTGCATGGTGTTGTTCAGAGTGAGGTGGTCCCCAAAGGAGGACACAGGTTGCTGACATGACTTTAGTCCTTATTTATTTGACCTAAAAGCTGCTATGCTGGTACATGGTTTGGACTTCTGTCCTTCCAAGTGCTGTCATAAGGAGATTACACTGCTCCCAAGAAAGGTGTCTACCAAAAGGGAATGCTCTCCAGCTTTCTCAAAGTTATGCGCACAATGTTCTCTCCAGCTTTCCAGCCTTGATGCTACCTACCTATTGTCAGACATCTTTTCCTATATGAGCTAGAAATTCAGCTGTTTCTGGCAAATAATTTCCCTCTGTCCCCTATACCCTATCAGAGCTCCCAATCTTCTTCCCATGAACTGCTGAGTTTTAAAAAAAAAAGTGTCTTTCTTTATCTCATTCTGTTCCTTTGAGCTTTCTCTTTCTGTTTGGACAGTGCAAAGCCAAGGATGTATGTATAGGAGAAAGGTTCCTCTCTCATAATTCTGCATCTCAGATATAGTTCAAGTATCTCAGTCTCAGGAAGTGGTAGTGGACAATAGCTGTGATCTGAGCCCAGCTTTCTGAGTGGGTTCCCAGGCCATTTGTGGGACTTTAAACTTTTCCCTCACAATGGAGAAGACAAGGGCATTTGGACAGACAGTCAGCACTGTGGGTGTGTGAAGAGCCTCCTATTTCACAAGGAAGAAAAGAAAATCCATGCACATAGAGAGCTTTAGGTGCCCGTGAACTGGTACACTCAGGATTTAGGCAGGTGGAGTACTGAAGAAAGAAGGAAATTTACACAGTAGGCATGAAAGAACCCAAGTTACTCTAGGGGAATTAGGTATGAACTATCTGTGTACCTCTGGCAATAATTTTTCTATCAAGGCTAGGAAGGAAGTAATTAGATGGAAGGCTACTTCTGTGGTCTATTAAAGATTAATATATCACGTTACTGTTCTGTAAAATTTATATTATCAGTATATTAAAATCTGAAAAAAAGGAGAAAGCTTCCAAAACTTTGACTTGGCTTGATTTAACCTAAGAACATTTGGAGTTATGTAATATGAGTAGATTTTTAGAAAACATTTCCACTTACTTCTGTACACTTATGCATAAATTTAAGTGATAGGAAATATCCCTAAAAATGGAATTTTTTTTTAAATCAAAAGAGAGTACAAATTATTTCTCATCTATGGACTGGAAAGTTCATGTAAACAGCATTGGATGAGCTCAACAAGCATCATATAGGATGATGAACATGTCAGGAAGAGAGCTACAAATGCCCACTACCCTGAGACAGTGATCTAGAATATTGTGTGGACCTTGATTTTCAGCAGATGTGACCCTTGAATTAATAAAAAAACAACTGCATACATGAATGTTATGAACTTTTTTTTGGCCCAGTCATAGTCTGGTTTCTGTTTTGCAGCATTTAAATTACTTCCAAAGGGTGTCAGTTGGATTACTAGTGAAGAGGACAACAGCATAGTCAGCCCTCAGAGTCAGGTCTCCTGGCCACAGAGCAGTGTAAAGCCCCCAAAGTCAGCGTAAGCCATCCCAGCAAAGGTGTAGTTGGTACAGCTACCACAAATGCTGTATACACGCACAAAGGACTTCACCAGATGGGACAACAAAGCTGACACACAGTTCCCAGGTGTTGAAAAAGAAGGGTGAGAAAACATCGCTGTCAGTGACTCATGTGTGTTTTAGTGATCAGGCCATATGCAAAAACATTTTGTTTTGTCAGACCCAATACGATAATATCGGATATTTGATTTCAAACCCAGAAAATTGCGAACAGAAAGGTGAAAATTTTAAGTATTTTTCCTTACCTGAAAGAGAGCAAGCTTTTATTTTGGCCAATGCTGAGTACTTTTGTCTTCACTCTATCACTCATGTGGCTGGTACAACTTCCCCCTAAAAATCAAACATGTTCAGAGAAAATTTGACGTCGTAAAGAGCAGCAAGATCAGCAAATCCAGAAGTTTATCTTTTTAATACCACTGTTACTGATACTTCTCCAAATTCATCTAGCTCTAATTTGTGCAAACAACTTTTTTTATTTATCTCCTTTTTAGCCAGTAAATTATTTCTATGAGGCTCTTGGTGTTTAAAACAGTTGAAAAATAAGAAATGCAATGTTTTTACATGCCACAGAGGAAGCTGAAAAAAAATAAAAAAAACCCAGATGCAATTCTGCATCAAAGGGTTACCAGCAGTGTCAGAAAGGTTAGTATATCAACCAGTGAGATTGTAAAAGTAAAAAAGTGCTGCAAGAAAAAAAATCCTTGTTTGTTCAATTGAGTGTCTTATATTCTATGGTCAATAAAAAAGAAAAAGTAGGAAAAATAATCATATAGTAGTTTCCAATTCAAAGCCTCATTTTAATATTTAAGAATTTGTACTGCATCACTCTGTTAGATAAACACACACGTAAAAGCTGTCTTAAAAGATACTGAGGAATATGGTAAGCAAATCCTAGGTTTTCATTTCAACGTATATGAATTACTAAGAGCTTCATTCTCGATTTTTCTGGGGTTTTTTTCTGACACCTATAACATTTTAGGTGAAGGAGAATTATTTTTACAACTTTCAATAAATTTTACTAATTAGGCATTTTACTAAGATTTTTAGAATTTGAAGATTTTTTCTTATTTCCATTTTATTTTCTGTGAAATAGGCATTATTTGAAATGAAGATGAGACCAACATCTTCTAAAAAGGGTTATTTAATCTATCAAAGAGAATTTTAGCTTTCACATGAAGCCGGTAACGATTAACTTTCTTATCCAATTGAATTGAAACATGGTAGTGTGACCCAGCAGGTATAGGCCTTGAGGATGAAAACTATATTGAGACATGTAAATGAAAATAATTTGATTTTGCTTAGCAGCTAGTACTTGCACATGAATGATGCTTCGGCCAGTTTTATAGCTGTCCACCTATTTTCTTCCCCCTCACCTCCTCATTCCCCAGCATGCATCACCCCTGTGTTTTGAGATTCCCAAACAGTCTACAAGAATTGAATGAGCTCTCTTCAAATATTCCGTGTAGTCCGCAAACGTGTGCTTATTTCATGGAGAGTTTAGTCTTTAATAGACAGAACTGAGCACAAATTACTGTTCTGGTTTATGTACTTATCAGAAAGAGTGAAAGAAGAGTAAGTGTAGGGTGCCCTGGCTGGTGCCCTCCCCAGCATGGTAACTGCACAGATTGAGTAGTAACCTTAACTTCCTGAAGTCTTCAAGCATTTAATAATTTTCTTTCATTACTTGAAATTATTGGTGAATGATGAAACTAGTAGAATCAGATGGAAGAGAAAAACACTCCCAAGCCAAGCAAAAGGGGCAAGTTCTCTTAGAAACAAGAGCCAAATTCTCAGCAGACCTCAATGTTAACATCTTCCAGACTGCAAGGTTTGAGTCTTAATTTTTTGCATCTTTTTTTACCTCTTGTTTAAATCTTCTCTGTGCTAGATTGTCTGAAATTCAAGCCAAAATGTAGCTTCCACAGAAGAAGGACACTGCTGGGGTCAAAACTTTATTTCCTGACCATCTCATACAAAAACATCCCTAGTTACCATCACATACATGTAAAACAGTCTGCAAAGTTAAAGCATATGTAGCAGTGTACGATCAGTGACATTTATGCAGCAATAGATCTGGTTGCTTTCAAAGAATGGTGATGATTTGCAGTGGTTTTCCATGCAGTTTGAGCCTTTAAATGAATCATAATTAGAAACTTTTTTAAAGAGGAAATTGAAACTAGTATGAATCCACTCAAATGCTAAAGATGTGAACACTAGATAAGGTAGATAAGTCAGGAAAACAGTGGAAATGTATCAAAAATACATAATGGATAAAATCTTCAAATGAAGTCAGTGGTATTTCACCATTTGCTTCAATGGATTACACCTGATATACTCTATAAATATATACTTAAGGAGAATATATTCAGTGTTAACAGTGTAGAGATACTTCAAGATGCTAATCTTCACATTTTCACGTATATTCAGAATCTGGAAGAACGGGCTAAATAGTTAAGTAAGACACAAAGCATGTAAATGTTCAGCTCCTCTTGTGAAGGCAGACTCATTAAGGACAAATACAGGTTTTTTGATGTCGTGCCAAGCATCTGTAATTTTGTAAATTACAGAATACAGTAACATTTTGAGACAACTTGCCTTGGCAACGACATTGATAGATGACAAACCATTGATTTTCTGTCAGCTGCTTTCTTCCTCCTCTTCAATTCTTGAATTCCAAACGTCTCTGATCCACATCTTCACAGACCTTAACCAAGACCATGGATTTCTACTGGGTTTCTATGCAACAGATGAACTTGGGTGATGCAAGTCATTATTCCCTACCTTCCTCAGCCTACATATCACTTGGAGGATGCCTCCTCTGCACTGATGTGCTTTCTGGAGCTGCTTCATGTACAATTCAGTTGCTCTTGTTATGAGGACAGTGACTTCCAGGAGAAGCATCTCCTCTGCCAATCTGACTTCATGTATAATGGGAATTTGGACTCTTTGTTTATTTAAAACTCAGGGTGTATAAGAACATAGGTTACCGAAAATGTGTCAACCTAGGTTACTTGTTTCTATGTGTCATTTGTAAGCAAAATGCAGATTATCTTACCTAAATCTTATATTTTAATTATGCTTTATGCTATCCTATTTATACATCTATTCCAGACTTGTAAACAAATATAAATGATGATTTGAAAAGATGGTTCCTTTCCTAGAAAATGCTATAAATATTAGGAAATATCTTTTCCAATTTTTTAATGTAGAAATATTATCAGCTGGTAATTCTTGTAGGACATTGGAAAAATAAAGTGCAGTGACATTAAATGTGAGAAATTACAAATATACTTTTTGGGGGACTCATTATGCATTCAGTAAAAACTTTGAGGGCAAAAATGTGGTCCCAGATGGGGAAAATAACAATTACAACAGTTACACATGGATCTGACAATATTAATATTTCTGTTTACTTGCGTCAGAGGCCTGTATTCATACAGCAGTAGTTTCAAAGTTGTTCTGGCATTCAGCCACTTGACTGCATTAAAGATAAGACATAGCTACCAAGGTCCCCTTGAGTTTGCAGACCAGGTTTCTCCTATAGAGCAGTTTAAGCTGACTTTTTAATGGCGTCAAACAGGATTTCAATTAATGCTCCCTGTTACTGCATCTGACCCACCCTCCTCCTGCACACACACTTTTGTTTTATGAGCAAGTCTCTTTCCCTGTGAGCTCTCTGGATTCAGCCTGTAAACCAGGCACTTGGTGTCCCTGCTTTGCACTCTTAAAATATGTAATCCCTTTCCCAGATGCTTGCAATGCCAAGATACATAAAGTGTAGCTGTCTTTTATGGTCCTTCTGTCTGAATGTCACTTTCAGAGTCATGAGGTTTGCTAAACACTTGGAAATATGTTTTTACAACTATTATCCACCAGTAACCATCAGGAATCAAGGTCAACCCAAATTAGGGGATTTAATCCACCTCCCAAAACTCAATAAATATTAAAATAATAGCTAAATAAAGACTATTAAAATTAATTTCTGTTTTATGCAGTTGTCAGGTATGGCCACATATCGTGTGCTTCTACAGTTGGTTCATAGCTGGAACTCCAGGTCATTGTGCAGTAAAGAGATAACACAGGATGAAAAGACTAGGAATTGCAGCTGTAATACTCAATGAAGCCCAGCCACTCACACTGAAGTGCAATTGGCCTCTATCTAGGATATTTTTCTATGATAAATGAGAACATTAAGTACCTTGAAACAAACCAATCTCTAATAAGGGCAAACATGACATAAATGGAAACCACTAAAGAACAAAAATGAGCAGACAAGAGAGGACAAAAGCAAACATGGGCCTGCACTGACGCACAGAAGAAGTTGAGCTCAGTGATGCTCGGAGATTAACTCAGCTACACGTTAAGGATCAGGAGTGATTTGACAGCCAATGTCTTGTTAAAACAGCAGCAGCGTTGCAGACCACTCTCACAAACTGAGATACCAGTTGTCTGATCAGGACTGTGAGACACATTGCTCTAATCAGTCTGGATGATCTCTTAACATGAACAATGATTTTTATTTCTGAAATCCCAATTTAGACTTCCCTGCCTACACACAAGATCTTCTTTGGACTGCAGCTCTGTATACTGACAGACACACAGACACATACAACCATATACTCCTTACTCTTCTACAAAATGTCATTATTTACCATTATAAAGGTCAAATGAACTTTTATCGTATTCCAAAGAAAGGTCAATATTTTAAGCGTGGAGGAAAGTACCTATTCCTTTTTACATTGGTTAGTCACCCTGTGGAAATACTGTTTTGTGAAAGTCTCCTTTCACAAGGAGACTTTGTGAACTTTGTGACTTTCTTTCAGTCAGCTACACTATCATACCATCCCCTCCCTGGAATTTCGAGTTCAGAGGACAGCAAAGTCTGCACAGGTTTAAAGAGAATTTGTTTAAAATTAAACTTTCTTTAAAAACATTGGAAATCAAATGAAGGAGCGATTCTTTAACGCAAGATGCTGTTATACTTGTATGAGAATAGCTTTATCTGCATCTTCTGTTTTCACTGCTGTCTTACACACATTTGTAATTGTCATATAAAGACGGATAGAGGCAACAAGCAATTACAATTATTATCTGAACTAGTATTAAGGAGTAGAAATGGTACTGGGTGAAACACTGACATTGGAAAAGACAGATGAAGATTTGGTCGATATAAAAAAAAATGGGAATTTGGACTCAGGGACTTACATTTTACTCACAACATGAAGCAAAACCAGACAGATTTTGTTTATTGTTTGTTGGGACTGTAAAGTTATGAGAAAGATTTTCCACTGCGACTGGGTGTGGAAGCACTAGAAATCTCCTGAGAAAGCATCTTCTGCCCAAACATGAAAAGCCCAGGAGACTTGCCTGGATGAACTTCGATACAGCACTATAAATAATGAGCATGTGTCTGGGAAACAACGCTGGATTCTGAGGTTTGTTGCGTGTCACTCACCTCTACCTCACTGAAGAGTTATAGGAGCAAAAGGGCTCATCTGAGGTTTGCCACCATGCCTGTATCAGAACTTGTGCTCATGTATCGTACTCAACCTTTTTAGTTCCACTGTGTAAAATGAAACTCTTGTACAGTTGCTGCTGCAGGAGGTTAAAAGTTTTTGTAGTAAATGGACAAAGGAGAGGAGAAATAAGAGCAAGCATTAAGCAGAGAAAATAAAATCTGGCTTGGGTTGCATTCTGCCTAGGACTTGAATTTGTCCACTACGTGACTACAGGAAGATCCCACCATGCGGCTTTTCCCCTGCTCCTGCCGAATACATCAAATCATAACACGGCTTGATTCTCTCTTTGGATGCTGTGGTGCTTTCCCAGGCTGCCCATGCATTGTAGAACAGATGGTGGGACATCTCCCAAGCCTTTAGGAGCCTGCTGATCACACTTGTCTGCGCAACTTTTCATTTCTACCTTCAGATCCAGAGCTCCATAGGAAATGAGTTTGGGTAGAAAGGAATTATAGGAGAAAAAGCGAAGTATTGTGAGAAAAATGTAGGCAGTCAGGTCTCTCTGGTCTCTGTATAGACGGAAAGTAGAGCTATCTTCCCCATCTGAAGTACAAATAGTTTCTGAAGATCTCTGAGGAAGAGACGGGGCAAGGTTTCCAAATCAGAAATTTGCCAGACATTATGTTTGCTGTCTCCCTCTCCAACAGAAACAATGTTTTCTGGTTCTCCTTGACTACAGATCTAGAGGAATTTATAAGTTTCCTCACAAGTTTGGAAAGGAAATGCTGTGGTGTGTGCTAGGCCGTGTCAATCCAGGCAGATTCAGGCTGCCCATGATGGCTTTGCCCGTACTTTGTGCTGCTGCTGAATGAGCCAGCTCAGACATGAGCATCACAGAAGTATGTCCAGGTAGACAAGATCTATATGAAGCACTTGGGACTTTATGCCTTACTGTGGTAAGTCATAAAGCTACTTAGAACTTTGAACAGCACCACACAGCTACCTGCAGAGTCCCTGGCTGTTTTTCTGAATGATGGCACAAGCTGCAGCTCATCAGGAGCCAATGTGTTCCCCAGAGGCAGGATTCACCAGGGGAATTGGTGGCTCGTTTGAAGTTCTTGCAGACAATGCATTCACATTGCATTCCAGAAAGAACAGTTGGACCCAGCAGTAACTACACTTAGTAGTACCAGTACTAGCTGTAATTGAGATAAAATTTTTTGTTTATAGTGTATTAAAATACTGAAAAATAGTTTAAAATCACAAAATATATCCCACTAGCACTACCAACAGCAACATGAAACTGTTTCCTGTCTCAAAAAGTGGGTCACATATTTTGCTTGTGTTTGCTTAGCACCTATCACTGTAAAATCCTGGTCCATGAGTCACAAAGCACCAGTAACAAGAAGAAATTTCTTCTTGTGCTTCCCTGCTGCATTCTCTTATTGCAACGTGATCTGAGAGGACAGGGATTTCTTTGACCATTACTAGTTAGAAAGTGTTTGAAAGTGTGATAGGCATCCACATTCAACACTATTATTTTTTTTGCTGTTGAAGATTTAACTAACGATACCTATTAAGTGAAGCAGAGGTGCTCATGAAAGTGTGCAAGGCGCAGGAAAATTCCTTGCACATCAGTTCAATGGAAGTGTGAACTACTTTGATGGCAAGACACACTTATCTTTGGCTGATAGCCTCAGTTCAGCTGAGACACTTCCATAAGGCCAACTGTGAATTTATTCAGGACAGGAGAAAGCTACAATTTATTACATGTGTACAAGCATTACTGGGAAAGAGAGGTAGTATTTAAGCTTTTGCTAATATAACATATGTTTTATAAATCTGAAACCCATTCAAGCTGGTATTGCTGTGGAAAAATAGAACAGGATGATGATAATTACTAAAAACACTCATTATAGTAATCAAGAGTAGTAAAGGTCATGCAAATGAACAACATTCAGAGAACAGGATATGAGACACTAACTCCTCTGGACGGAGGGCAGGGAAAGAGATGGGAGAAAATGTTAAAGGGGAGTGCAAAGGAAGGAAATGTGAGGCAGAGTGAAAAGACAGCAAGTCTGTGTCGTTTACGTCACAAGTGCCTTAGACAAGAGCAGCCAGGAAGATGTTTCAGAATTTTTCCATTTTGGTAGCACTGAAATTATTTATGTATGAAATTTGTAGAGAATCATAGTAATTTGGTTTTAGAGTAAAGCACAGATGTTTGAATTCAAACACATAGAACTTGGTCATGAGCAAGATGACAAGAAGGGAAACTGATGGGAACAAAATAAACTGAAGAGTTCTGATTTTGTTACTACAAATTCCTCTGAATGGATATGAACATTATATCTCTCGGTCCTTCCAGGGACTTTGCATCAGTCTGGCTGTAAATGAAGGTTCCCAGCAGTTAGATTGATCTTTCTTCACATGCTCCAACAAAATGTTACTTGATCTTTCCCCTAGGCTCAAAAAGAATTCTTTTCTATTTCTTCCCATCGAGCCTGAAGCTCTCCCTCCTCCTGCAGCTCCTCAACAGTTTCTGATCAGCAGAGCCCAGCAGAAGCTCAGTACACTGCTGAACCCAGTGTACAGAGATTCTCCTCAGCCCATGTGCTACTGCATCCAGCTGAAATTTCCATAGAGGCCAGGGGAGGCATCTGCCTGGAAACCTCCAGCAGGAGTAGATATGTGTTTTGATAAATCCTGAAAACAGTATGTAACAATGATTTGCTGCTGGCATATGTCTTAAAGAAACTTCCTTGAAGCTTTCTTTGTGGAATTCTTTTTCCTTCCCTGAGGTGCAAGAGCAAACTCAGAGGTGTGTGGGCAATGTCATGATTTAACAGGCAATTTCTCAAGCAAGAAGTCACAAACATGATTTTTGTTTCACTTACTCAATTCAGCTCAGCCTCAAGAAAATAAAAAACATTAAGTTTTTTAGTTAAAATTTTGTCAGGAGATACTTCTTTAGGCTGAATTCTATACTGTAAGTAAGGCTTAAATAACAATCATTTTCTTTAATATTACACTGCAAAGATTTGATTGATTGATCCAGCCTTCCTCCTAGTTAAGTGAAAAGCGAAGGAAATCAGTGTCATCCTTTACAAAGAGCAAAGGCTGTCACACCAACTGGTTTTGTTTGATGTAAAGCATTGAAATTACATGCAGAAGTTAGGCAAAGACTGTGTGTAGGAGTTATCATGATGTTCTAATAATCCCTCAGTGTAAAAACATGTCCTGGGGAACTACTGACTGAAAAATAGAGAGAATATGCACATGCACAAAGCCAGCTGTATCCTTACTGCCTTCAATGTGAGAACTAAAATCTCAGAGGTAAATTCCTGTTCTTTTTCTTGTGGTAATGCCAATTTCTTTAACCTCTGTGCACCCTGAAAATTATTTGTAGATGATTCTGCATAATAACGCTTACCTCACTCTTTACCACGTATTCCTTTATTCTTCTGACTCAATACAAGATTTTTGGGGACAAGCTTATGAAAAAAACCCAACAGAAAATTTTGGCTCTGAGTACAGTTCAGCTGTGAATCAGTTGAGAAAAGCTACTATTCTGCAGTTGATCAGTCATGTATATTTTAAAGGTTTAAAATTTCTCCTGAATTCTAGTTTACCTATCCATAAATACACATTAGAATAAACTGATGATAAAACATCTACAGAATGTCATGTCCCAATGCTGCTTCAATTGGTTCTTGAGATAAGCTATTCCCCTTAAAACACACAGAGTTAGTAATTTGTTAGTATTGTTTTCCACCACAGGAAACATCTGATTTGCTGTAATTAGGCAAGGCAGCAATACATGCCATCACTCAGCAAACTGAACAGCAATCGACTTTCGTGATCGTTTGCCAATCTTCAAGCATTAATAGGAAGCCAACATCGCTTCTTTTGACGTAATCTCTGTACAGTAAATAGGGCACTTGTGCAAATTTGATGGGCTTCATTAAAGCTTGTGGAGCACGAAAAAAAGGAAAAGATGGTGCAGTGTAATGGAGTGTAGCCTTGGGACATTCTATTCTGTGATAGTAGAGAGTTGCCAGGGGAAACTGCAAGATGCAGATGCCAAACATGTTTTGTAAGGGAAGAAACACAGATAGTGGAATGGTGTCCTTTCTTGCTCCCTTCTCTGTGACTGCAGAGCTCATATCAAATGCTCATATTATACCTTCTGTACTGTTATGTGTTGAAAGACTTTCCAGTTTTAAATTAAGTCTTAAATGAATGCATAGCAGAAGTTTGTTAGCACCAAACTAGTGCTTGATTTGCCCAACAGCAGCTTAATTTTGAACTGCAATGCACTCAATTTCATGGGTACCATGATTCACACTTGGCAGGCTATGGACCCAGGAAGAGGAGTACAGACAGCTGACCTTCCTTCCTGTGGATTTTTTTGTTTGATTTTGTTTGTTTTTCTTTTTTGTTTGTTTGCTTGCTTTTTGTTTTTCTTTTTTCTTCCCCCTTCCCCCGCCATCTGGTTAGATCAGCTGGTTTTGTCCAAGAAATGCAATCAAATTTCTGAGACGGACTTGCAAATTTACATATACTCTAAACTCCATTTTTTCACTATATACTACACTAAAGGCAAGATTTTCAATCAAACTAGAAACAGATTTTTTTCCATTGTGATTTGTACTTGAGTCAGGTACCTTTATTAACAAAGTTCATATGAGGAATACAGCTTCAAGTGCATCAATCAAGAAACCAGATAACCACAAATTTTCTTTTTGTTGCTTCCTTTTAATGCACAGGTTAGATTTAATAACTGCACCTGTGTCAAACCAATTCCTCCCTTGCAGAGGTGATCAAAGTAGAGAGCATAGGGCAGTCTTCTCATAAACCTTACACCTGAGACAGCCATCGTGGCAATTATTTATATACAGGAGAAAGAAACCTGCTTTCTATGAACATCCCAAGTAGTCATTTGCAATGAAGCAGGAAGACCATAACTGAGGATTTAAATCACATTTTTTTTTCTAATGTGGCAGCAGAAAGCTTGCTGCCTTTGCTTGTAACACTCTCTCTGAGCACAATACCATACATATCACTCACCAGGCAGGGCAGACTGGCATTGCTTAAGTGCTGGCCAACCCTTAAAATGCATAACTAAGCCAAACAGTAAAACTGAAAAAAACTCTGGGGGGAAAATAATCCCACCCACTGCCTTCAAGGCAAAGTGAATAAATCTTTCCATTTATATCTAATACACCAACTGCCCCAACATACAGCAATCACCCCTGGATCACCACTAGAGTTTCTTTATACAAGTGTTTTTAATTTAGAGTTGCATTTGTGAATATCCCCACAGCACCAGAAGAATCCTGCCTTGTAATTAGCAACTCTGAACATAGCTTGTAGAATACAGCTGCAAACCTTGTGATTTTATCCTGTCTCTAAGGAAAATCATGAGGAAAATATTCCCTTTCTTTATCTCACAGCATAAACCACCTAGTAAGCCTGTAATTCATCAGGTTATGGCTCAGAATGATGAGACATGCTCTTATGTAGAAATTAGATTTATCAGGTGCTGAACCAAGCTGATCTTTACAATGAGAACTGCTTAATCCATTTTGATTAAGTCAGCACAGCTCCTATTGAAAAACAACTAGAATATTTCAGAGAGAGCTACACAAGGATGGATCCTTAAGTCAAAAGTGCCAGTTGCAAATTTGTTATAGAAAGAAAGCCATTTCAACTAGGAACTCATGGATGTTCATAGATAATACCTAAATTTGAGATGCTCTGCAGTGTTTTGACTACCATAGTCCGTTTTAGATCCCTGCTTTTATATGTGTCTACGCTCTTATCCCCAACACACGTTGTATCAAGCTTTTATATACTGCTTTTATTAGGAGCCATTCAGAGGTGCTCGTATAGGAACCCTATCTCTCTTACTGTCTTTGTGATTTACAGAGTGAGAAAGAGGCACAGCGCTCCAGTGATTTATCTGAGACAGTGGACAAGGTGCGACATACAGATGTGTGTTCTGTTCAGGAAATTGTGTTGTTAGCCACACACAGGCACAAAGTGATACGTTCCACAGACAATTACTGAAATCAGAAACCCATCTGTCTATGAAATACTGCTACGAAGCCAAAACAAGTGAAAATTAACACCACCAGCTCCCCCTCAAAATATCTGAGCTCAAGGCTTGTCCCTAAATACAATATAAATGCAGTGTTAAATTGGAATCTGTGGGGAGGCTTGGGAAAAACTACTTCAAGTGAAATAATAGAAAATTTATCAATTTTCAAAAATTTCACCAATTGCACCAGTGGATGAGTGGGAATTCAAATTACTTTCGGTGACTGAAGTATCGTATATTGTTCAAAGCACTGTAATTTACTCAAATATTCTGAGATTGCGTTTAATCTCTTGGACTGGAGCAAAGACCAGGTTCTAGACCACCACATGAAACTGAATAGGCACAAATCTTTGAGGGGCTTTCAGCAAACTGGTCCAGCAAAAAGTATCACTGCCCATGGCAGAGGGGTTGGAAATGGTCTTTATGGTCCCTTCTAACCCAAATCATTCTATGATTTTCTTTTTATTTTGCATTACCCAAAGGCTTTCAGCCTTTAACTGAAATGAAAGGCTCATAAATAGAAAATAATTCAGAGTAATTCTACAAGAATTATTACCAGTCTCGAAGTTATAGCTCAAAAACCCTGTCCTCCCTATGTAGACCACCTGTGTTACAATTCAGTTTGGAGAGAAAATTAAATTTAGTGGTTATTTGTAATCATTTCCCAATATAGATATGAAATAGATAGTTAACTAGGCACATATAAAGTTATCTGTCATCTGGAGTCTTCAAATAGGTATTAGGTGTGTTTTCCTAATGAAATACTATATGTCAGAGAGAAGTGAAGGAGAAGTGCTGCTTAAACTTCTGTTGTCCTGATGTGCAGCAGTTCTTAGTTAGTCGTGAGCACAGTGCTAAAATGTAACTCTGTGACTGAGAAACCACCTTCACATTCAACGTGTAAAGATTCTGGTTTGAGACTGAGGCCCCAGGATAGCAGTATGCTTGTACTTTGAGCAAGGCCAACAGAGTCAGCTCTCTGCTGAGGGCAGCCATCACAGCATCTGCTGATAGCAGTGCTCTTCCCCCTTCTTTGCCCTGGTAAATATGCAGACGATAATTTCAGGAAGAAAATATTTATTTCCTACTTTGCAGTTAAAAGTTTAACATCTCCAGTAAAGTGTTGTTCTGAAAAATGAGGAGGCTCTCTATCTATGGAAAAGACCAAAGAGTAAGAAACTGGGTTTATGCTTTATGCATGTTTTGAAGTGACATAGCATTGGCCTTCACTATTGCAAGGTGAATATTTCCTAGCCATGCATTATTTAAAAAGTCTTTATGTGGGACTTAAAATTGGGAGAACATTCGTGATGCTCCTCTTCCCAAACTTCGCGTGTTCCAAAGTCCTAGAGATATGCTGTCCCATTGTCTGGATATACTTTGGATATGTGGCACACACTTTCTGTGCCACAGATTACTAGAATTTTGGACAGAGGAAAACTGATTTTTTTTCTTACACACAAGAGTGATTAAAGTATAATTTATTTGGTAATGCCAATGACCTCAAACATGGATGGCCCATCCTTATTCTTTGGGAAATTAACAATGGACAAGTTATAGGGAAGAGGAACCAGCTCAGCTTTGTTCTTAAAAAACCAAAAACCTAAATCACAAAACAAAGGAACAACCAAGAAAAGGAAGAAGTCTTGTATTCCTGACAGGTTTTTGATGATGACAATTATTAGTGGCCTCATACTGGTCCCCAACCATGCTGTGACACATGGTCAGACAAGATGCATCCTGCCTGGCCACTGGTTAGGAGAGTATTTCAGAATAATGTTCTATCTGCACAGAAAAAATAATCTTGGGCAGTCAGAAAATCTATTGAAACTCAAGTGCTCTACTTTATAAATTTAGGGTTTTTTTCAGCTGGGCATTATTTTCTGAAGAGACTGAAATATCAAGAGCCATATAATGCTTCTTTGTACCATCACAATTAATTTTTAAAATTTTTCCAATGTTTTATAAATAGGCATATGTACTGGAAAAATTTCCTCTTGTTGACAATGCATGAGACCGTTAGCACGTATAAAACTGATGTTCAAATACTACATGTTAATAAATTCCTAAGCAGCTTTAGATAAGCATACCATTTGCTGAAGAGACCACATACCTGTATACTTTTGGGAGCAACTATATCATATTCAGCTGAGAGATGATCAAGTGAAAAAGCAGTTTGAAAACCAACTTGTAAAAGACATCCATTTAAAATAAAATTACTTTTTGTAAAGCTTCCTAAAGTGCTTAAAGAAAATAAAGGCATTGAAACAACAGAAAAAAACTTAAGTAAATTTTTGCTCCTGTGTTCATTATGAAGGAGCTTGAGTAACCCCTCATGCTGCATGGCTTTTTTATGGTAGGCACATCAGCTCATCTGATGCAAACTGAAAATTCATTAAAGGAGATTACAGAACAAACTGTTAATGTTTATTGTGTCAAATCACAAGATCCAGGTGGTGATGTGTAACCTCCTGCTTAGAGCTGCTTGCTGCCTGAAGAGTGGAAGGTAACCAGCATGGCAGCTATTTAATGAAGTGGTTTCAGGGGTGATTTGGGGTGAAATTACAAGCTTGTAAATTTAAGGCTTGGTCAAATTGGTAGATATTAGTTCAAAGTTATGAGCAGCTTAATACTAGAAGGAATATGATACATATGCTACTAGGTATTGGGGTTTGTTTTCTTACCAAAAAGATTTTTAACTGGGCAAAATGTATACTACTGCTCAAGTGATGGAGAATTTTGTGTCTCCTAATTTTAAAATGCTGGTTTAGATGGACAGCCAGTTGGCCTAATCTAGAACAGCTGTTTCTGACCAGAAAGTTTTCCTTATACCTATTTTCATATTAAATGAAACAAAATAGATCATCTTCAATTAAACCTGATTTTCTTGCCCATGTACTTTACATTTTTGTTAAATGTTTGGGAAATCACAATGAAAGTGGGACAGTACTCTTAATTCTGACTTTAACCTAGGTGATATTTATGTTAATTAACTAAATGGAACATATATATA